>CM041647.1:8845644-8912993 GCA_023333625.1 Bothriochloa decipiens
TGGTATAGGATAGTGCAAATCTGTTATCACAGTGCTACATATATGATCGACTGATTGTTCTTCGTGTGACAATTTAGCTCAGTTGGACCCTACTGAATTAAAATCTGCTATGTTACACTGCCATATTCATTGTAGGATACCACTTGTGTCCAATCCCTGTTTTCTTGTAGCCCTTTAGTGTAATGTAATGGCTACTTACAACAGCCTGACAGATTTGGTGTAAGATAGTGCAAACCTGTTATCAAATAGTGTCAACTTTTTAAACTTCATGGCTTCTAAAGTCCCTCTCTCAATATCCATCACCCAGGTCAAATTCCAATGTAAGCCTATTATGTTAGCAAACTCCATTAATAATTAGGCATCTGGTGTGTATGTTGTAATAGCTATATTCAAAATGATTTTCTTCCTTTTAATTTCACTAAACACTAAGGTCTCTATCATGAGTAGCTATGAAAATCTACTACACAACACCTGCACCTCCAAGAATGCACAAGCCATACTGCTTGTGTTTTGCATTGTATAAATTAGAGTTAAATGCAGTAAATTATGCCATCATATCCACCTACCAACAGTCTGTCTATGTTTCCTTGGTTTCTCTAAACAAACAAAAAGAGAATGCCCAACATCATACATTCTTACTGTCATATCTGTTCAGTTCAGGAACTGCAGTTTCATCTATGAGCAATGGCTCATGTTGTGCGTGAGAAGCATTCAAGGGATAGTACCCCAAATGTGGCTTAAATTACTTCTCCAGTACAGGTATACACTTCATCATTCAGCAGCCATGCAGTTCATCTAAGTAACCACTCATATACTTCTTCCATACATTTGTTTAACATTACATCGTCCATCTACATAGTGCACTTAGTCAGGTTTCAGAACTTCTTAAGCAGAATCAGACCATTCCTTTAATAATTGTAGCATGTTTCATTTCTTAGATCATTTAGCTGATAGAGGCGCTACCACCATGAACATTACACTTAAAAGTCATACTTTCCCTACAGCTAGCCTATGCAACTACACCTATTTACTCGATCAATAATTTCTTTATACTTTAAACAAGTTTCCACAGTTTAACAAAGTGACGTGTTGACCTGTTGCAACAAGTTTAGGAAACATACCTCTGAAATGATTCAGACCACAGTAAGTCTGAAACCAATTCTAGGCCTACCGATTATATAATAGTCACTCCGAAATGATCCAGACCACAGTAAATCTGAAACCAATTCTAGGCCTATCGGTTATATAATAGTCAGGCCATCAAACTCTCGTCTACCGTTCACTAGCTCAAACCGTCTCAGGTTGTCGTGAACTCAACAGCTTGTTTAAGCTACTTTCACTGGACACCTGTGCTACCAATATTGCCATAATATGCGTCCAAGTCAATGTGTTGTATCCAACACATTTGATAATTTGATGTAACAGCTTAGAATGTACAATGTAATAACTTGTCCAGGACATCATGCCTGATGTATAAAACCATCGGCTATAACCTTTCCTATATCATGCCTGATGTATAAAACCATCGGCTATAACCTTTCCTATACAATAATGGACTCAAATATGTAATATTAAGACCATGGTTTTCCCTACTATGTACAAACCAAGTCTATGTAATGTTGCAGCCAGTTATGTAATGTTGCAGCTTAGTCTATGTAATGTTGCAGCCAAGTATATGCGTAGTTATTATTACATAGAATAAGGTGCCTTGTCCGAAATGTAGCAGCCAGTATATGCGTAGTTATGCTTCAGCTTAACACTAAGTTGCCTTCTTATGTACATCAAATCAATGACAAATAGATACACATGTATATCTTGAAATTTCCACCTGCAAAGGAGCGCGGAGGGGCGCGCCCTGCCACTAGTTAATTAGTAAACCGCACGTCGTCTGGCTCTGGCTTGTTGAAAGCCTTATTTCAACACACACGAGTTACTAGCAACCTAACATGTTATTATAACCCTGTGACCACAGAAGAAAACTCAACATCACGGGCCGGTGCTAAACGGAGATTCGTCTCCATCATTTCATCAGTTGTCGTCTTTCCTCTTATTCACTTGGTGAGGACACCATTGGAGACAGCGGCGTCGGTGACAAGAGGGTGGCGGAGGTGGACATGGGCTCATGGACGACGGTGTTGGTTGAGACAGCGATCGGGTTGCCGTCCAGCTGCAGCATGATGGCCCCAAGAATCTCAGTCAGCAGCTTCTTGAACTCGGCTTCGTCCACCGCCTTCAGGTCGTCAGCTTTCGCCATCTTGAATGCTTCGTTCACCACAGCATCCACCTGTTGTATGTTTGTTAGGAAATCCATGTGTATGTTAATATCGATTATTTTAGAGGGGTCCAAACATTTCATACTTTTGAGTGCCGTGTGCCGGTGCTACAGATAGCATGAACGGCTCTGAAACATACCTTATCAACGGCTCCAAAAGGTGGCAGACTTGCCGAATCGGCGATCCTGTCAAGCGCAATCCGGAGGTACTTCTTCGAAGTTTTATCTTTGTGTTCTTTCGGAACGTCTCTCCATACAGAATCCAGCAGCTACAATGCAAGTTCAGTGATGTATGTTCTTTGTCAGAAGTTGTCGCGTATAACTGACAACGACCTCATCAAGAAAGTGAAACTGCTCAGGTGTATTTGTCATACACGTACCTTGTGGAATTCGAACTTGTTTGACAGTAGCCTCCTGATACCGCTCCCGTCAAAGGTATTCTCTGTATGGGCGACGATCACAGGGTGCTGTTGCAGTCTTAGAGTGATGATGCCCAGGAATTTCCTGAATTCTTGGAAGAAGGCTTCCTGGCAAACAGGCTGATCGAGCTGATTAGCACGCAGTTCTTCCAACGCAGGCTCCACGACATTCTCCATGACCTATACAAATATCCAACAGAGCACCAAATCATACGCTAAGTTACTGCACCCAACCAGTCGGTGATAAATATAAATATATTCAGTAGAGTATCTCGTCAAATTACCCAGGAATCAGAAGCGGGTGGCATGCCGTGGTCGACCGTGAGCTGTCCAAGAGCGGCCACCAAGCACTGGCGCAGGGTTGCTTTGTTGGCAGACCCCAGTTGTGAAAATATGGCCATGGCTTCAGGCTCATACCTGGGACTCTCAACGAACTCATTCAGGTCCTCCCCGTTTATCCTCAGGATCACAATCGGGTCCCTCTGTAGCCCAGCAGCCATCCCAAGGAGTATGTCGGACAGCACGCGCTGGAACTCTGCCTTGCTCACCGACTCTTGCTTCCCGTGAGTGAACTCGTTTAGGACCTGCATTGCACAATGCAGATTATTAATGTACACGAGCTGTGCTCATCGAGTGCCACAGCAAAGCCCAATTTTTGCACAAAGTTAAACAATAGGGCTATTTCGTAACTCAGAATGTTCTACTACTCCTATGAGCAACTGCCGCCTGTGGTTGCCAACCTTCATGAGACCATCTTTTTTTTCTTTTTTCTTTTTTTTTATGATGATGAGTAACCTCTTCAGATCGTCAAGTCCGTGGAAAGAAAAGAAAACACTACAATGCACTGCACTGATGACTGATCTATTGCCAGAAAATGGGATGGATACTCCTGAATTCTCGACGCAAACATACCTTGGTGACACATCACATAGCCTCCACTAATCACTGGTTTTGTCAATAGCTAGTTTTTGCGAGAGTGGCATTTTGCATTGGAAATAAGAAGACGCGTTCCAGGACTCCACACTTTCCTCTTAATGAAAAATGGGTATACATTCCCAATCGTACAAAAAAACGTTAAAAGACTCCACGTGCATTTCGTAATCAATTTATTTTTTTTGGAAAACCTGTATTAACAACAATACCTACATGAATTTTTCATGGTATTCGTATTGTCAACCTTAGCAAGCTAAGTGGCTGGTGTTTACCGCGATTGCCTCTAGAAATGAAATAGGAGGCTCACTACAAAAATGTATTTCAGAGTGGGAGCCTGGGACCTTTAAAAGTGAAACCGGACTTGAAAAAAAAAAAGAAACATATATCCAAAAGCCATGTATTGTAGTTCAAACTTCAAACTGGTGTCTCTATGACACAATACAAGGAAATAAGTAACGCACACTCAGTCATGATATGGTTGAGTTTTCAATAATCCCGTGGGGTTTATATAAATTGTCAATTTCGACATTACTACTTCAAGTTTGACATTTGATTCTGTCTTTTTACACTTTTGCAAACAATTGAAAGTTTATGGTACACCAATGAATAGCTTTGGACCGCAAACACTATTAAGGATTTAAAGACATAGACCCCTAAGTGTATAGCCAAGCTATGAATCTAGAAAAACCAAAATGTCTTGTAATTTGTAATAGAGTAAGTATTAAATATTTTTTGAGTCTTAAGTAGGAACAGTAATAGTCAAAGTTGCGGATGGTTAAAAAGGAAGTAAACATGTGTATATACGACCCGAACTCTAGGCTTTGGGCTCCATTTATTTTGTGTTGCTTGATCGAATATAATGTTAGTTGTGCACTCTGCAACAAGAATCTTTGGCCGAGTCTGAGAAATTATTTAGATTTGATTTATACTAACAAACTATCTCCGACACAGAAGATAGCCTACCTCTTGCGTACTTTTTAATAATAAAGCTAAATATGTACATAGGCAGGAATATAATATGTTTGGATCAGCTAATTATATGACTAGTAAAAATTAGCTGATAGCCCTGTGCATCCAATCCAACAACTGTAATAAGCTCGTATGTGTACCTCCGCGTAGATGTGGTCCGCCTGCGGCGACGACCCTCTCGCCGGCAGCCCTATGGCTGCACCGATCTCAGCAACGGCCGGCTGGAGCTCCTTCACCGACAGCCTCCCGTCGCCATCCGCGTCGAGCTTCCGGAACCTGTCGTCCACGAACCTAGTGAACGCCTCCTTGTTCTCTACGAGAGCGCGGATCTCGGAGCCGTCCTGCACCTGCAGCACGCCGTTCCTCTTCCTCCTCACCTGCTGCCGCTGCTGCTGGTGCTCCATCGGGCGCCGCTTTTATATTACGATCGAGCTAGGACGAGCGATCGAGGGAGGTACTGGAAGGAAAAAGGAGAAAGGGAAATCTTGCAAGTTACAGCCAGCGACAATGGCGACTCCGGCCGCGCGGGTTCCTCGTGATGCCCTGCTGATGGGTCGCTGGTGGCAAAGTGGCTAAAAAGATGAGGTATTCACGAGCGGCAAGCCTGAAACTAAGCAGAGTAAGATGGATCTTGCTGTCTCTCTCTCTTTGGGCGTGATTAGCATGAGCTAGATATGCGATTTGATTTGTCCTTCTCGGGATAAGATGGATGTATATATAGGCAGATGAAATTGTTAGGCTGGACCACTTCTAGACGGTACGGTGCCTGCTGCTGTTCTGGGAGTAGTGCGGTGTGTCCACGTGGCCCTTGGGGAGGAGCATCGTCTGCTGAAGCAGACGGGTGTAGTAGGCGCTTCTAGACGCAGAAAGGCGAGCGGTAAGCGAGGCCCAATACGGCCTTGTCGAATTGTGAACCAGGCTGCCATTGGGCCTGGCTTTGAGGATGGTTTGGGCTGGGCCAAAAAATCCTGAGTATTTCAGGCCGAAAATGTTGCCACATTTTTCGAGCTAAGTCGTTTGGGACCGGCTGCACGTGTATTTTACAGTGTAACATCATTTTGGATCGAGCTCGAGCTAAGAAAAAAATTACTCTATCTAGTAGGGCTCAATTTGCTCAGGTCTAGTTCACCGAGACTATTGAGGTGTATTGGGTGCGGATGCAACCTCTAGGAACACAGAAAGAGAAATGAAGGTGGAGGCAAGGATTGAGGGTCTGATATAGAATTCAACCTATTATTATTTGCTTTTGCAATACTTCTTGGTTGTGTGTTTACGTGCCTTGTTGTAGTGAATAAGTAGATGTTGCATGAACATGTATTGGAGTAGATGTATGGTTGCAGCACAGTTGCACTCTGTAATGTATAAGAACAATGTGCAAGCAATGCAATTTGATGTTTGGTTTAATTCTCAGTTGTTCATTTTCCTTTTGTGAAATCTTGCAAAAGTGGCAAAAATAAGGCTCCGAAAATTATTGCCATTGATATAAATATTCAGTTGCAAAACTAACGTCGGCATCTAGACATGTGCCTTGGTAATGATAATGAATATTTAAATTTTCCCAACGGTCACTGTCACCTTGAGTCAAAAACCAAGGTCGCTGTAACTGTCAGCATAATTGACCGTAAAGTGAAGACCAAACCAAGACCTTATTTAGATGCACCAACTTTATATAGAAAATTCTGTTAAACACTGTAATAATTTTATTTTTATTTGATAATAATTATCTAAATATAAATTAATTAGGCTTAAAATGTTCGTCTGCCAAAGTACAACAAAACTACGTAATTAATTTTTTATTTCATCTATATTTAGTATTCTATATATGTGTCGGTATTTTAATGTGACGAGAAATCTTTTTTATAGTAAAATCTAGGGATGAAATCTAAAATCTAAACCAGCCCAAGCAACTTGAGATCGAATTTTTTTCCCAATTCCAATTTGGCGATCGTTCACCAGCTTCCATTTCGAGGGAATGATCCGACAGCTTCTCCTCTTTCCTTTTTTGCCCCTCCTCCTGCGTCCCTGCCCATCGAAGCAATCAGTTCGAACAGAGCCGTTTCGGCTTCTCCGTCATCGTGCTGCTGCCCAAGGGGGCCGCCGCGTCCTTACCGGCCCGCCGGATCTGGTCTCTACCGCGGCGGAGCCGCCGCCGTCGGCCTCTCCTCTGCCCGTCGTGCGCCCGCCGCCTGCTCCCTCCTCGCCACGCGCCTAGGTAGGTCTTCTCCTCTCTCCTCTCTCCTCCTCCTCCAACTCCGGCGAGCTCGCCCTCCATCTCCACCTCATCCCCCACCTCCACCTCCACCTCCTCCTCCCCGGGTATAGAAACGTCCGGCCAGCCGGGGAGAGGAAGGGAAGACAGGCGGTGGGGAGGTAGGAGGGCGGCTTAGGGTGCCCTGGCGGCGGGGGAGGCGGCCAGGCCAGGCCTAGGGCGGGGGCGAGGTCGCCGGAGTTGAAGAAGACGGCGGCGAGGTCGCCGAAGGCGCACGGAGGGGAGGGGGAGGGTGGCCGCCGCGGGCGCTAGGGCTCACCGGAGCTCCTACGAGCTAGGGCCGCGGCCCTAGGTCGCCGGAGCTCCGGCGACCCCTAACGTCCGCGGCGGGGCGGTGGCCGGCGGCGGGGGCGACGTACTAGATCCTGTGGCTGCCACTGCCCTCCTCTCACTGTTCCTCTGCCCCCCTTGTTTGTTGTGTTGTCCGAGTCATCGTTGTTGGCCTCTATGGCTGGCCGCATCTGTTGCTGCATTTTAGATCCCCTGCTCACTAATGACTAGGGAAGACTAATTTGCATTGACATGAGTTTCTTGTTGTGAATTGGGTATTATTACTCTATATTGCCAATCCGTGGTGAGGAGAATGAGAGGAATAGATTAGAGATATGTTGCCTGAGTGCACTGACAGACTTCCATACATTGGTTACTAACAGGCAATCTGTGCATTCAGGGATGAACACAAGGTTGCTGAGAGAAGTGCAGTTTGTTAGGCCCAGAAATTTCTGAAAACAATTCAATCTTCGCCTTTGTTTTCTGCCAACTGCACTTTTCTAAATTTGAGCCTACAGATCATTTTTCATTCAGCTACACTGGTTTTCAGTATGTCAGTTTAATTTTAAAACTAGCATAGCAGTTATCTTCCTGCATGTGGTTTCTAAAACTAGGAGGACAATTTCTATTTTCTCCTTTTCGCATGAGCTTTATAACTCCTACGAATAGGATTGCCTTTTGGTTTTCAGCCTTAAAAAAATTATGGCACGCAATTAGCTTATGTAGTTTTGTCACTAAGATGAAGAATTGGGAGACACTTATTGAGGCACATGTCAATGTGAAGACCACCGATGACTACATGCTACGGTTGTTCTGCATTGGGTTCACCAAGAGGTGGCCCAATCAAGTGAAGCACACTTGCTATGCTCAAGCAAGCCAAATTAGGCAGGTGACAGTTTTGAAGATAATTTGATTAGAGAAAATATTCTGGCTTGACGGTCTATAATTTCCATTATCTCCTTGTTTTGCCTCGTATTTGATAGTGGGTTCACCATTGTTGCAGAAGGGGGATGACAATTATGTTCTCAAGCTAAAGGAAGCCACCTGGGTTCATCACCTGTTCCCATCAGGTTTTTGAATGAACTTTCATCTTGACTACTAAATGAGCTCAGTATATTTCTTTCTAAAATTTGTGTGCACACTTACAATGGGTTCTTTGGTTTAGAGTTTGGTGGTGTTTGATGTATCCCATCCCCTTCTCTGATGTGATTTTACTAGCTCTTGATCTGTAGATTTGGCTGTCCATGCAGTCATCTATTCACCGGCGGTAACCATGTCATCTTTTTGGCCTTAATTGTTCAGTTGTGAATGCCATGCAATGGCCTTGCTAGTTTTGGACAGAGTTTTTACTTTTAGGTTACACAAAAATTTCTAGGAACTTGTCCAAAAAGATGTATCTCTAGTGTAGCAAGTTATGCATCTCTCTTGTAGCAAGTTATGCATCTCTAGTGTAACAATTTGCAAATGTGATACTAGTACCTTTTTTGCTATCTAATTTTTTACATGTTTATCATTTCTCTTATTTCTTTTATTTTATTAGTAAAATATTGTTTTCTTATGTTTCTAAGTTACACAGTATAAGTTTCATACTCATGTTCTTACTGAGCCATTAAGTTACAATGTAAATTACTTTTGTATATGTACATAAGTCATTGTTGTAAGTTAGTCATCAAACTTAGTGAGATAAGTTATCAAAGTTATTGACATAAGTTTGTGAGATAAGTTATCAAGGTAATTTAGTGCAATAAGTTAGTGAAATAACTTAGTGACATATGTTAGAGAGATTTTTAGCAAAATAAGTTAGTGACATATGTTAGCGACATAAGTTAGTGAGATAAGTTAGTGAGATATGTCTGTCCTTAGTTTGGAGCCGAGGCTATCAGGGCCTTTTGCTCCTAGAGCCAAAGGAAAACATCCTGGATCTTGAATCATCATTTCTAGCACAAAGTTGTTTATTTAACTTGTGCTTTTCATCATGTGTATAATAGCTAAGTTGTTCCCACTGCCCATTTACTTATTGTGCAGAGTTTTTAAATTAAGCTTTTTGCTCATTGGCCAGAATAAAAAAAATTCATGCAACTAAAATACAGTAAATCGTTCTGCTTTCATATCCTAACTTATGTTTTTCCTTGTTTTCCTTGTTTTGAGTTTTTTTATTATTATTAGTTATCCCTACTTTTAATATAAAAATATGTTTGCAGAGAGCTTTGAATTGAAGATAGATGTATGGTCCATATCATGATTCTAGAGTTCCTCAAGACAGAAGAATTTTCAATGTCATTGTTTTATATAGATCCTCATATTATTGCACAAGCTCAATTTTTTTATGAAACTTATTATGTATCCATTTGATATTTTTAAGTTTGCATTATATTATGAGATTAGTTCTAAATTATAGCCTGTAAAAGTTACTTTTATCTGCTCCCCCTACCCTTTATTATCCCTATTCCCATGTCTTGAATGATTAGGATGTTAAAAGAGAAAAAATAACCTAAAGAAAATGTATCTTTTGTTGACAGTGCAACTTTGACTTACAGCTATAAGTTTATCCTTTTTAACTTTACGATGTAAAATTTCGCCAAAGAGTTAAAAGAGAAAGAGAAAGAGAATACGTACGTACGGGTGGGTTGGTGCATGCATTACCAAATTAGGGATGTGGTGGGATTTTATTATTTAAAAGTATTATCCGATCGTTCATCAGTTCTCCAACCGGTGAACGTTCCCCAACTGGCGAACATTCGCGAATTAGCAAGGCCCACAATCCGTGGCGCATCGTGCAGCCTGTTCGGTAGGGATGGATTGACTGGCTGGTGCTGGTGCCGGTGCTGGTGCTGAACCAGCTAGCCAAAAAGCTACTGACAACACCCAGCCACAACCAGCACTCAGCAAATTTTCAGCCATTCCCATCCAGCCCAGCCTACCGAACAGGCTGGTGATCTTGCCATTCTCGCCAAGATCTCCCTCGCCCCCCCTCTATCTGTCTGTCTCTCTCTCTTTCTCTCTCAGCGCACGAGTCCCGTGTGCCGTGTGGTTGTGGGAGTGGGGTGCTTGGCGAGCAGCGGGGTGAGGAACGGGGTGGGGCCCCGGATGCGCACGAAGCTGGACCGGCAGAGCGCCAGCGCCACGACCAAGGCGGCCCCCCCCCGCGGGAAGCACTGAAGCAGCGCCTCTCCTCGGCGGCGGCGCGTCGTCGGATGGAGGTGGGTTCGTGTGGCTTACTCTTTGGTTCTACGGGGTTTGGGTGGGTTTGTGGATTCAGAGCTGGACTGATCTGCATTTTGATATCTAGCCTGCTTCGCTGTTTCCTAGTGGCTATTAGGAACTTAGAATTTATTAGATTTTTATATGTATGTGTGAGCACCAAGATTGTTGCACAATCTAAATAAAGCAGATTATGTTCACAAAAAAAAATAAAGCAGATTAAATCCATAGGAACTTCATCAGACATCTTTCAAGACTTTAGCATCAGTCAGCACTTCAATTAAAGTTGCATACCTGAAGATAGTACAGTACAATATAATCAACCAAATGAGATTAATGAACATGTTTAGCTAACTTATAATGGCTCTTAGCCAGTTCCATCAATGATGACAGACTGGCAGTCCATAACTAAACCTGCATACACCCCTATCTACTGTGATTTATATGGCCTGCTGGCATCTACACGAAAATATGAGTGGGTAGTCCGCACTTCCTCGTCAGTAGACTTTTGGATTAAATTGGTTGGTCCATACAACTTAAGTGCATAGGTGTAGCCCTTAATTATCTTGCAAAAAGAGGCACATCACGTGACCCAACCTAGTCTAATGACTACACTGACGAAGTATACTTGGCTAGTTGGCTAGTTCTAGTTGGCTACATCAACTTGTTGTTACATTAACTTATTGTTACAACTTGAGCAAGCCCTGACAGTATGCTCAAAATTGCTCGGTCTTGCAGCTTGGTTAGTTCCTCTTATTTGTTCCAAGGCTTGCATCTGGACCAGCACCAAAGTCATTAGCAGCATCAGTTCCCATCCACTGAAGCACATCAGCGAGGAGAACTAAGTCATGGAGGCCACCGCACTAAGCTTGGGCAAGTCCGTGCTGGATAGAGTGCTTAGGTATGCCAAATCCGCTGCAGCGGATGACGTGGCCTTGCAGCTTGGTGTCCAGCGCGATCATGCTTTCATCAGGGAAGAGCTTGAGATGATGCGTGCATTCCTGAGGACCGCGCATGACAAGCGAGATGACCACCAGGTGCTCATGACCTGGGTGAAGCAAGTCCGTGACGTGGCCTATGATGCCGAGGATTGCCTGCAAGACTGCTCCATTCATCTCAAGAAGTCATCATGGTGGCGCCACCCTGGCACACTGCGGGAGCGGTGCCGCATCACCAAGAGAATGAAGGAGCTGGGAGCCAGAGTTGAAGATGTGAGCCAGAGAAACCTGCGCTACCAACTGGTCAAGAGTGGCAGCTCCACATCTGGAGATGGCGCTAAGGTATTCGGTGCAGCAGAAATGTCAGGCTTTGAGGAAGCACTGCAGCAGCAGAACAAGTCCAAAGCAGATCTCATTCGACTGATCAACCACAAGGATGAGGACCTTAGAGTGATCGGTGTATGGGGAACAGGTGACATTTTTGGGGAGAAATCCATCGTCAAGAGAGCATATGATGGCCTCAAAAGGGAAAGGAAGTTTCAATACCACGCCTGGATTAGTATGGTGCCTCCTCTCAATACAACAACGATTCTGAATGATATTGTGATGCAGTTCGCTGTAGATTCTCTAGAGGAAGAAGCAAAGAAACATACTTGAGCTCCTGATGAAGCTCAAGATCTGCGGAGGTTGTGGGTGAAGATGATTTGGCTGACGACTTCAGGAAATTCTTGAATGAGAAGAGTTACCTTATTGTGGTTAATGACCTATCCACTATGGATGAATGGGACCAGATCAGAACATGCTTCCCGACTAACAAGAGAGGAAGTCGACTCCTAGTGCGCACGAAGCATGTAAAAGTTGCAAGCTTGTGTGTTGAACCATCGACTCTGCTGCCAGAGCACAAGCAATTGTTCTCTGATAAAGCCCTCTATGCTTTCTATGGCAAGGTAGTATTCAGATCAATAAAATAATCTCTTTTTGATCTAGTTAAGCTTGTGACATAACTAAATAAATGTAATGAACTTAGTTTTTTTTTTTTAAAAAAAAATGTAATGAACTTAGTATCTACCTACCAATGTTCTTGCACATCTTGTTTAATAACAAACTGCTTAACATTCGATCTAGTATGGATGAAGAAAGGAATTTACATGGAATAGAACATTATTACATAAACATTTTCATTTTTTTAAATATAACCTAAACATTGCCTTGTTAAATAGAAAGTAACACCTAATAACTTGTGTGTTTGTACTTTTGGGTTCTCAAGATATATTGACATGTTCAGTCGATCCGGGGCCTAGCTCAACCACAAACACTGTTGATGACAGTAACTCTAGGAATGGAAAGTATCTCACTAAAATGGGGACAAAGGTGAGTGCTTTTAAGGAATCTAAGCTTATTGGGCGACAGAAGGAAAAGTCACATTCTAAAGTTTATTTCAAATCAAGTTAGCCAAGATTTCGAGGTCATCTCTGTATGGGGAATGGGTGGTCTTGGCAAAACAACACTGGTTAAAGATGTCTATCAAAGCCAAGAGCTCAATGCAATGCTGTTTGACAAGCGTGCTTGTGTCACAGTCAAACGGCCTTTCAATCCTGCAGAAGTTCTTAATAGTTTGGCTGAGCAACTGAGTGGTCAGAAGCAATGGAACCATGACATTTTAGATGGAACAAAATACTTGATTGTTCTTGATGATTTATCTACCACCAAAGAATGGGATGAAATACAGAGTTATTTCCCAAGAATGATAACAGAAAGCCGGATCATAGTCACCACAAGATTAAATGAAATTGCTCGGCATTGTTCGTCAAAGACGACGCATATCATGGAGCTTGAAATCCTAGAAGAAAAAGACGCACATGACCTTTTCACAGAGAAGGTACTTTAGTTTAATTATAATTAGTCATAAAAATGTTTGGGAATTGTTTTTGGTGAATCATCCAGTTCTTTCTCTCTCCAGGGTCAATGTTATTATACACTACTTGCTCCAACTGACTTATGTATATTACAATAATTAACTACTACTGTAAAAGAATAACATAAAAGAGAGCAAAATTAACTAAAGGAGTCTATAACTGTTCCTCATGGATAATCATGGCACATAATCGAAGTACAAAGCATATATCTCTAGAATCGATGGTAACTCGTGTTATTTACTTTTATTTGTTTCAATCTTTTCCCAAACATTTATGTAGGTTGAGTGTATCCACCAACACATTCCATCATTGTCATCACCACAAATAGCATAAGATGCGTGCAGCAGTTCATTATAATCAAGAGTTCAAGACTTAACAGACTGAACTATTAAGCATTAGGTGGGATGGTTACTAATGAGGCTTCACACGGGTACACTCAAGTGGTGTTGTTTTATTTTTAGGAAAAAAACATCATTTCTAGGTTTGACTATCCCTTTCAGTTTGTGCAATTTAATCATGTTTGGTCCAAAATCAGGATGGTGCCAGCTATGAACCAGCAGTAACTTTTCTCTGTTTTTTAATTATCTGTGATCATGTTTATATTACATAATTTATTCTGCATAGCAAAGAATATGCATTTTATAGGGTGGCTTCTGACTTATGGTGGATGACATCAGTCCTGACAGGAATGATTTTACGGCCTTGTAGAAGAATCCAGACCAACAGCTAAACAACATAGATATTTTAGAAAAAAAATTCATAAACTAGCTTGAAAGGAACTATTATTTTCATGTCGATATGTGCACAAGCAAGTAATTGTTCAGTTTACCTATGTTCAGGTATTTTGGGAACAGTTTATCATGTGTCTCAAATCATATAATTTTCATGTCCATATGCATACAAGAATGTAATTGTGCAGTTTACCTATGTTCAGGTATTTTGGAAACAGTTTATCATGTGTCTCAAATAATATAATACAGATTAAAGACATTTACCTTTAAGGGCAAAAAAGGCACATTGTACAGTAATCATTTTAAGAGGGAAAAATAAGATATAGTAGTAAGTATCCCTAAATTATTCTGTTATAGTGCTGAAATCTGAATCAATTTCAGGTATTTGGGAAGATTACAAATTTACATGAGTGCCCTGAGTTGTATGAGGTGGCTGAATTGATTATGAAGAAATGCAAAGGACTTCCCCTAGCAATAGTAACCATAGGTGGCTTCTTGGAAAAGCAACCAAAAACTCCTATGGAATGGAAAAAATTGAATTCACATATCAGTGCTGAGTTGGAAATGAACCAAGGGCTAAGAAATATTAAAAGTGTCCTTTATAAGAGCTATGTTGGTTTACCTTATCATCTGAAGCCTTGTTTCTTATATCTATCTATCTTTCCTGAAGATCAAGATATTAAACGAAACCGCTTGGTGCGCCGGTGGATTGCTGAGGGTTACTCAACAGAGGTGCTTGGTAAGTCTGTTGCAGATATAGCAGAGAGCCACTTTATGGAACTCATTGACAGGAGCATGATACTACCAAATAAAACAACATATTTCAGCCAAAAATTAATTGACTCTTGCCAAGTCCATGATCTCATGCGTGAAATAAGCATCTCAAAGGCAACAGAGGAAATCTTGTATTCAGGCTGGAAGAAGGTTGCAACTCAAATACAACTGGAATGACGCGCCACCTTACTATAAGTGTCAATTGGAAGGGAGATGAGGCTGATTTCAAGAGCATCGTGGATGTGTCTCGTATACGATCGTTAACGGTGTTTGGGAAATGGAGGAAGTTTTTCATTTCTGACAAGATGAGGTTCCTGCGTGTTTTGGACCTGCAAGACACCAAGGGTCTATGCAATCATCACCTTAAACATATTGGGAAGCTTGTTCACCTAAGATATCTTTCACTAAGAGGTTGTCGAGGTATCTATCACCTTCCAGACTCTGTGGGTAACATGAGGCAGCTCCAGACCCTGGATATTAGATTAACATGGATCGCCATGCTGCCGAAGACCACCGTCAAACTTAAGCAGCTGCAGTATCTTCGGCTTGGTGGCCGAAGAATTGATCGTGATTACTTCCTTTATAGACTCAAGAGAAAGTGTGCGGCATTTTGCACGTCAGACTATGGATATGGAGGAGACCTGGCGTGATAGTTGCGCTAAATGCTGGTACGTCGCCATGCCTGGCTTAGCAACGTCTTTTGGAAGTGGTATTCCTGTGCCGAGAGGTATGGGAAATCTGAAGGCCCTACGCACAATAGGTGAAGTGCACATCGGAAGTGGGAACACCCCAATAAAGGAAATAAAAAAACTTACACAGCTGCTCAAGTTGAAGGTCACCAGTATCAACAAGAAAAACTGCCATGAGTTCTGTTCTGCCCTTGAGGTTCTCAGCTGCCTGGAATCATTGTCAATGTCTTCATCCGGGAATCAAGGTGGTTTACGTTACCTTTCGGATGCCGTATTCTCGCCTCCCAAAAACCTCCGTACCCTTATATTGTTAGACGATCTGGGCAAAATGCCGGCATGGGTCATGCACCTCCAGAATCTTGTGAAGCTGAGACTAACCTGTACCCATCTAACAGATTCTGTTGGCACCATTCAACTCCTTGGCAATCTACCAGATCTAGCCATCCTAACACTTGGGAGATACGCATTCGATGTTGAGGAGCTCCATCTTGATATCCTACCAGGGGCATTCCCAAGTCTAGTGGCACTGCACCTGTCTGGCGCACAGACAAGAGCACACAGAGGTGAGATCAAATATGTGGAGTTTAAAGAAGGAACAGCACCTGAGCTTCAGGTGCTGAGTTTTCTATATCGTCAAGATGTAATAATCAGTGATGGGTTGTTTTCTGGGCTAGCATCCCTCAAAAGTCTCAAGAAATTTGAGCTGGGCATTCACAGTTTCGAAGGCAAGGAAGGGTTCGTGGAACATGTGCGGGGCCAGCTTGCCCAGAATCCAAATCGGCCAGTTTTGATAAAAAAACATGGTAATTTCTCTAGTGCCACTGCAAAAACTCCAAAATGCGTGATTTATCACAGCAGCACCCTCTATATTTGGAATTTTGTTTGAACAATCCATGCCTCTGTCCATCTGTATCTGAACATTTCTTCATTTCTCTTAGTAATCCTGTATTAATGAGCAACCGTCCATGCCTGTATCTGAACATTTCTCAATTCCTGCGGTTAATGCATCTGTCCAATTAGGTTTGGTGCGCACGAGTTTGTTTTGTTTGTGTGTGTGAAACAACAAATTAATCGGTGGGTTTCAGCCTCTAGCCTTCGGCTTGGTAAGTGTACCTGTACTACAAAGGCTGATACCATAGGTATAAGGGATTGCATTAGTGCATTCTATTGGCACACAATATTTGATTCTGTCCTTTATGATAAAATCATATTGATGTACCTAGCGAGCCCAGCAAGTTAGAATTTGTATACTTCTTGCCCCTGAGCATACACAGACTGCTCGGAAAATGCTTGCTGCAGTGGCCACATTTGCAGCCTTGCAGGTACTGAACAACCAGCAGCAGCTGCTGCTGGAGTAGCAGAAGCGAGCAGGCCAGCATGTGTGTTAGATATGTTGGTGTGGTGTCTATAAAATAAATCTTTTCTTTGTATGAATAACATGAAAATCTAAATTTTTAGTTTGCTTTTTAAACAAACAAGCTACCAAGATGATAACATGATCACCAACATGACTAGGTATCACAGCCTGAACATAAATAAAATTCATGTTGATGTGTCTTGTACAACCATCTCCTTGACCGGTGACGAAACACTGGCACTAATTTTTTTAGAACTTCTACCATCTAACTGAATCGTATCTTGACACTGACATAGAGGAAACAGGAAAGACAAGAAGAGCGCAACTTTCAATCAAAAATGAAAAAAGAAGAACAGCCCAGGACTATGGGCCGGATGCAGGGAGAAACTGCTAAGCGGTCAACTTACCGGCGTGGAAAACTGGAGCTGCCGTTCTCGCTGACAGACGCACCATGCATCATGCCAGTGTCATCCATACGAATGTTTCACGGCAAACGACTGCCAAGCTTCCTTCTCATTACAAGCATCTGGTAGGAGTTGCTGTGGATGCATGTCACTCGAGGCAACATCAGATCGATCCTTCCTCGTCGTCCACACATCTGTCACCTGAATCTGAATTAATAACGGACGCGAATTGTTTTCATTCAGAGCCGTTTTCAGCACCAATTCTGAAAGAAACAGCCCATGTAAACTTCTCCATCCTTAACTTTGGATCGTTAATTGGTTTCACTGAAAAGTCATAAGCCTTAGAAATCTCTGTGGCTGGTATTGTCCACACGAACCTTCTTCTTAATTAGACTATAAGCCGTGGCAGCTGATAAGCCATTGGTAATAGCAGTTCTCATGTCCATTACTGCTTATTATCTGCAATCGGCCTGGAACTCTTGCATGCAACCACCTGATGATCATTTGAAGAGTTCTTCAGCTTACTGAGAAATTTATCGAGGCCTTGTTCAGGAAATAAATAAAACTAGTAGAATTATGTAACCATTCTTCGGTTAAAGGGAAGTAGCTAGGACTATGGCAAAGGTACTTCTGAAGATTTTTTTTTTTTTTTTTTGACAACAAGGTACTTCTGAAGATTGACTTGCATCGGACTATCAAAGGCTGCATGTTTCTGATTTCTGAAGATGTGTAGTTGTTTCCTGCGTACCATATCCTCCAGCACATAATAAAATAATGGTGATTTCCATAAGGAATGGGACAGGCATTGATGAAGCCTTCAAAAACCTGATGAGAAGGTTAACGTTGCTAGCTGTTGATGAAATATCATCAGAGTCCGGCCTCGATCGATCCTGCACAGCCACACGCTGGCGTCAACGGCAGCCGATCAGGGCACCGTTGACTCCCCGCCCTCCATCGATCGATCACATCGTCGTCTACTCGTTTTCCATCCAGCAGTTGGAATTGGAATGTGAACCTGATGAGATCGTTGATTCCTGTCAGTGTTTATTACACACACTCTTGGTCAGTCCCGGCTTGCGATTGCAACCTCTCGCTAGCTGACGGGATACAACACGCGAACGACGAGCTAGTAGTAACCAATGCAAGCAACGTAGGTACAGCATCGATCTTAATTAATCTTATCTAACCGCACGAAAAAGACAGCATTTCAGAGTTTCAGATGAACTGGTCAATAAGCTGAACGGAGCTTGGTGGAGAGCTGATGCAGAACTGAAGTCTGAACATGTGCTGATGACTGACGCTACTTACTGGTAGCAGTTCATTAGTTCCTGCGGCATGTGTACCTACTACCCGATAATAACCTCGAAATTTCACCAAAAGTATCTGAATTAATCTGAAGCAAAACCTGTTCACACAGCGCTTATTCCCGAGTTGTTCGCTCTGCTTGCACGATCGAGTTCGAAGGAACTGCTGACGGGTGATGGCGGCCCGGATTTCTACGCTCGCGCGCTGGCCTGAAAGCGACGACGGCCGCGGTTTCCACGACACGAGGACGACGAACAAATCAAAAGGTGGTTTTATTAACAAAAGTAGTAGTATAGAAATAAACCTCAACAATCCTAGAGGATATTATCATCCGTGCGTGTGTGATCAGCAGCCAGTGTGTGTGCCGTACGAGTGTGATCATTAGCGGATGAAAGAGGCGTCGTTTTCCGCCACGCGATCGATCATATGTACTATGGAACCCTAAAAGTCTTGCGGTGCCGCTCTGTTTCTATTGCACCTAGGGGTTTGACATCGTAAGCAAGAATCCCCCACGTTTCCATTTGTTTTGATCTTGTGTGGAGCCGTGGAGGGAGCCGCCGGGGTCAAGTATCCTTTTGGGGGTGATTTGATTTCTTGACTACTAGTACTAATTACTACTACTAGGTGAGTATCGGAGCCTATCTATATCGGCTTATCGGTTAGAGTTGGTTAATAGCTGAGGCGTCCAACGAAAAACTAGAGTAAACTAGTTGACTTACTCGCGCGTTGCTACGAAAATTTGAGATTATTATTTAGTTTAACATATGTAATTAACTAATAGTCATAACGGAAACACAATATTATGATAAAAAATAGTTGAATTGATGATTTACTGTTTTGTGCATTTGAAATAGTTTAGAGGTATAATTAAAAACTTTTTCATTGTATGTGTGAGGTGGGGGGGGGGCATGACCCCCTCACTCTCACTCCCACTCAACTAATGTCGAGCCCCTTCCTCTCCCTCTCACTCGCATGCCTATTTATAAGGAGAGAGGATGTGGAAGAAGTGAAGATCAACTAATGTCGAGCCCTCGAGGATGTTTGAAGAAAGCGACAAAGGACCTGATGTCGAGTCCTCGAGAGAGGATGCTAAAGAACACAACAGGAACATAATTGGTTGCTTGTCTTTTTCAAGAGTGTTTTCTTCTTCGTAGTACTCCTACTATCATTGTTCAAGTTTAAGCAAAGACAAAAAAAAAATTTGGTTGCTCTAGTAACAGTTTTTCATTTCCTCATTCATGTTTGGTTGGGAAGAATTATTGAGATTGATAAAGAATGCTTTGAGAGTAATCAGAGCAAATTCTAGAAGACCGCTATCTTCCTAGAGAAGCTCACCTTGGCAAGGGAGGAAGGAACAAGGAGCAGCAACATCGCCTACGCGGATAGAGGAAGGGGAACACATGAGACGTCGAGGCCTATAAGTGACACGATGGGTTGAGCTAGCGGCATGGTCCATCAGAGGGAAAGCGGCGCAGGGAGATACCAGAGGAATCACGACAATGAATTCAGCAAGGATCGCGCTGCATTTGAGTGGAGGGAAAAAGGAACCGAATAGGTTGGTTCGAGAGCGGTATCGATATTCTATTGAGTCGAATCATATGCTGTCACGAATGAATACATGCTCCCTTGAGCAAACACGCAGCGATGGAGCCTGGCAGGGGTGCCAAGCTAAGAGAAAAAAGCTTCACTCCATAATACAATAATTTATAAAATTAAGTACTTGCTAAATAAGTTTTCCACGTTCCTCTGAAAGTGAAGATGGAACTACCAGCAAGGGAGAAGGTGGTAAGCCACTGTTGAGAGTGAGTAATTATCACTGGGATTTAGAATAAATAGATAATGTTGGTCGCATGAAAAGAATGCAGACCGGAAACTACGTGAGCATAAGCGGCCGTAGGTTTCTATTTCAAAAGTACCAAATTCACACTTACTCCATTCGTCTCAAATTGTAAGTCATTCCAATAATATTGGAGAGTCAAAAGATCTCAACTTTGACTAAATTTATACGATAAGATGATAACATTTAGGATGTCAAGTATCATTGGATTCATCGTTAACTATATTTTCATGATTTATTTAATTGATGTCACAAATCTTTATAATTCTCTCTACAATATTGGTCAAACTTGAAATGCTTTGACTTTCAAAGATTCTTGGAATGACTTACGATTTGAGACGGAGGGGTAGATGTTTTCAAAAATTTTAAAACTTTACACATCAATAGTACCAAACTAGAGGTATATTTTCAAAATTTGAGATTCAAACAACTTTTGTAAAAATTCACATGAAAAAAACCAATTTTAGCCACTAGAGGACAAAATTTAGGATGGGTGAATTTTTTTTTCATATGAATTTTTTACAAAAGTTGTTTAAATTAAACTTTAGGACAATGTCTATCTAATTTGGTATTATTAGTATGTAAAATTTTATTTTTTTAAAAAAAACTGGTCGCTTATATTCATGTGCGTGCTTTCCTGCAAAATTCAGACGCCTGCCAACATGCCAAACGATAGAAAAAAGCACCCTGGTACTTGGAGAAGTAGTATCATTTGTTTCACTCAACTTTTGACATTTGTATTTTAGACCGATACAAGTGGATTTTTTTTTTTGACCTTTTTATGTGGAGAGAGACAGAGGGGCTGTACAAGTTAGAGCTGATGAATCCGGCCTCGGAGTCGGAGCATTCCTGCCGAGGCCTCTGGAGACGACCCTACTCCGCCCCCGACCACGATGGACCCACGTACAGTCAGTCCTACACAGCCAGGAAAAAATCCTCATCCTTCCCGCTGCCGGGCCCGCGCGACAGACAGACATCCCTCTCGGCGCTGCTGGCGCATCCGTCCCATCCAATCATCCCGGCCCGGTCCGGTTCAAGTCTGCCCGCAAATCTCCTGTTCCTTCCTTCCCTTCCTCCCCGTGACTCCCCTGGTCCACGGCCCCCACCAGCACCGCCGCCCCGCACCAAACCTCACGTCTAGAAGGACGGCCACAGCAGGCCAGCCACGCCGGCACGCCGGGGCTACCAGCCTACTAGTCCCAAGCTACCACACCACCAACCCGCATCTGGTTCTGGATCAGGTCCGGCGGCGACGCAAAGTCCCGTCGACCAGTCCAGCACGGCCTGGCCGTGCGCGTGCGAGGAAAAAAAAAAAAAAAATCCCGTGCGCGCCGCGTGCTGCTCCTCTCCTCTCCTCTCCTCTCCTGCGTGCCGAGCGCGACACAGCGGCGCCATCGCGCGGGCCTCGCACGGCCAGGCTGGCCCGCCTGTCGGTCCACCACTCGTCCGTCCGGTCCGGTCCAGGGGGGCGTGGCGCGCGGCGTGGGGGCGTGCTGGCTCGGTCCCCGCGTGGGGACCACGGGGGAGGAGAGGCTCAGATTCGATTCGCTCCCCGCTAGCCAGGCCCACGGGGTGGGCCCCGCCGGTCAATCCCGATCCGTATCCGTACCGGTGCTCCCCCGCTCGCGTGCTCGGACCCAGACGCGACCGGTTCTTCCGTCGTGCCACGCCGCGTTCACTCTCGCTCGGTCGTTTCCCTCGCGGGTGGACCCGGTGCATGAGGCGGGGCGACACGACACAAGAACGGACCACAGATCGTGCACCGCGGCCGCTTTTCCGGGTTGGTTTCGTTTTTTTTTTAAAAAAAAAAAAACCGCCGCGGCGGCCTCCCTCCATTTCTCGAGGCTCAAAAGCGGAAAAAGCGCACCTGGGCTGCTGCTGCCTCTCTGCCTCTGGCGGTCTGGCGTCTCGATTCTCTTCAAGCAAAAAGTCACATCGTAGTGGAGGATGCAGATGCGATTATCTATCTAATGGTGGTTTTAATATTAACTTTACCTCTAAGCTCAGTTTCAGCGCGTTCAAACCGTACGAGGCGGGACCGATCATCGAGCGATATATAGATTAACAGATTAACATGGACCAGACCAGCAGTCCAGCACCAGCCACCAGCTGTACGCCTGTACGGTTCAAATGATTCCTTTATCTTGTGCGTCGCATGGAGGGAGATCATGTGAAAATGGCAACCATATGCCTGCTGACAAAACGTTTTTTTGTTGTGTCCTGAATTGTGATTGTGCTGGACGCCTCTTGTTATGCACCTAACGTGATCAGTTGATCTACTACTACTAGACTAGATCCGAAGATTTATCTTCTGCTCCATTTACTTTTAGAAACGCGTGCAACTTTGGAATCCTTCTTCGCTTTAACGAGGCGTTGTTTTAAATAATAATAGCTCAACAAATTTAAGGAATTCATTCATCAAAATTCAAGTGACCGTATGATTGATTAATCAATCACCTTTTCGTTTTTGCTTGGTTCTTGTGGAGCACTCGGCCAATAGTCTAGGCAACACGATGAATTAGGGGTCGCTTAATTCGCTTCATAATTTATTCGTTGCTAGCGAAGAATGTACGAGACGTCGCTATATCTGTCGAAGAGGGTTTTGCTAGGAAGCACGTATGGCAGTTGTCATGCCTCGGCGGATAGGTGGATCCGCCCTTGGCTTCACTGGACTCTTTTATTCTCCCTCTTCACTTAGCTCGATGACCGTCGACCGCTAGTGATGCCTTGAACCACGATGACCTCCCTAACGGAGCCTAACCCCTCCCCCCATGCCTTCTTGGTCTTATTTTTCTACTTCTTAATTATACTATAGCCATCGCCCACCAATTTCCTATACATGCTTTACTAATTCAAGGTGTCATTGCCCCTAACCCTGTTCAGTGAGCCTTGAACACCACACATTATATATGGTTAGTATTTACGCACTATCATGAGATTACTTTCATTACTGTATCATACATAATGGTGGCGGTATTGGTGGAGGACAAGGCATGAATTAGACCAATGAAAGGTATTAAGGGCTTATATCCGACAACCTTTCATGTATATCAACCAAATAATGAAAGTTTAATGACACTATACAAACTATATACATCTCTGATGTAAATGTATGAAGCATAAGGGACCTGGTCTCGCTAGCCTCTTCATGGGTATGTCATTGATGTTAGCAGATAAAGAAGCTATTATTTGAATTCAAATTAGCCCGCCACCACACTCTACGTTCAAGACAAGAGATATAAATGAAAAAAGGACGACTAACAAAAGTGTGGCCTCAACGGTTTCAACTTTTGCTACGAGCCATCCTACGTTTGTTACTATAATGAATAATCTTGTCGTCTTTCTTTGCCTTCTTCCTACCTCCTAGTCAATGTAATTTTGTTGGTTCACTTGTAATTCCTCGACCCACCCAATCCTACGTAACCTAAAGTGTTTTTGCGCGGGAAAGAGGACATGCAGCATGTAACGTAAAATCCTATGTTCAACTATTAAGCCCAAACGATACCGCTCATGATTGGTTTAGTCGCCGTCTTCACACATGCCTGCCTTAGTTGCCCATTGTCGTAGACTCATTAGACATACATCACACGCATATCTTAGTTACATAACCCATAGATTCAACATACCATAATAACAAATTCTTCCATGCACCAATTAAAACTTGAGCAACTGAGCTTGCTGAAGAAGAAACTGGAAACACTCTGCCTCTAGCCGCGGCAGGAAGAACTGGCACACCGCTCCACGGACCCGGCTCACAGTCCTCACAGGGAAATCACTCGCCTTCTCCACCTCACCGCCTCCCTTTCGTCTCGCTCGCCTCCTCCTCCCTCCCCTCGCGCATGCTCCAAAAAGCTACTCCTCCTCCCCTCTCCTGCTTTCCCCTCCTCGCCGCCTAGGGTTTCCCACCCCGATGCCTCACCCGAAAACCTAGCCGCCGCCTCCTCCTCGCTGATCTCCTCGGCCGCTGTAGCCGTTTCCCGGCCATGGCCGCCGGAGCCAGCGACTACTCCTTCGCGGCGGAGTACGACGGCCCGCCGCTGCCCTACTCGCTGCCGCGCGCCATCCCGCTGGACCTCTCCCGCATCCCGCTCGCCGCGCTGTCCTCCTCGCCCCCGGCCTCCCCCTCCGCGTCCTCGCCCCCGCTCCCCGTCGTCCGCCCGCTCACCCCGTCCTCGCTCTGCTCCGCCATCCACGCGCACGCGCCCGCCCACCCGGCGCCAACCCGCTCCTCCGCCGCCCCTTCCGCGCCTGCCGCGGGGGGAGCCGGAGCCGTGGTGGATTCCCCCACCTCCGTCATCGAGAACCACCACGCCGCCGCGCACCACTCCGCCGAGCTCCCATCTTCCCCCTCCGACGACGAGGGCGCCGGTGACGGCGGCGGCGGCGGCGGACCCGAGGCGCTGCCGCTGAAGCCGCCCCGCCACCACCAGCCCGCGGTCACCTTCGCCGAGACCAGCGGCTCCCTCCTCCAGTCCTCCTCCTCCGACGGCGACGAGTATGAGGAGGATGAGGACGACGACGACGATGCGGACGCGGGGGAGGCCCGGCCTCGCGCTGCGGCTGCCGGCCAGTCGAGCGGCTCCCTCTCCCCCGCGCACTGGAGGGGCGGCAGGACCCGCGGCTGCTACAGGTGCGGGAAGGGCGGCGGCTTCTGGGGCCGGGACAAGGAGTCGTGCCTTGCCTGCGGCGCGCGGTACTGCGTCGGGTGCGTGCTCCGGGCGATGGGCTCCATGCCGGAGGGCCGCAAGTGCCTGGAGTGCATCGGCCGGCCTGTGGCCGAGTCCAGGCGGGACGCGCTGGGGCGAGGATCGCGGGTGCTGCGCCGGCTTCTCAGCGCGGCGGAGGTGGAGCTGGTCATGAGGAGCGAGCGGGAGTGCGCGGCGAACCAGCTGCGGGCGGAAAACGTGTACGTCAACGGCGCCAAGCTGTCGCCTGAGGAGCTCGTGGTGCTGCAGGGGTGCCCGTGCCCGCCGTCTAGGCTCCGGCCGGGGTTCTATTGGTACGATAAGGTGTCTGGCTTCTGGGGAAAGGTATGTGGCTTGTCACTTGTGACAATCTTAATTTTCCTGTGCTCCTGGGTAACCTCTATCTGTTTGATGCAACACCAAACACTCTATAACTAAACTGGTTGTGATCCGTTCCATTTACTGGAAGTAGGGATACTACACCAGTCAATGTGCAAACATGAAGTGAGGATTGCAAAGTATTGTGTCGAGTAAACTCTTTGAAGGTCATTTAGTAGAAATAGTGATATTAGACGAGTCAATGTGCAAACATCAAGTGAGGATTGCTCAGTATTATTATGTTAGGTAAACTCTTTGAAGGACAATCTATGTGAGATCTTTTTTTATAGCTGCAGTTCACTAGTTGGAATCATGATGTATGGTCTGGATCTCTGGAAGCATAGTGCTGTTGAACACAATCTGCTGGAATATTTAGTTGACTTGATGGAGCTTTGATGAATCAGCACCGTCAGGCGTGTTGTATCATGGTCCACATGATTTCTCCTTGTCCTAGGAATGATAATGTATTGTGTGCTGTCTAAATCAGGAGAATCTGATTATTTTGATTACACTGCTCAGAAAAGATTGCACACCCAAGTTGGCATGCCAACAATTTAGTCATGATATGTAGACCATGATTGTGGCATCTCACGCTGTGGTTTAGGTAGGATCCTGTTTTGGGGCAGGATTGAATAGTTTTGTTGCTTCTTTTTATGCAATTTTATAATTGCTCAATAACTCAGTTGTGGCATTATGAATTTTTGCTTGTTTCTTATGAATATATAATAATTTATCGTTGATGAACGTTTCACTGAATATTTCAGGAGGGACACAAACCACATTGCATAATCACCGCAAATCTAAATGTTGGAGGTTCTCTAGATCAAAAAGCAAGCAATGGAAACACCGGAATATTGATTAATGGGCGAGAGATTACAAAATCTGAACTTCAAATGCTTAAGGTTTGCAATCATATGTCCACATACTTTGTTTAGATAATGCAGAAAAATCCGGCTTCATCCCTCTACTACTTGTTCTTGACATATGTTCCTATCTGTATTTTTTTGTAAGAAAAAATAATAAAATGAAATGTTTGATTTCAGTTGGCAGGAGTCCAGTGTGCTGGGAAACCTCACTTTTGGGTGAACGCTGATGGGACTTACCAAGAGGAAGGCCAAAAAACTGTTAAAGGAAAGATCTGGGATAAGGTAACCCTGAGATTCTTCTTGTGTATATGGTGTTATAATTTTTAGAATGGTAACTAACCAGCTTTGAATTTGTCTTCATTTCTCACCAGCCTATAGTGAAGCTTCTTAGTCCTGTTCTGTCATTGCCAACACCGAATAAAGCAGCTAATCAATCTAGTGAAGATGTTGGTAACATTGTAAATCGAGCCATCCCTGATTACCTGGAACAAAGGACAACTCAGAAGCTTTTGTTGGTTGGGTCAGGGGCAAGCACCATACTCAAGCAGGTATGTATGCTTATGGCATCTAGCATATTCATGTGCACAAATGACTGAATTGATCGCCTGTAGTAAGGTTACCACCCAAGATATAATTTGCAGTCTGCACATGTTTGCAAAGTTGCATGTAAACTGATTTTGAGTCTATTTAATGCATCAGGCAAAGTTCTTGTACAAGAGCGGCAAGCCATTTTCGGTGGATGAGCGTGAAGACCTGAAACTTATCATACAAAGCAATATATACAACTACCTTGGCATATTACTTGAAGGCCGTGAGCGGTTTGAAGAGGAATCTTTAGCTGATAGAAGGAAAATCAGTCCATGTGACCTTTCTAGCTCTGGTATGACTAAATCTTCATGCCGTTACAACTTCCATTCTTTCCTTTTGCTATTATTTTGGGCATAACTGAGTAATTGAAATGCCAAATGTTCCAGGACACTCCTAATTATTTGTTTTATTTTTGGTAAAACAATGTACAAAAAGGAAACGTTCCTATATTTGTAATATTCCTGCTAATAGTGATTTTTCCCCTTTTTTGTTTTTCTGCAGGCTGTTGTGAATCTGGAGTATGTGATGAAGTCACGGAGTACTCCCTTATTCCACGCTTGAAAGCATTCTCGGATTGGATTCTTAAAGCAATGGCTTTAGGTAATCTTGAAGACATCTTTCCCGCAGCAAGCCGTGAATATGCACCACTTGTTGAGGAACTATGGAAAGATCCTGCTATTCAAGCTACATATAGAAGGAGAAGTGAACTGCCATTCCTTCCACCTGCTGCCAATTATTTTCTTGACAAGGTATTATTGGCTAATGGCAGTCCTTTTTTTTTTCTTTGGTTTTATAGAGTTGGAAGTTGCATAGTGTGAATTGCAATTGTTCATTTTTTTAACCTTTTGTCTGAAATAATCAGGCTGTTGATATATCTCGAACGGAATATGAGCTCTCAGATTCGGATATACTGTATGCTGATGGGATTACATCCTCAGATGGGTTAGCATCAACTGAATTCTCTTTCCCTCAGCTATCTTTGGGTGGACTGGGTGTTGATGAGCCCGATGCACAAGACACCTTGCTAAGGTTAGTTCTTCAGTCACATAAGGCAATGGTAGTCTGCTATTACCTGCCTCACTGAGGTTGAGGTTCATTTCATTATAGTGTGTTGACTGGTATTATCTTGACTAGACACTTCTGTAAATCTGTAAAAGTTTGAATAAGATCAGGTTTTTTCCTTTTGATGTATGGGCAGTGGGTATGTTAATGTATAGAACCTATTAAACCTCACATGCATGAGTATGTTCCACTTATACTTATATTCTAGGTTCAGTTCTGTATTGCTATTGGGATCGCAACTGTAATAGGTGTAATAATGATGAGGGGATTTCGATCTG
This sequence comes from Bothriochloa decipiens, assembly GCA_023333625.1. Classification (NCBI taxonomy): domain Eukaryota; kingdom Viridiplantae; phylum Streptophyta; class Magnoliopsida; order Poales; family Poaceae; genus Bothriochloa; species Bothriochloa decipiens. Next base: position 8,873,786 of record CM041647.1, read on the forward strand.
TTTTCAGGTACCAGTTGATCAGGATAAACAGTAGAGGTTTGCATGAGAACTGCAAATGGCTGCAAATGTTTGATGATGTGAGGCTTGTTATCTTTTGTGTTGCCGCTAGTGACTATGATGAGTACTACGAAGATGCAAATGGTACCATTGTCAACAAGATGGTAGAGAGCAGGCAGCTGTTTGAGAGCATTGTCCTTCACCCAACATTTGAGCAAATGGATTTCCTTCTACTCCTCACCAAGTTTGATCTCCTGGAGCAGAAGATCAACAATTCCCCACTGACCTCATGCGAGTGGTTCGATGACTTCACTCCTCTGATCAGCCGCAACCTTCTCAGCAGCAGCAGCAAGCCCACGCGCAGCAGCACCGGCGCGACACTGTCCCAGATGGCCGCACACTACATGGCGTCGAAGTTCAAGAGGCTGTTCCAGTCGCTGACCGACCGGAAGCTCTACGTGTCCTTTGTGAACGCCCTGGACCAGGAGTCGGTCCGGTCGGCGATCCGGTACGGGAGGGAGATCGTCAAGTGGGAGGAAGAGAAGCCCGTGTTCGGTGCCAGCGAGACGGTGTACAGCGAGGAGCCGAGCTCCTTCACTCACTGACTTGATACCCTGCCTTTGTTGTGTGCAGAAGAGATGTAAATATTTTGTGCATTTCCTCCCCAGCACCCTTTCTTAGAGTTGTACCCTTCCATTCCTTTTGTTCGTAGCTGATCATCGGCTTGTCTGGCTATTTAGTTATTTGCAAGTAGAATGATGAGGCGTGAGAAGACCCAGCCCGTCCTGATTCTTGTAAATGTTCTGAGTTGCTTGCATTTGATGCATTAGGCTGGTGCAAAGAGTCCCAGATCATCGTCTTTGTATGGTTGTTATATGTGGTATATTGTCTGGTTCAGTGGTTCGTCATCAGTGACTGTACCCCATGGGAGGATGCATGGTCCATTGCTGAGATATTTTGCTGGGAGAAGGGAGATGCATGCATCATCTGTTGAGATATTTGCACTTTTGGCTCTGTTGAGAAGGGAGACGCATCTGTTGAGATATCTCCCAGGCCCACTTTTGCTGGGATATATCCATTATTGAGATGCGTCATCTTCAAAGCCTGGGTGCGACGATGCAGATGGTTATGAAAAATTCAGAAAGACCTAGTGTCAAATAGAACATGAAATCATCAACCACTCGCCTACAAAAAGAACAGCTAAAACTTCCGACGGACCTACGTATAAAGGCCGGCCGATTTGTCAGCGTACGCGACCAGCAGATTGTTCCTCGAAATTGAGCATTGGTTTCGTATTTGAATTTCTGTGGATGTTTGGTTCGTCAGCGGACGCGACCTAGTGTTGAGATGGCGGGCTCTCTCTAGCAGATTGTTCTTCGAAATTGAGCGTTGATTTCGGTTCTGAATTTCTGTGGATGTTAGATTTCACCAGCTTGGGTTCCGTAAATTGTTAAGCATTTGAATTGCATTTTAGGCAACGACAGTGTTGAGTTTAGTCCCACATCGGTAATTGATGGTGGAGGAGCACAACATATGTTAGTGGGCTCCGATGTTGTCGGCTCCGATGGACCTGGGCCCGAAGAGCCGTCAGCTCGTGAACGCGCGAGCTGGGCCGTATTTCGCTGCGTACTCTAACAGACAGAAGAACTTCACCTCTGACTGGTGCATTGAAACTGAGCAATTGAAGATCAGAAACATGGCACTGCAATTTACAGCGTTTACACAAAACCATGCATGGCGCGCAGTTATTCCGCCTGTACAGTACAGCACGCGCCGACGGACACGACACGACCGACGGGCGACCCTGGTCCGCCGTCAGCTTCAGCTCAGCTGGGCGAGAACCGGTCGAGCAGCATGTAGAGCGTGGTGTCGGACATGGCGCCGCCGTACCTCACGACGTCCCCGTCCTTGTCCTGCGCCACCGCGGCCCCTTGCACCGCTTTCTTGTTGTTGTTGCCTCGTCCTCCCAGCTTCTGCGCCGGCGGCTGCTGCTGGCGCGGCCGGTGGTCGTCGTCGTGGCTTGTCGCCACCGCTTGCCACGTCCCCTGCAGCGCCGACGCGAGCTCGCCGAACCACGCGCCGGACAGGTTGGAGGACGCCGTCGTGGATGCCATGGAGACGCAGAGGCTTGCTTGCTTGGATCCGACGCAGAGGCACAGCAGAGCTGAGCTGAATTCAGTTGGTGGTGTGGCGTTGGAGTGTGTCCTGTGCGTGTGACAGTGTGTGCGAGAGAAACAAAGCCTGTGGATGTGGATGAGCTGTTGGCTGCCGTGTCTGTCAGGGGTCCTCGATGTCCTGTGCTTATATAGACGCCGGAGCGCCGAACGGATCAGGCCTTCTAGACGTAAGACGTCGATGGCGCATTGGCACGGCACAAGGGCCCGCACGGCCGGCCACGACAGCGGCCGCGAAACGGTTGGCGCGCTCCGTCCGTCCCCTCGCCCCGCCGTGCCCGCGGTTTCGACTCAGCTCGCTGTCGGACCGGGCCCGGCTCGTCAGCTGCAGGACTCAGGCGCGTGCGTGCGTGCGGCGTGCCATTCTGGATGTCGCGGCCCTCGTTCTCGTCGTTCTTATCGCGACGACGTGTCGGTGTCACCGTGCGCTTTCCGGCTGGCACCGTGCCGGCGACCGGCGACCTTTCCAAAGGGGAGCGGAAGCATGTGCGTGCGTCGTGCGCGTGTAACCTCCCTCGCTGCTGATAAACCTTCCAGCTCCGGCCCGCCGTCGCCGTCGCCATCGCATCGTAAACGTGTGTTGTGGCGCGGCGCGGCGACCAATTCTAAATTCTATAGCACGGTGGGTGATGGGGACACCACCAGCTGTAGCCGCCGTGTGCAGGCGGCGTGCCTCTCCTCCGCCTCGTTCTCTCCGGCCGTCCGGCCGCCGTCGCCTTCTTCTCGAAGCATCTCGGCAGCCAGCAAGAGCCCATGACCCGAATCAGACCAGCAGCGGAGAGCAGATTCGATCCGCGGCGCGGAGATACCGGGCCGAATGGCCGGCTGGATCCATGGCCCATAGGCCAGGATCCTCTTCTTCTCATGGGCCTACCGCCAACGTGCCGCCCCACCCCGTCGCAGCCCAACAGGACAACGAGCCCGGATCGTTTTTGGATCTGCCCCCACCCTTATAATTAATTAACGAACGAAGACGTTCTCTCACATGCACATCAACCGTCTAGATAACGACTCTCCACTTCCTCTCAAAAAAAAAAAAAAAAAAAAAACGACTCGTCGTGTACTGTTTGATGGTATTACAACGTTGACGGATCCCTCGTACAAAAAAAAGTTGACCGATCCCCGATAATCTCTTTCAAAGTTGCAATTCAAGAACAAATGCAAACCAAGTGCCCTAGGAGACACTGCTTGCATGTTCCGTACTAGTGTTACCATTTATTTTATCGATAAGCGAGTCTTATATTTATATATATGTTAGCGAGATAAAAAATGGAATGACCAGAAAAATTCCATGAGCCATATATAATCGCATTAAATTTTGTTTGTTTTGGACACTTACAAGAAACATATCATACAGTACTTGATTTATTTGAGTACTACATTGTAGACATGAAAATGCATTCTCGATACAATAACTTTTTACTGTATTTGGATTTTTTTTTTCTAACAAACACCTGTGGGGTAGTGCGCTTGCATCGACAGATCAAAGGGAATCACAGAATTTTCTCATGCTCCGTGACGCCCCATATTATTCCGAATGAAGAGGGAGAAGTTCAATACGGACTGCACGTTTCTGGACAGAACCTTCTCAAGTATGGTGCGAATCCGCACGCATGATTTGAATACGGACTTCACGCCGGTGCCGGTGGTGGACAGGGTAGGTTCCGACCTTGAACTGTAATGAAGGTAATAGTTAAGTCATTGAAAAAAAACTAAAAGTAGAGTGTCAGAGAGAACATGCATGATATAGAATCTAGGGTTTTAGGGCGGTTGGCTTCATAGAAAAAAAGTTTCTCTTTGTATAAAACTTCTGTTTGCCACAAAATTTTAGTTTTTGAAATCCCCTAGTGTCATTGACAACGTGGATATGAACTACAACTTGTGCCATTTGCAGAGCTCCGATCCAGCTAAAAAAAAGGTATGTATTTTCCCTCAACATGACAGAAAGGTAAAGAAGAGTATATATAATTTATACTTACACGGGGGGCAATTACTGCCAGGCCCGGCACCGAGGCTTGTGCTTACAAGCAGTAGCAGTAAACTGAGTACGGCAAGCAGAAGAATCCGGCAAGAGCAAAAGTTCGGCGACATCGCCGCTCTTTCGCGGTGCGCCTTTTGAGTTGCTGGAGAGGGAAAAAAAAGCTAACAGCTCAAGGAATAATTGGCTTACTAGTAGCAACGGGGCGCGCTCATATAAGGACGACACTGCTCCAGCATTTACAGAGAAGCTTCGTCACTGAAAGTGTGGTGTGTGGACGAGTTTTTTCTGGCATTTACTGAGGAATCTGCCTCTGAAAGACCGGGTGACAGAACAAAGTAACGCGAGGTGCGTGAATGAATTGCTTGGAAATTTTTGACCGCCAGAGATTTTGGACACGGCTAGTGTATGGGCACAAGCATGAAAGGTGCGAATTTTCAGCGCGTCTTTCTTGGAGGTTTCACAAGCATGTTAGGCTAGTCTTAATGGGCTGTTTCACTTCACGGTTTCCATTTGGCATAAAATAGCTCTCACTCTCAATGCGCAGTTTCATGGCGTTGTTTCGCATGTTATTTTAGACTTATGGGCTCCACAGTATCTTGTCCTTACCTTTTTGCTCTTCCCCCCAAGGAGCGACAGTGAGCGCGGCGGCGACCCCGTGACAGCGAGGACGAGACCGCGATTGCGGCCGGCGGCACCCACGCCCGTGGCCAAAGCCTCGCCTGTGGCCGGCGGCAGTCCCGAGCGTGGCCGAGCCCTCGCGCTCGCGTCCCAGCGGGCTGTGGCCGGCGGAGCCGTGGATGCGCACCTTCGCGCTCGCGACTTACCCCGACGACGAAGCCGCCCTCGCGCTCGTGCCCCTGCGCCCGCGCCGCGATGACGAGGCTGAGCGGCGTGGCGGCGGTGGTGGCGTCGAAATTCTTCCTCGTGATGAAACGCCGGAGCCCCTCAATGCGGATTTCATTCTAGTTTCACTGTCATGGAAACATAGCCTAGGTAGTGTCGTGGGATGAAACGATCTCCTCTCTCCTCTTCGTTTCATGCGAAAACATCCAAATTGATGATGTGGCGACCTATTTAATGTGCATGACACCCCCATAGAACCCCCACCTAGACTGGCCTTACTTCAGTTTCTAGGTGGTAAACATCTGGAGTCAGCCTTGGTGTCCTATATTGTTGGGCTGTCGGAGCTGTACTGGGGGATGGCGCGCGGCGGCGCCCACCTGCGCTACCTCATCGGCGTGATCGTGGCCGGCGGAGAGGCGTGAAAGAGGCAGAGAAGCAAGCTGCTTACGTGGAGGAGGCGCCCCCCGTGCGAACTCAAGCCAGAAAGGAGGCGCAGGCAGCTGTTGTCCAAGAGGAGGCCTGTGCGGCTGCGGCGCCGTGTGTGAGGAAGTGTTGCCGTGTTGACTTGTGATGAGACCGTGAGAGAAGGCTGCTCGTGGAATCGGCAAGGAAGCTTCCAAATCGAGTTGGAGTGGACTGTTGCGCAGTGAACAAAGAGCAGCAAGGTAGGAGGCCAGGGGCGGCAGGTGAAGCAGAGGGCAGGAGCAGTCTTGCTGGGCAGAGGCGTCGTGCGAGGACTAGGGCGGAGCGCGAGTAGAAGGGCACGACTGAGCGTGCGCAAGAAGAAGAGATTTGTGTTCCATGGCTGGAGGTTGGTGGCCACTGGAGAAAAGGCAGCTCACGGCTGGAGCCTGGAGGAGCAGTAGTAGGACTGATAATTGAAGGTAATTCTTGCTGGATTTGGTGCTTCTTCTGATTTGAGGAAAGCAGAGGGCAACAGCGAGGGAGAAGAAGCAAGAAAATATTGTGGTTCTCCAAAATCAAGCTTCTGTGGTAGAGATACTGCTAGCTAGTGGAGGTCTGAGTGCTTGAGGAAGAGGAAGTGCAGTGTGGTGATACTCTAATTGAATCCATACTATACAAGATTTATGAGAGGTTGAAGGAGAAAAGAAAGGGGGTTAGATTTTCTAGCTGGTGGAAGAGGTTAGAGAGAAGTTGCAGCTTGTGTGCTAAGCCACTGATTTACCAAGGAAACAAATTGATACTGCTACTATTGCGTAAGTTGATAGCAGCAACTAAGCAATGGCAGAAAGTGGAAGGATTGAGCAGATGTTTGAGAAGTTGGCTGAAATTCTCACCGCTAAGGAACTTGTAAAGCTGACCCAATGCGAAGGAGAAGATGGAACAATTGCAAGGAAGCTCAAAGGGGAGCGAATTTTCAAAGGAAAGTAAAAAGACGACTATGCTCGGCAATCTCATCAATCTCGCTCATCCTGACAAAGGTACATCTCATGCAAATTGGATACCTAATTCAGGTGCTTCTAGACATATCACGGGTGCATCTAGTGAGTTTGCATCATATAATGCATATCCATCCACACATAGTGAAACTATTCAAACAGCTGATGGAACATGCCAACCTATTAAAGGTATTGGTACAGTAAAATGCTCTCCATCAATTACATTGTCCTCGGTTTTGCATATCCCCTCTTTTCCAGTTAACCTATTATCATTAAGTGCTTTAGTTGATCAAATGGATTGTCGGGTTTCTTTTGATCAGGAAAATTGCACCATTGAGGACAAGAAGACAGGAAAAGAACTTGGAATTGGCATTACTCCCTCCATCTCAATATTGTTGACCACCACCAAATGACCTGCATACCCCTACAATTGCAATCATTGCATCTACAGACAACACAGAGCATCCAATCAGGTTCACCAACTTTGGATGCATTAAATGCTTCCACCAACACATTCTGCAGACCGCATGCATCCACTTGCTTGCACAATTTTCATTAAACAAATGAACATTTCACCAAAACAAAATTTTACAGCCGGCGAGAACCAAACTTAGCGCCAAAAATTAAGAGAAGCAACACAGACAAATTCAAATAGCCATTCGGGCGCCATATTTAACTTCTGGGCTACTAAAACCACTTGCCTCACTGCTCACAACTCCTCCAAACCATTCACTCGCCATGGCCCTTGACTTGAATGCAACTCCAGATGAGGAAGGAGATGAGGGGCCTGATCTCAACGAGGCACCTGCAAATGAACAAGATAGGAGCATCCATGATCCCTTGGAAGCAGTTGGTGCCAGCGAAATAAAAAGTGATTCTTTACCTGCCCTCCTCTTTCAACACAGTTTAGTAGTATGATGATTGTTGTTCTTTTTCTCTATCTTCTCTATCTCCTAAAATGAGTTTGCTTGGATTTTTTCGCTTTTCTCTGTCTTCTAAACTGATTGTGTGGTAATTTGATGCCTTACTCTTATTGGATTTCAATTTGGTGTAGCTTAAGGCTATTTCGTGGCTTCAATAGATGTGCAAAAAAGTTTAATCTACTAAGAATTGCATCTAACCTCACCATATGTTTTGTTGATTCTAAAAAAATTGGTATACCAAATGTTTTTTAGCATCTTGTACAAAATAAATATTGCTAACAGGGAGTACATTTCATAGGGGTGGATAACTCACAAGTGCAATTGACAGCTGCCCACCCATTTGCTTTAAATGAACAAGAAGGAAACCTGGTGATAGATGAGTATTTCCATTACTTCCACAAAAATCTGCATGACAAAAGTTTCATCATCTATGTATTGACAATATATACAAATATTACAAATTTTGGTACAGACAATGACAGAGCTTCACAACATGAAGAAGATGCCATACAACATCTCATAAACAACTTCAGTGGTGGAGCTGATGCCTTACGTGGCCTCTTTGATGATGCACCAGTTCATAATGTTTGCCATCCCTTTGATTTGAATCTTCCTCAACAGGGCAGTGAACAAGAAAACCTCCTGACAGGTGATTATTTCCAATCAGTGATTTGAGCATACACATGTGTTTGCTTCAAAAATCAGATTTAATGCATTTGTGCACATCGTAGGCAAAATTGTTAATTCTATGCATATCTGCACCTATGCAGCATGTGATCCAAATAAAAAGTTCCTACAACAGATGTATAATCCCAAGTTCAAACACATGAAAAATATAATCCACACGGATGAGAATTGGTTCAATGGGACAAGAAAGAATAAGAAGATATACATGGCTCCAGACGAACAAGACCCTCACAGGACAGTGCAAAACAAGAATGCCATTGACAAAGTCATGTTTTATTCTAGAGTTACACAGCCTAGGTTTGGTGCTGAAGGCAGACATTATTTATTCATGCATATATTTACTTCACTGCAAAAACAACAGTATGTTGAGTTGTTCTAGTGACAATGAACTAACAAAATATAGTTCTTAATATTCAGATAGTGGGAATCATAAGTTGTGCATCATTTCATCGTCACAGATACTAAATTGTAGGTACCTTCATACCCAAAAGCTAACATTGTCACACTACATAACATAGTCACTAAAACACACAAAAGCAGCATTTCATCGTCACAAATACTAGGCAAGCATCACAACTATTTCGGGAGGGGGGTGTAGGCAAAAGAGATGAGAACCTTGATCCAGGGGATAAAGACTTCCCTGTTGCCCTCTTTGATGCCAGTGAGGCAATGTTCCATGAAGTGCACCATCTCTTCGGTCATTTCGCCGTCGACATTCGCAGTAGCTTTGGTTTTGCAGGTGGCCGCCTCCAAGGCCACCTTGCCAGTTGTAGCAAGTCGACCGCCATGCGCCCATTGACCTCGGCGGAACACTAGGCGAAAGCTCTCCTCCAGGTCCCTATTTTCAGCTTCTGAGTTGAGAACGTATGACTGTCCCTTGGCATCGAAATGCCGGCGACCACGTCCGACGTGCTTCATGTAGGATTATGAGGGTGCTACGCTAGCCAGAAAACAAAAATTTTTGACCTCATAAACCAGGATCTACTGCTAGTTACAGGTTACGGGATTACCACTAGATGCGTAGGTGCAGCGGAAGACGACTCGATGTAGTCGTACGCGTCGCAGCAGGCAGTGCAGTTGTGTGGTCGTCCGCCACCTCAATCCTCTCGCGCGGTTCGTCCTTGCGCTCCAAGTGCAGTGCCTCCAAGGTATCCACACGTGCGAGGAAGAAGCGTCGCGCCTTGGACTGCTAGGTCTGCGAGAGCAACAGGGAGACATCGGTGTGAGGTGGGCGGCAGCTGGATTAGGGTTCACCTTGGGCGCCCCCACCCCTTCTGGTTATATATCCCCGCTAAAGGGCTTTTTCCAGAATAGGCCCATTAGCATCCCACCTTTAGGGTTTTCACTAACGCCCAACGTTTGGGCCCGTTAGCAGTCTCTAGGGCATATCTCCAACAATCTCCCACTTGCACTAGAGACAATCTCTAAGCCAAATTTCAATGCTTCATCCCATTAAGTGTGTGACCCTATGGGTTCATGTGTAAGTAGACATGGTCCGAGTACTCTTACTCAACCAATAATTGATAGCGGCCTCTAGCAAGACATATCAACCCCTAAGTACACGTAAAGATCATATCTGATGAACCACCACAACGTTAAGTCTATGCTATTCCCTTTGCCTCATGATATTTGGTCTAGTTTCAAACCGACCACTCTTTCTCGATCTGTGACTCAGAATTCCAATTGGTTAACTCTTTAACCTTAGCGCGGCCATGCATTTCTGGATCTAATCACTCGAGGGGCCTAGCGATATCTCTCTTGTGAATAGAGGGGCAAATTCCATCTTGACTAACCATTACTTGCAGCATGCTTCCCATCAAACCTGAAAACTACCTTTATAACTACCCAATTACAGAGTAGCATTTGATAGTCCCTAAGTAAGATGTTTCACATCTCAAGCGCATGCGTCAGCCTCAGGTCTAAGGACATAGCATACACGTTTGTGTATTGTGAGAATACTTCACACCTTCTCACGGTTGGGTCAGTCCAGCACCATATCTCCATATGTGCCCACATTATTGGTGACATCACCATGACCTATGACTTGTGAAACATAGTCATCGACCAATACATGTGCTAGTCATTAATATCGACCAGGGACATTTCTAGAATAACCACACAAGTATGAGTTTCACAAACAATTCACATAATTGTTGATCAATACAAGTTGCCTTTCATATGGATATTCAACTGCACAAAATGCTCAAGGCATAAATCATGAATACATAAATTAATCATCTCTATGATTGTAGGTATCTAATACCCATAGCCCTCATGTGTGCCTCATGCTTAGGCTGTGGAAGAGCCTTTGTCAAAGGATCTGCTATATTCAAATCCGTATGTATTTTGCACAACTTGATCTCTTCTCGTTTCACAAACTCTTGAATGAGATGAAACTTTCAGAGTACATGTTTGTTCTTCTGGTGATCCCTAGGCTGCTTAGCCTGTGCAATCGCCCCATTGTTATCACAATGTAGATTCAATGGGCCCGACGCATTCAAAAACACACCAAGCTCAATGAGGAATCTCCTCAACCAATCACCTTCCTTTGCAGAGCCAGAAGCTGCAATGTACTTAGCTTCTGCTATAGAATCAGACACTGTCTCCTGCTTGAAACTTTTCTAGCTAACTGCACCACCATTTATTGTGAACACAAATTCGGAAACACACCAAGCTCAATGAGGAATCTCCTCAACCAAACACCTTTATTTGCAGAGCCAGAAGCTGCAATGTACTCAGCTTCTGCTGTAGAATCAGACACCATCTCCTGCTTGGAACTTTTCCAGCTAACTGCACCACCATTTACTGTGAACACAAAACCTGAGTGAGATAGTGAATCATCCCCATCGGTTTGAAAGCTAGCATCGGTGTAACCGTTTACAATGAGCTCCTCCTCACCTCCATAGATTAGGAACACATCCTTAGTCCTTCGCAAGTACTTTAGGATATTCTTAACAAGCGTCCAGTGAGGTTCACCCGGATTAGCTTGGTACCTACTCGCAACACTTAGAGCATATGAGACATCTGGGCGAGTACATATCATGGCATACATGATGGAACCAACGGCCGAAGCATATGGAACCTTACTCATGCGGTTGCGCTCTTCATCTGATGAAGGACACTACTTGTCACTAAAGCGCATACCATGTAACATAGGCAAGAACCCTTTCTTAGACTGTTCCATGTTGAACCGTTTCAACACCTTGTCAATGTACGTGTCTTGGCTTAATCCCATTAGCCTTCTCGACCTATCTCTATAGATCTTAATTCCCAAGATGTATGCTGCTTCTCCTAAATCCTTCATAGAAAAACTATTATTCAGTGAAGTCTTTACAGATTGCAACATAGGAATATCATTCCCAATCAATAGTATGTCATCCACATACAAGATCAGAAACACAATAGCGCTCCCACTTACCTTCTGGTAAACACAAGGTTCTTCTTCATTCTGATGGAAGCCAAACCCTTTGACTACCTCATCATAACGAATATTCCAACTCCGAGATGCTTGCTTTAACCCATAAATAGATTTCTTAAGCTTGCATATCTTTCCAACATTATAGGATCAACAAAACCTTCGGGCTGTATCATATACACATCCTCTTCTAAATACCCATTTAGAAAGGCTGTTTTAACATCCATCTGCCATATCTCATAATTGAAATATGCAGCAATTGCTAGAATGATCCGAATAGATTTAAGCATCGCTACCAGCGAGAACATCTCGTCGTAGTCAATTCCTTGAACTTGCCAAAAACCTTTTGCGACAAGTCGAGCTTTATAGATGTGAATATTTCCGTCCATATCCTTCTTCTTCTTAAAGATCCATTTGCTCTCTATGGGTCTAACCCTATCAGCGGGTCAACCAAGTTCCAAACTTGATTGTCTCCCATCGAATCTATCTCGGATCTCATGGCACTTTTCCATTTCTCAGAATCTGGATCCATCATAGATTCCGCATAATCCGCAGGTTCGTCATCGTCTAACAATAACAAATCCCCACGCAATGCGTGAAGTCTCGCTGATCTTCGTGGTTGTAGTGGTGTCTCCACTGCCATGGGTGTCTCAACTTGCTCTGCTACATTAGCATCACTCATAAAGTCAGTCGCTACTGGCTCATCTTGAACTTTTTCAAGATACACCTTTTGTCCATTATTTTCTCTTTTGAGAAACTCTTTCTCTAAGAAAACACCGTTTTGAGTAACAAACACTTTGCCCTCTGACTGGTTATAGACATAATACCCTAAAGTTTCCTTTGGATATCCTAAAAAAAAGCACTTGTCTGATTTGGGTGTTAGTTTATCTGATATAAGTCGTTTAATATAAACTTTACAACCCCAAATTTTCAGAAAAGATAAACTAGGACTCTTACCAGTCCACATCTCATATGGTGTCTTAACTATGGACTTAGATGGTACCCTATTTAATGTGAAAGCGGCTGTTTCTGGAGCGTATCCCCAAAACGATAAAGGTAGGTCCGTATGGCTCATCATAGACCGAACCATGTCCAACAAGGTCCGATTACGTCACTCAGACACGCTATTTCTCTGAGGCGTTCCGGGTGGCGTAATATGTGGAATAATTCCACAACTCTTAAGATGATTGCTAAACTCGTGACTTAGATATTCGCCTCCACGATCAGATCGCAAGGCCTTGATCTTCTTGCCACATTGATTCTCTACTTCATTCTAAAATTCTTTGAACTTTTAAATTGTTTCAGACTTATGCTTCATTAGGTAGACATATCCATATCTACTAAAGTCATCAGTAAAAGCTATGAAGTATTGAAATCCGCCTCTAGCTATCGTGCGCATTGGTCCACATACATCAGTATGTACAAGTTCCAACAAGTCAGATGTTCTCTTAGGAAATCCTTTGAATGGTGCCTTGGTCATCTTGCCTAGCAAGCAAGCCTCACATGTCTCGTATGATTCAAAATCAAACGAAGTTAGAAGACCATCATCATGGAGCCTCTTCATGCAATTCTCACTTATATGACCCAAACGACAATACCACATATAGGTAGGACTTAACTCATTAAGCCAAGGCCGTTTAGCACTAACATTATAGACATGTGCATCATCAAGATTTAAAATAAATAACCCATTCACAATGGATGCAAAAGCCACAAACACATCATTCTTTGAGATCACACAATCATTGTCTTTACTCGCAAATGAATAACCATCCTTCATCAAGCATGAAGGTGACACAATGTTTTGACTTAAACTAGGAACAAAATAAAAATTATTCAATTCCAAAATAAATCCTGACGGCAAGGAAGTTGCATCGTCCCGACGTTCAATGCAGCAACTATTGCATTATTGCCCACGCGGAAATCAACTTCTTCTTTCTCCACGCTTCTACCATTATCATTCCCTGCATCGTATTGCAAATATGAGCAATCGATCCGGTATCAAATACCCAAGAATTGATATAAGAGTTAGTGAGGAAAATGTCTGTAACATGAACAACAAGAGTACAAGCAGTAGCAGTACCTTTACCGCCGCCATCCTTCTCTAAGGACGCCAAGTACTCCTTGTAGTTTCTTTTCCAGTGACCTTTTCTCTTACAATAAAAGCAATCTGAATTTGCAGATGGTCCAGCCTTGACAGCAGATGAGTTTGGCTTAGAGAACTCATCTTTGGCCTTGCCCTTCTTCTTCCTCCAAAAATTTCCCTTCCCCTCAAAATGAGGTTGGTTCTGGATTACCAACACTTGGCTACTGTCGGCATTTTTCTTAATGTCGGCCTCTGCTGTTTTCAGCATGCCACACAATTCATTCAAGCCCCTCTCTGCTCCATGCATATGGTAGTTCGAGATGAAGTTTCCATAGCTGACCGGAAGAGATGAAAGAATGAAATCAGTAGCCAACTCTTGGCCAATTGGGAAGCCTAGCTTCTCCAACTTCTGAGTGTAACCAACCATCTTGATTACATGTGGACCAATAGCTGCACCCTTTGCTAGCTTGGTTTCTGCAAGCTCCTTAGAGACATTGAACCTTTTAGTCCGCGCTTGAGTTTGGAATATATCTTCAAGCGCCACGATCATATCGTTCACTGAATGATTGTTATCGAACTGCATCTGCAGATCAGGTTCCATACAAGCAAGCATGAGGCAACTCACTTCAAAATCCGCATCACATGCTTTCTTGTAAGCGTTTTTCTCAGCAGCAGTTGCATTTTCATCAGGCTCATCTGGTAATGGGGTGTCTAGAATTTCTTCCTTTTTCTCAGCCCTGAGAACAATTCTTAGGTTGCAGATCCAATCCACGTAATTTGTTCCATTCAACTTATCTTTCTCAAGAATTGTACGCAAAGAAAATGATTGATTGCGAACGGCCATCTACAACAAAAGTAACGCAAAATACTAAGACAATGTATTCATGATGGAGTAAATCACATTAACCATTTAACAGAATCTACTCCCACTAAAATCAATATTCCTCCATTGATACTTAGTGATTCAGGATCCACAACTACCAAGTCAACTTGTGAGCTTTAGTATCACCGCTAGACAACAAGGTAGATCGGTAGGCAACACTTGCCAATCATATCACATATGATCCCTGTTGCTGGGTGACATCTCTATGTCTCGGCGCCCAACCTCCATATCCCAAAGTCCTTAACTGTTAAGATGACTTTGTCCAAGTTAACCAAACCCTTTTGCATGTAAGTGTCCAACACAAACTTGTCACGTCAAGGAAAACTAGTGGCACCCTAATTTTATAGACCTACCACTAATTATACAGGACATGTGACAATGCTAGGTTTGGGAGGATATGTAAACTTAGATATTTATGAGGGATCGTTCTACTTCTATCATCGCAAGCATGAATAGCAATAAATAAAAGTAGAACAAGTAATGAGAATCACATTCACACATAGTGACATGGTATGGCCCTTAATCAAATGGTGATCTCCATCTCCATCATCTTGTCCATCATGGTGATCTCCATCTCCATGATCTATGTGTGCCATCCTTCTTGTGATGAGTCCTCCAAGAACTATTTTACCGCAAGCTATACTAATTACATAGTCGCGTAATCACAAGATGGTGCGCAGGCCAATACATCAAATGGCAACACATATGGTTCCAGCAATGTTGCTTACGTGACACGCAGGCCATGAATGAATTACATACATACACATGGGCCATACCATACACATCATACCCTGTAAAAACAAGTTAGGCACAAAACAATTCTATGCGCGTACGACTGGTAGCAATGGCGGTCCCGCAGGTTTCAGGGATTACACAGATCACATCTATGGAATCGCTATGAAAATCTCATCAGATTGATCTCATCAACCTGAATCCAAACCATTCAGAGTCCCTCTATTTTCACTAGATCAATCCCATTGATCTATGCCCAACATGTATGGTCTTACGTGTATCACTTAACTCAGGTGGCGGATTAAACCGATCGGTATGAGTAGATTGTTACATGGCCACGTATCAAGAGCACGAAAACAGATTGAGTTTCCATCTAGCACCTCGTTTCAAAATTCATCTAATCAAACCATGCAACCAAGACTAGCAGATCGCATCTACTATCTCTGCATATCATCTATATGTCAAAATCCAAACCTATAACGAACAGCTACGGCTCTGATACCACTGTAGGATTATGAGGGGCTACGCTAGCCAGAAAATAAAACTTTTTGACCTCATAAACTAGGATCTACTGCTAGTTACAGGTTATGGGATTACCACTAGATGCGCAGGTGCAGCGAAAGATGACTCGATGTAGTCATACGCGTCGCAGCAGGCAGTGCAGTTGCATGGTCGTCCGTCACCTCAATCCTCTCGCGTGGTTCGTCCTTGCGCTCCAAGTGCAGCGCCTCCAAGGTATCCACACATGCGGGAAAGAAGCGTCGTGCCTTGGACTGCTAGGTCCGCAAGAGCAACAGGGAGACATTGGCGTGAGGTGGGCGGCGGCTAGATTAGGGTTCACCTTGGGCGCCCCCACCCCTTCTGGTTATATAGCCCTGCTAGTGGGCTTTTCTCAGAATAGGCCCATTAGCATCCCACCTTTAGGGTTTCCACTAACGCCCAATGTTTGGGCCTGTTAGCAGTCTCTAAGGCATATCTCCAACACTTTAGGCTCCTACACCAGTCGCAGCTCCCCAAGTTGCGAGGGCAGGTGCCTTCACAGCCGCACTCCTTCGCGACAAGATGCTTTCGGATTAGATTGTAGCTGCAGCATCCCAACATGGGAGAGTAGCTGACATCTTCATCACCGCCACCGCCGCTTCCGCCCCCCACCTTCAGGGCGAGCTTGCAGGCCGCATCGGTGTCGCCTTCCACCTTCAGGGCAACCTTGGGGGCCGTATCGCCGCCACCTCCACCTTCAGGTCGACCTTGGAGGATGCATCGCCGCCGCCACCCACCATCAGGTCGACCTTGGCCATATCACCGCCGCCGCCTACCTTCAAGGTGACCTTGGAGGTCGCATTGCCACCGCTGCCCACCGTCAGGCCGACCTTGGGGGCCACATCGCTACCGCCCCCACCTTCAGGGCGACCTTGGAGGCCGCATCGCCGTCGCTTTCGTTGCTGCTACTTCTCAGCTTGGCTCCACGTTGCTTCAACCTGGTACGACGGTGGATCCAGGCAAGACGGTCAGCAGGACGGTGACGGCGCCACGCAGCGCCAGCCATGCCCGGCGCTTATCGGTGGAGGCAGAGCTGGCCGCAGGGAGCGTGAAGCTGAGAGGGACCGTCGCTGCCTTCCACACCGGAGAGGAGGGAGGAGGATTCGTGGTGAAGGGAGGATTGCGTGAGCGCGGCCTCGGGCAGCTTGTGGAGATGGATGGCTGTGCGTGCCTGTGGGAGGAGATAAGGCTCCAAGATTTTTTTGTTCCCATCGCTTGCATTCTTCTTTTTATTCCATGTAGTGGATGACACGATTGACAGGTGCTATACAAGACCTACTACGATCTAGGCTGGCAGAGCTAAAATGTCTTCTATTCTGAAACTTTTTTTGAACCCTCAAACATCAACAATATTGGGACAGAGGGAGTAGGTATGGTGGGCTATGGTTCCTAGACCGCAAGAAAGATGATAGGTTCTTGGGTGTAGCATTGACAACAAGTATGAATGAAGATGAAGCTAAAGTGATGCTCCAACATTGTTGATTAGGCCATTTATCATTTGATACTATGGCAAAAGTGTTCCCAGAGATGATGAGGAAGGTGGATAGAAGAAAGCTTGTGTGTGATGCATGTGAATATGGAAAGCATACGAGATCGACATATGTAAGCAGGGGTCTAAGGAGCTTATCCCCATTTATGCTTATTCACTCTGATGTGTGGACATGCCCTATTACCTCTATTAGTGGAATGAAGTACTTTGTGACCTTTATTGATTGCTATTCACATATGACTTGGATATATCTCATGAAACACAAGAGTGAAGTACTTAATTGCTTTCGAAATTTTTGCTCACTTGTTGGGAATCAATATGATGCTAAAGTTAAGGTGTTGAGAACAGACAATGGAACAAAGTATGTGAACAATGAGTTTGGCAATTTTCTATTAGCTCTTGGAATATTGCACCAGACAACATGTCCTGATACGCCTCCACAAAATGGAGTAGCTAAAAGAAAAATCATCATATCTTGGAGCACATTCACTTATGTACACTATGAATGTGCCTAAGTTTCTATGGAGTGAATATGTACAACTGTATATTTGATTA
The DNA here is from genome assembly GCA_023333625.1 of Bothriochloa decipiens. Classification (NCBI taxonomy): domain Eukaryota; kingdom Viridiplantae; phylum Streptophyta; class Magnoliopsida; order Poales; family Poaceae; genus Bothriochloa; species Bothriochloa decipiens. The sequence continues at coordinate 8,891,491 of CM041647.1, forward strand.
ATCGTACACCTTCTAGATTGCTTGGTTGGAAAACTCCTTATGAGATGTTACAAGGAGTGAATGTGTTTATTGTTCCACCGAAGGTATTTGGGCGCACTTGCTTTGTCAGGGATCATAGGCCATCTGTGGGAAAGTTGGATCCATGAGCAATTAAGTGTATATTTGTGGGTTATTCATCAAGTCAAAAAGGGTATACTTGTTGGTTTCCTACAAGTATGGATGTGACATTTCAGGAGTCTGAACCTTATTACGGGGAGAAGACTGATCTGAACTCCTTGTTTGAGCTTGGTGATCCAAGCATGAGTGGGGATGATCTAGAAGGAGTGGACGATATAGACATAGTACAAGAGAAGGAAGACAATCAATCAAGGGCAAGAAAAGCTATTAGTGGACTAATTCTAGTCCATTTGAATAATTCCAATGCAAATGAAAGCCAAGGAAATAGAAATATTGATAACATGGATGCAAGGCAAAAACCAGACATTGTGCATGTCTATACTAGAAGAAAGAAAACTATTGATGTGCAGGCTGTGGAGCAGCATGTTGACCAACCACAATTGGTGGAGCAGCAACAGTCTTCAGCTGGTGATGGTGATGATGGGGTTGAGCGGTCTCTTGAAACAGGGGGAGAAAGAGTCGACCTTTTCCATTGGCTTTCCCATTGCTCTAAGAAAGGAAGCAAGGAGTAACGCTAGGAAACCTATATCAAGGTATGTCTTTGAGCATGACATAAGTAATTATGTCTCATATGAGTCATTGTCTCCTGCATATAGAGCATTCCTTGCTTGATTACAATCTACATATATTCCTAGGATCCCAAGTGGCATGAGGCCATGATGGAGGAGCTTAGAGCTCTTGAAAAGAATAAAACTTGGGACCTTGTAAATCTACCTGCAGGAAAGAAAGCTGTAAGTTGTAAATGGGTGTTCATTGTGAAGCAAACTCCTGATGGTAAGGTTGAAAGATACAAAGCTCGACTGGTAGCAAGGGGTTATAGTCAAACATATGACATTGATTATGATGAGACATTTGCCTCAGTGGCAAAGATGAGTACGGTGAGAACATTGATCTCTTGTGCGGAAAATTTTGGGTGGCCTTTGCATCAATTGGACGTAAAAAATGCTTTCTTGCATGCTGATCTCAAAGAGGAGGTGTATTTGGAGGTTCCGCCTGGTTATTTTAAGAATGAGATGGTTGGAAAGGTATGTAGGCTAAAAAAAATCTTTATATGGCCTCAAGCAATCTCCACGGGCATGGTTTGATAAATTCAGATGTGCCTTATGTGCAATGGGATACAAACAATGCAATGGAGATCATACCATATATAAACATTCATGGCGCAAGATCACTGTGTTGGCTGTATATGTGGATGATATCTTTATTACTGGTGATGATGAATACGAGATCAAATGTCTCAAGGGGAATCTAAGTAGAGAGTTCGAGGTTAAGGATCTTGGTCAACTTAAATACTTTCTTGGTATTGAGATTGCACGAAATCCAAAGGGTATTGTTCTATCACAAAGAAAGTATGTTATGGACTTGCTTAGTGAAACTGGCATGCTTAGATGTCGCCCTGTATCAACACCAATTGATTCCAATCATAAGTTATGCGCTGAATCAGGTAACCCGGTGAACAAAGAAAGGTACCAGAGGCTTGTTGGATGATTAATCTATTTATGTCATACAAGGCCTGCCATTTCTTATGTTATAATTATTGTGAGTAGATATATGCATGATCCTAGGAGCGGACATTTGGATGCGGTATATCGAATTTACGCTATTTGAAGAGTTGTCCTGGAAAAGGACTTTGCTTCAAGAGTCATGGTCATCTGAATGTGGATGGTTATTGTGATGCCGATTAGGCTAGTTGCCTTGATGATAGAAGATCTACATCAGGATATTGTGTCTTTGTTGGTGGGAACTTGGTGTCTTAGAGAAGCAAGAAGCAAGCTGTTGTATCGGGTTCAACAGCGGTAGCAGAGCATGGAGCTATGTCTCTTGTTGTCTGTGAGATGTTGTGGATAAGGAATCTTTTATCAGAGTTAAATGTACTAAGGAAAGGTGCTTCGAAGCTTTGGTGTGATAACAAGTCAGCTATTAGTATTGCTAATAATCCAGTCTAACATGATAGAACTAAGCATGTTGAGGTTGGCTATTTCTTTATCAAGGAGAAGATAGATGAGGGTACACTAGAGCTGAGTCATGTAATTTCGAGAGAACAATTAGCTGATTGTCTAACAAAGGGTTTGAGTGCAAAAGAGTGTGAGTTAGCATGTAGCAAGATGGTGATGATAGATATCTATTGTCCATCTTAAGGGGGAGTGTTGGGCTGTCTATTATTTTCCATGGGCCTAGAGCCCACTTTATATGCTGGTGATGTAAAGGAAAGAAAGATAGAGAGACTTCCAGATATTTGACATATATGGAAATACATAACTTTAGATTCCGGTAACAAAAAGCCAAATAAAGTTTCCGATCTTTGGGTTCCTGGAACAAAATGATGGATAGAAATAAGGGCAATGCTATGGTACAAATTTTACCCCCAAGGAGGTAAGATTTCAAATCAATATGAACCATTGATTTTTCACATTTTATAAATTATTACCTAATAAATTAAAAATCCAGGAAAACAAGGTAGAAAAGGAAAGAAATTTTTCCAGATCCCGTAATCTTATGATAACATGGAAGCGGGCTAGCCTTCCTTCGTAAGTTTGTATGCATGCATGATGCTGATTCAAAAAAAAAATGTTACGTAATACAACTGTCGGAAGTTCAAAATAAACACGGATATGAAATAAAAAAAGTTATCACGAAACGAATACTTGGGTTTAAAGTTTGTAAACTAACACCGAAGGTAACTTAGTACATGCATAAAAAAATCATTCAAAGTTTAGAGCATCTCTAAGTGCTTGATAAAACAACTAGGCATTATTAGAATTTAGGTAAAACAAGAAAAATTAGTCTTCAATGATTTGGCAAAAGAACGTGCGTATCTTCGTTGGCATCGCGGGCTCGCGGCTGCGGGCGCAGCCGTTTTCCTTCGCGCACGCATGAGAAGTCCCCGTCCAATTCGTGCGCGAGTTAGGAAGTCCCATGACTTGTGTTCACCGGCTGAGGGCTTGAATACACTCTGTCGATGAATAACATGAGTTGGCGGACAGTGATGATCTTCTAGGACGGTAGATGGACCTTCCTATTAAATCCTCTAGCTCTTAATTGATCGGTTGTGTGTTGAGCTCCACGCGGGTGGTGAGGCCAACGTCACTGAGTATATTATTTTAGATGTGGTGTGGGCCAAGGGATGAATTCTTGATGACTTAGTGTTGCCGCCGATCATGACAGAGTTTATTATCTAGTTGGATAGAGATTTAATAGGTGGACGAAAACTTAGGTTCTAAGCTAATCTCGTGATTAATGTTGGGATTAGCTATGATCACATTCAACATTCTCCCACTTGATTGAACGACTAATGCAATATGCAACTAACGTCCATCTTACACTTATGTTCACATACAGTACGAAAGTAATATGAAACCAACGTGTCGTTAGTAACACCCAATTAAAACACTTATTACTTATTAGGAGTTATTTACATGGCTCTTTACCAACTTTTAGAGACCGTTTCACTAAATCCAGGTTATGTGTTAAGTCTTTAGTAAGCTGATCTCAACTTTTATAGTTTGATTCTGAATTCTATCTTTCACAACATAACACTTAATATCAATATGCTTTGAGGCGACAGTTGATCTGTTACTCAAAAATAATATTGCAGCCTGAATATTGTAGTACAACGTAAGTGATTTTAAAATGTTGTCTACAACTTTCTTGGGACAAAGCTCTTAAGCCGGACCGCCTGACCTGTTACCTCAAAAAAAAAAAAACACCCTTCAGATTGCATCATCAATGATTTCGAGAATATATATAGCCACAAGCCCTCTTAGATCAGCATCCGAATATCCCAGTCTTGAGATTATTTAACCATGTGAGTATTAAGTCTTTGGTGCCTTGGCAATAGCATAAAGCTTTCTTTGCACCTTTCCAGTGAACCATGCCTGGGATATTCTCTATAAAAACCACAACACTAGAGCAAAGTTGGTTAAAATAAAAATATAAAATAAAACCCTAATAACAACTACTTTGCCTAGTTCTACTTCACCCAAACGTAAGCCTCTACACAAATCTAGTTGCAATTGATTTATATCACTACGACACTACAGCACACACCTACACAAACCAAGAAACTAAACAAGGCTACTCTAGTTCTAGCTAAACTAGTGAAGCAACTAACTAACTACTTCTACGCACTGACTACAACTACAACTACAACTACAACTACAACTACAACTACAACTACAACTACAACTACAACTACAACTACAACTACAACTACAACTAGAGCTACACAAGCAGTATATGAATGTAAAGCACAAATGTGAAGCTCAATACTAAACCGAGCAAGAGATGAACACAATGATTTATCCTTAAGGTTTGATTGCTTACCGTCAACTTACATCCTCATTGTGGCGAGTCTCACAGTGATCATTCACGCTCTAACTAGTCGCTCAAGCTAAACCCACAACTTAGGTGTCGTAAGAATCAAACACAATGAACACTTCAACTAGGTATGAGCATTCAACTAGAGTTGCTCTTTGGGATCTCCTGCAGGGACGGGCACAAGAGCCCCTTACAATTGACTCGATTGGAGACTTCAAGCAATCACCACAAGCCCCCTGACCCTCTCAACAATCCTTCAAGCTCCAAGCCAGCTAGATGGATGACAATTACCAAGAGTAACGAGAAAGCCAAAGCTGTGATGCTTAATTAGTGCCAATGGACGATGCAAATGCACTACAACACTCTTAGTCTCACCCAAATATGATCCAATGCACTTCCATATTTAAATCTGACAATCTCCACTTAAACTTTCAAAGTGAGACTAAAGTTCCCACTTCCTCCTCTTGCACATTAGGCCAAGCCCATTTTTCCAGCAGTTCTTGGACATTCGACTGTTCAATTTTTTACCTGATCTCCTCTCTGTGGGTGATGATATTTCCCATTTTACTGTTCATTAAAAGAAAATGAAATGACCCTTTTATGCCGTCCGTTACGTTAAAAAAACCTCCTTGGATAACTTCATCGTCTCATCTGGACAGGAGTGGATTGAAGAGAGAGTACACGATGTGTGGTGGTGAACGAAGTCTTTACAGCCACTGAAACACCAAAAGTACGGTATCTTGCCGCGGACTTTCAGTCTACCTAAGTTGCGCCTAGAAAGTATCTGCAACTCAAAGCCTGTGGATTCTCAGGATTGCAACGGAGGAAACGTTCAAGGATCGAATGGGACATAGCAGTTGACCACATCTCGAGGTGTGTACTACCTTTAATTTCAAACTTAGAATGCCCTCTTTATTTCATTTTTGTGCTTGTTGAGCTCGTAAATTTCTTCTCTATCGTCGCATTTACGACTACTTTCTTCTGTAAACAATGTTTTTGTTCTGGCTCTTGTCAGGTAGGACTCAAACTCTAAAAGCTGAAGGCTGAATCAGTCAGCTCAAGATATATCATATTCTTCTTTGCCAGTCTACCAGAATTTTGAAACATTAAGCTGCTATCTTCGTAAATTTCACTTTTCGGTATACGTTATAGCTGGTGCCATTCCCTCACTGCTTGCTGCTTCCTGGTGATGATGGAAACACAGAGAAGAAATTGATTGTAAAGCACCAGTTTATGCTAATGGCTCCTTTTTCAAGATCAGATGTCGTCAATATTAACACTCACTACCTAACAAATTAGAGTGGTGAGTGGCGACAACTTACAAAACACAAAGATTATTGTAGCTCATCTTGCAAATTTATCTATAATGTAACAGCTTATTTCAATTTAATTTGCAGGTACGAACAAGGGAGAATTGAAGCTACTTAAAAGAAATATGGCTGGAATTGAAGCTGCTTTTAGTATCTGGGATATTGAATATTGTGGGGACAAAGTTAGCTCCGCTGGTGACTAAAGAGTTCAGCTCTATAGCAGGTGTCACCAAAGATCTTCAGGACCTCAAGGATCTAGTTGAGGATATAAACATTTGGTTCGAAAGAGTAGGTTGTAGAGCATTAGAGAATGAGCATTCATCTAATTGGCTTAAACGATTGAAAGAGGCTGCTTACGATGCTGAAGATTTGGTCAATAAGTTCCATATCAAGTCTGAGAAACATGGCATAAATGTTGCAGGTGACAACAATGTTGTGGCCAAATACTTGTGGAGAAAACCAAAATCAATTCTGTTTGAATGCAAGACAGCTCAAGAGATCAAGAAGATAAAGAAGAGATTTGATGAAATTGTGAAGGGAAGAAGTGACTATAGCACAATAGCAAATAGTATGCCAGTGGTTCATCCAGTTCAGCATATAAACAAGATAATTGGTGAGGTGCCGCTATGGACTATCGTGGACGAGACCTTAATATTTGGGCGGGACCAAGAGAAGGATCTGTTGATAACTGAGCTGACAGAGGCTAGTCACCAACAAAAAATCAAGATAGTTTCAGTAGTTGGACTAGGCGGCTCTTTTTTTTTTTTTGAAAACGTACACTGCACGTACCTCATTAAGAGAAGATAGAGTAATTTGATACATTCCAACATCCCGTTCGGCGAGAAGCGATTGAATACGTTGGACACACACTAACAGAAGGTGCCGGCTTTACGGCGGAGCATCGGTGGTCGTACTACTTGTGCGCACTAGTTTTGCTTCTAAAAAGGCTGAACGGCAGAATTAAACTAGACTAAACTAAACTAAGAAGCGAGAAGCGTCGCCAGGGCCTTGTACCAGCGTCGATCCACTCTTCCCCCACGTCCCGGACTCTGCGAATTACTGTTGTTGTCGTTGAGCTGATGTTGTCGAAAGTCCTTTTGTTGCGTTCCTTCCAAAGTATCCATGAGGTGAGCAGCACAAGAGCGTCGAACCCCCGTCGACGTGGAGCCGGAACCCTCGTCCGCGAGAGCAGCCACCAATCTGCCAATGTGTCATCTGCACTGGGGCACAGCCCCGCGAGTCCAATTGGAGTGAACACACGCAGCCAGACCTCCCAAATCTCCACGGCCCCCGTTAGCCGTACGCGGCCGACGAAGAAAGCCTGATAAGCCGAGGAGGTAGAATAAGACCCGTCCGGCGTCCATCTCCAAATCATCTTGTCCGGAGTTGACGGATCGAGGTGCAAGTCCAGCAGAAGCACCCATAACCGCACGAACTGGGTCATGAACGTCGACGTGGATGCCGCCACCGCGTCCCATGCCCATTGATTGTCCGCCAGAGCGTCCTTCACCGTGCGTCGCCGCAAAGGACATGGAGGCGTCAAACATCCCCATGATCTTGGCCTCAGGCGTCGCCGGCAGCTTGGCCCAGTCAGCCCCTGGACACTCTCTCCGCTTCCATTCCCGACGGAGCCGCAGCGCGAAGCCGAGGATGCGTAAGTCCGGCAGGCCAAGGCCCCCAATGTCGCGCGGCGAGCAAACAACCGGCCATGCAACCTTGCATTTACCCCCGGCCGCTTGAGCGGCTCCACACCAAAGGAAGCCTCTGCGTGCTTTGTCTATGGCGTTGATGGCCCAACCTGAGAGCGCGCAGCAGATAGAAACGTGAACTGGAATTGCAGAGAGGATCGTTCTTGTCAGGGTCGCTCTTCCGGCCTTGTTCAGGAGGCCCGCCTTCCAAGTCGGGATCCGGCCTACCACTGAGTCCACAATCGCCTGTTCCTTATCTCGAGCAATCTTCTTGAAGGAGAGAGGGGCGCCGAGATACTTTGTCGGGAACGCTTCAACTCGGCACGGGAAAACCTGTAAGGCTGCGGCGAGGTCCTCGTCCGAGCACTTAATCGGCGTAGCTGTGCACTTGTCGATATTGGTTTGAAGACCGGACGCTCTAGCAAAGACCTCAAGCAGCCGCCGAATGGTGGCGGCTCCGGAAAAACTACTCTTGCAAAATTAGTCTTCAATGATAGTGCTATACAAAATCATTTTAATGCCATACTGTGGGTTCATGTATCAAGAGAATTCTCTGTTCAAAAGCTTGTTGAGAAGTTGTTTGAAGCTATTACAGATGACAAGACAGACCACCTTCCGTTGCAACGTGTGAGCAGAACAATCTCAGACAAGTTGGCTGGAAAGAGGTTTCTACTTGTCTTGGATGATGTTTGGACTGAGGACCGCATCAACTGGGAGCAATTCGTGGTACATCTGAAGAGCGGAACACCTGGAAGTAGCATACCCGCAATAGACAAGTTGCCGAAGTGGTGGATTCTGCATGTACATTTGACTGCCATTGTTGTCTGAGGTGGATAGCTGGAAACTGTTCCAGCAAAGTTTTGGGTTGTCCATGGAAGCTTTGGACCCTGAATTCCTGCAACTTGGGAAAGAGATTGTGACGAGATGTGGTGGCATGCCACTTGCAATTAAAGCTCTTGCTGGTGTTCTCTGTGGAAAGAAAAGAATAGAAGAATGGCAGTCCATAAGAGAGAGTAATTTACTAGATGTCGACGAGAAACAAGACAATGTATCAGCATGTTTGCGGTTGAGCTATTTTAATTTTCCACATCATCTGAAGCATTGTTTTACACATTGCTCTAAATTACCAAGAGGCCATTTAATCCACAGGCTTATTTTAATTTTCCACATCATCTGAAGCATTGTTTTACACATTGCTCTATATTACCAAGAGGCCATTTAATCCACAGGCGCCGCTTGATTTATCAATGGATTGCACATGGTTTCATCACGACTAACCAAGCTCAGCAACCAGAAGATGTTGGAACTGACTACTTCAATTTTCTTCTGAAAGTGGGTTTTCTTCAAGATCCCATCCAACAAAGTTACGGAAGTGATATAGAATGCAAAATGCATGACCTGGTTTATGATCTCGCTAGACAAATTTTGCGGGATGAATTAGTGTCTGAGATAACAACTAGTGATCAAATAAAAGGATGCAGGTATTTATCTTTGGCTTCATGCACAGGCCAGATTGACAGTAAGCTATTTGACAAGGTCCATGCTCTTTACGTTTCTAGGGTAAGCCTGCATTTGACAAGAGAATAAACAAGAGATCTTGTGTGCGCACAATTATATTGGAGCGTATAAGTGCTGCTTCACTGTGTCTCTATTTATCGAAGTTTGAACTCCTGGGGTATCTTGAAATCTCCAATGTTAAATGTGAGGTGCTCCCGGAGGCTATCTCGCACTGTTGGAACCTGCAAGCCATTCATGTGATAGATTGCCATAGACTTGCAAGTCTTCCAGAGTCCATTGGTAAGCTTAAGAAGCTAAGAACTCTAGAACTGGATGGTTGTTGGAAAATCAGCAGTTTACCTCAGGTCTATTTGTGGCTGTGATGATCTTCAGAGCTTGTACATAGGGCGTTCTGTTAGAATGAAAGAGATACCTAACTTCGTATGGAAAATTGAAAAACTTAGGGTCCTATGGATTAAGCTTACTGGTTTAGAGCAGTTTGATTCAATTCAGCATTTTGGGAATCTTTGCAACTTACAAACTATCACCTTAAAGTATTGTTCTCTCCAACACGTGCCTCAGTGTATCACTTTGCTGACTCATCTAGAACATCTAGACCTTGAAGGCTGTAAAGAGCTTGTGGAATTGCCTGAAGGCATAGTGAACTTAAAAAGACTGCAAGTTTTGAATCTATACAGATGCAACAAGTTACGTGGCCTGCCAGCAGGTTGTGCACAACTGACTCATTTACAGAAGTTGTGCTTGTTTGTTATAGGAGATAGTACTACGCATGCAAGGATCTCAGAGCTTGAAAATCTTGATAAGTTAAATGGTGAGTTGCAGATAAAGAATATTACCTATGTGAAGGATCCAGATGATGCAGGAAAGGCTAATTTGCAAAAAAAGAATGGCATATGGAAATTGTCATTGGATTCGCATTCCAGGGTGGAGTTTGGGGATAGTGATACTGAAGAATTGGTTTTGGTTGAGCTAAGGTCAGAAGAAGAGTTATTGTTACGTATGGAGAAGGACCTGCTTTTGCTCAATGGTCTTGAACCACCATCAGACATTGAGGAGCTCCGAGTTAGTGGTTATTCAGGTGTGCGGTTGCCATGTTGGATGACAAAGCATAGTGATTCTTTTGATCTGGTTGACATGCATATGTTAAAGCAAAGCAAACCTCTTCCATTCTCTCATCTGACTAAACTAGTGTTGGAAAAATTACCAAACTTGGAGCATCTAGAAGGACTTGTGGATTTGCCTGTGATAAAGATCCTTCATCTGAGAGCACTGCCTAAGCTGGACTTGCTTACTATCACAACCGATTTATTAGCAAATGGGAAGGAAGAAGTGGACCTGCAATACCTTTTCCCTAGCCTTCTCGAGTTAGTGATAGGTGACTGCTCGAAACTGAATGTGAAGATGTACTTTCCACTGTCTTTGCAGAAATTGACATTGGAAGGAAGCAATGAACCGTTGCTGTCCTTGGGTAGCTTCTTCCGTCATCCGCGTGATGCTCATGGGGATGAGTCCTCCTCTTCCTCCTACATTACGGAGGTCAAGATGGATCCTTGTCACCTCACGCAACTGAAACTTGGAAAATTAATAGGATCATCAACTGGTTGGGAGGTGCTGCAGCATCTGGGCTTCGTGACCTGGAAATTGAAAGGTGCAATGAACTTAGGCAATTGCCCGAGACCATGCGAGGTCTGACCTGCCTCCATAGGCTAGCGTTTAGATTTTGTGATAATCTTTGCGTGCTTCCGGAGTGGCTTGGAGAACTCCAGTCTCTGCAGAGTTTAGATATTGATTGTCTCCCAGAAATATCTAACCTCCCTCCATCAATAAATCGCCTCACACTCCTCCAAGATCTAGACATAAGGGGATGCAAACCCCTCCAGCGGCTGCCTGAGGAATTCGGGGAGCTATGCTCTCTCCGTAAACTTACCCTATGGGAGTTGCCTGCCCTGACTTGCCTCCCCGAGAGCATGCGGCGTCTCACCTCACTTCAGTTTCTAAATTGGGTTGATTGTCATTGCCAGCTTCCAGAGTCCCTAGGTGAACTCCCTGCGCTTCGAATACTCTGGATCCAGAACTGCCCTACACTTACATCCTTGCCCGGTTTCATTCAACGCCTTCCTGCTCTTGAGGAATTAACCATACGATTCTGTCCTGAGCTGTCTAGGCGTTGCCAGGAAGGAGTGGGGCAGGATTGGCACCTTGTCTCGCATATTCCGGTTTTGGAAGTGGAGGCATATGACTTGTAGGTCATTATTATGGTCTCAGAATGGTACATCATATTCATATTCGAAGGCAAACAGGCAAGGCCAGGTGAGACATTTCTGTTTCTCTCTGTTACGCCACACACCACTCTGCTTCCAAAAATCCAAACTATAGTTAGTTATGATACAACGTATGTATTCCATTGTCTTATTGTTTTTCTCTTTTGCCTCTCGGAACTAATGAGTTGTTTTCGTTTTTTTCAGAATATATGCAGTTGATAGGTGTTAAGCACCTATGAGCCGTTCCAATGCTAAAGACATGGACAATCTTGTGTCTTGCCTCAAGCTTGGCGTCAGTGGAAACATTCGTGGCGGACACAGGATTTCTTCAAGACTAGGGCCTATGATGACAAAAGCTTTATCATCCATGGTGTAGACAACATAATTTGCATCAATTTGTCATATACGCACACGCTGCCCCACGGTGCCCTTCACAACATTCAGTAGTCATCTTAAAACCGTGAGCACTAATGAAAGGACTCTGCTCAGATTTGCAGTATGTAGTATGTACTTGGATCTTGCATTGAACCCACAGCTGCAAGCTTTGCACCTGCATCACTTCACCATGGCAATGGTGCAAAACTCTTGGTGATGCTGTGTTGAACCCTCTTAACTGCTGAATGCTACTAATCATTGGATTCTTCACCGTTCAGTGTCACTACTCACACACAGCAAGGTCATTAATTTATTAAGGAGCTTTTAATTTGGTAACGTAGTGACAGATCCTATATAAGCAAAAGAAAGTTTAGGAGTTTCTTAATTAGTTGCAACAATGTGTCCAATAAAAATGTTAGTAGATCTGTCTCCGGTAGTCTTCCAAAATCCAAATTAACCCATACCGAGACCTACTAATGAGACTCTACAGATCAGATACCAATCCAGTTCACAAATCGCTTAACCGAGAACCAGGCAAGACAATGCCGCAAGCGTTGAGCAGAAGATAAGCAGAATAGCTGAGACTTACACCTGCTGTAGCTGCGTTGTGGACCTGCGGGCCGCACAGATTGGCCAGGGGGGCGCCGCCGGCAACTGTGGGGCAGCGTGTGCAGCTGTGCACGCCCTGACTGACCATTGGGAGGCCGGTGGCCGGTGGTGCTGAGGTCGGTGGAGGCTGGTCGCCTGTGGCCTGTGGGCGCTGCCGCGGTGGCGCAAGCGGGCCACGAGCAGAGACACTTGCTGCCCTGGGCGTCCGCCAGCCGGCGTGACGCGGTGGGCCATGGGCGCCTGGGCTATGGCGGAGGCCGGCGCGCGCGGTCGTCTCTGCCTGTCGACCTCCTCCCGTCCGGTGTTCGTCGCCGGAGCCTCGAAGGGGCGAAGGGCGGCGCTTCAGGCGCGGTCAGAGCCTCGGGAGTCGGGAGGAACTGGAAGCCGAATCGGATTGTGTAATGGGCCTTCACTAATGGGCTTAAAACTAAATGGCGGTAAAGGTGATCATGGGCCAACGACTAGGGCCAGGTCCGCCTCCCTGGAAACAAATATTGCATCATGCCGCCTGTCAGTGGCACACGCACACACCTTCGCCTCCCCCAGTCACTCGCGTAAGCACAATGTGACTGTCATCTTTCTTTTTGTTGACAATATGTTGTTCTCGTAGCACATGGCCGACTTTTCTTTTTTTTTTTTTGGAAGAAACCATGGCCGACTATTTCAAAGGAAAAAAGAAAAATGAATGATTTTGGAAGGAAAAACTAAAAACAGAAGGGGAAAGAAACAGAAGGAAAACGACAATTATTAGCTGGCGCTTTGATTCCATTTGCATCCTCATGGCTAACTGCTGTTTGATTAGCAGCTGATTAACAAGCAACACCATATACTAGCTATCTATCGTTTCACAAGCACCTGAGCAGAGTTAGCTCTTTGGCCGCCGCCGACGGCGAGGACTCGAACTCGCCACCGACGCCGACGCCACACTGCTCCACCATCTGCCACCCCTGCCGGCCCAGGCTCATCTCCAGGCTAGGCCGCGGCGGTCCCACTCCCACCCTGACGCTCATGCCGCCGCCGCAGTCGCTGAGCCACTCCGAGCTGGAGACCGTGTCGCCGCTGCTGCCGCTCGTATAGTTCGGCGACGACCGCCGTCGTTGGACGCCGCCGCCGCTTCCTGCGTGGTCATGAGCCTCGTCGTCCACGAGATGATGAACAACGACGGCGCCGGCGTGTTCATCTCCTGCCTTGGTGAGTCCCTGCATGTACGTAGATACATACGTGCTGTAAAGTCTACAGTATCATTCAAGTACGTAAATTCAAGACATCCTCTTTGTTGCATGGCTCCAAGGACGACGAACGAAAGGAGATGATAAATGCAGAGGTGGTGCTGGCATCGCCATTGACTTAGCTGCAGCCTGCACTAGCAGCTAGCACCTGATCTGATCCGAATTAAACCACGCATGCAGTGCAGTGCATACCGCCCCAGATGGATCCATCAGAAAATTGAATGTGATGTGCGGTCGTGATCCGATGCGAGTTTAAGTTTTGCGGATTATTGCAGCTTCCAATGCAAATGCAAGTGGAATACAGTATTCTACTGTACCTGCTGTCTTTGCGCCGTCGTCGTCGTCATCAAGAGGCCATCGTCAGCTGCTGGCTCGTCCACTGCAGGCACGATGAGGCCACCATTGCTGCAAGCTGCAGGCCGCAGGAGATGGCATGGCGATGCCTGCAGCATGATCGCTTCGTTGTTGCTGCAGCTCTGCTGATGGCGCTGGACCTGGAGCTGCTGCTGCTGCCCTTGGACTTGGTGGATCCAAGCGCAAGCGGCGCCTTGTTGATCCGCCGGCTGCTGGTGCTCTCCTGGAGACCGTGACCTCCTGCGTGTACACATGATGCTAATCTCACACGATAACATATACACATTGGTAAATATAAAAAAGCCAGTATTCCTTGTACAGCACTTCTTTCTACTCTACAGTATTTATACAAAGATACACACACAGCTTTCTTTCGTATTCGATAAAATTTAATCAATTTGTAAAACCAGAAGAGAACATGGACGGCCGGGTATATATATGTGCTTGTTGTTCACACCGTCACTCAAACCACACATGCAGTCAGGTTTACTATGTGTTATCACGGCAATTAAAGGGAAGAAAAAGACATGTATGCACGCAGCCATATATTGATTGATTATAGTAGTTGTACTAACAAGAAAGAAATTAAAGGCAGGGTATCTAGCTAGCTAGGTGCCGGCCGGCGGGGGACAAGCATCTGAAACCTGATGAGCACATACATCCATCCATCCATCCGATCGATCAGTCCTGCTAGCTAGTGTGGTGCTAGGCAGTATAGCGCTGTACCCCGATAGCAATAAGCTGCAGCGCTAGTGCTGCCAAGTGGCTTTGTCCATGCTCGCCACTACAGCCAGCTTGTGGCCATTCGTGGAGAGGGGACGAGCGAGGCACGCCACGCCACGCCCGCGCCGGCCGCAACACAGGCTTTCCCCGCGGTCAAGGCTAATGGAGTCGCCGCTTGTCCTCTTGCGCCCGTCGCTTGCGAGATTCCACTGCCTGGCCGACCGGCGGCCCAGCACCCATCAGAGGGACAATTGGTCGTCGTCCATCTAGCCGGCCACCTGATTGAACTCTGATCATATCGATCGGCCGGCCAGCCCCAGGCCCTCTCAGCGGCCACAACAAAAACAGTAGGGGCCGGCCCTAAGTCCTAACCGTACGTAGTAGCAATGAGGGCCCTGCTGCATGATGCGTGCTGGCATCTTCACTGATCTCTCTGATGATAAGAGTGAGAGAGAGAGCCTGCGAGGGAAGAAGCATCAGGCATGGACGCGTGCAGGAGGACCAGGAGCGATGCGAGCTGAGGAGATGGAGGCCAGAGTCATGACCTCAACTGCATGCAGTACACTGTTTTGTATGCATGCTGCTGTAATAAGCGAGCGAGCTAGTAGTACTCCTCCTTTCATTTTCCCTTTTCGTACTCTACTCTCCATCTCCGTTCCCTAATAAAGAATAAACAAAGACCTAGCTTATAACATCTTCAAGATTTACCCCCACAAAGAAAGGCAGTGGTATACTCCTAATATTAGTTTGACACTGTATTAACACTATCCATCACTAACTTCGGCATAGGCGTTTGTCCATGGTCTTTTTTCCTCCACATAAAAGTGGCGTTAGGTTTTTTTTTTCCCACATAAACCCAAGAACAAACTAGAATATGAAGAAACATAAACTAATCGCCCCTCAATTTGACATTATGAGTTTTGTTTAAAACTTTTTTGTTCATACATGGCTTTTACAATGCAGCTAGAGGTCATGGCGGACTCAACGTACACCGAGAGAGAGAGCGAGGGCTCTGCTTTTCTTTTCTTTTTGAGCAACAGGAGGGCTCTGCATCGATCAGATCCATCAGTGCGCGTGGATGGGAGCTTGAAATGACGAGCATGTTGAAAATGGTTGAGAGGGAGGTACGACTTCCAGTTTCAATCGACGGCAGACGTGGAGAACGTCACATGCAATGCACGTAGGACGTGGCTAGGCATGCATGCTCTTTCTCAGAGTTTCAGAGAGGTGTTTAGTGGTAGGGGCACATGTACAGGCGACGAAATAAAAAAGAAAAAGAACGAGAGGAAATGCGCTAGCTGACGATGACTGTGATCGATGACAAAATGTGATGGAAATTTTCATTTCAAGCTGAAAAGGAGCTCATGATGATGGATGGATGGACGGACGGATGGATACAGCAATGGGTTGGCAGGAGAAAAAGCATTGGGATCCCAAACAGCCAGAGAAACACAGCAATCTATCATGGCTTCGCCTGCTGCTTCAGTTTGATTAATGAATTGACACATGCCAGAGATGGATCAAAGACTGCTCGCTGCAGCTGCTTGCTCTAGCTGAGCACAACGCTCCAACAGTCACTAGTGCACACCACTCTTTTTTACAGCGGGCTTCAGAGACAGTCGGGTGGAGGTAATTAAGAAACTGTCTCTAACACCGGTACATGCAGCACTGTAGCTCACAAATCGTGCTGGGAAATTAATTAAACTGAGAACTGGTCTATAATTAAGGGCATCCTGAGTGACCAAGTTAGGATCGAGGAGTTGTGCGAGCGGGATTTACGACAATGCTCTGCATGTGGGGAGGAAGTAAATAAGATAATATTGTTTTCAATCTCTCACTTCTAGCTAACTTTAGCGAAACCGATAGTATCAATGGGACACCCTAAGTGCTACTAATATTAGCTTTCGGGCTGGATCTGGGTCCAGTTGGTTGGAACTTGGACCGGGTGCTGATGAGTTTGGTTCCAACTGGATGGAAACGAGTGCTACTAGGGCTGGTTTCAGGTCTTGTTTGGATCTTGTTGGATTCACCTCGATCCACTGGGGTCAGATTTAGTTCAACCTCCACTCCAGTCCACCCTCCTACGTTCAAACAAGGCTTGGTTGGAACAGGGGTCTAGACGCTATTGGGAGCTAGTTGTGACTAGTGGGAATTGGGTTTGAGGCGCTATTGGGACTTATTCCAACTGCCAGGGGTCTAGATATAGGTAGGACTAGTTCTAACTGTTTTTGAGTGGTGACATGGTGTGATCTAGTTTGGTCACAGTTGGTTTTCAACTATGTTGCAACTGGTTGGAACAATGTTACAACCAATCTGCACCATGCTCAAGAGACATTCTCCATATTTTTTTTAAACAAACCAAGCAGGAGAGCTGCTGATTATATTAATAAGAAGAAGTCCCATGCTGAGAAAACGACAGCCCCGGAGGGATGCAACATGAAACAACAATTTAGCAACAACTACAGCTAATTAGATCAGACCTACTAAACGACCCACTCTCAACAAGAGCAGCCAAACAACTGCAACGAAGACAAACCCTTAAAGAAAAGACAAGGAAAACTCTGCCACCATATCCCAGAACGCGTGACCTTTTAAACACAACATCGACTTGAGGAGGCCAGGTGGTAGCACTTTCTTCAAGCATTCTGCATAGTCTTGCAATGCATCCTCACTGAGCTTCCCATCATTCCCAACAATGCCCAAATCTTTTAACACTCTACATTGTGCAAGGCAAGTACTCCGACGAAGCGATGACCGGTCATAGGACTTACGGCGGCGGCGTCTTGTTGTCGTGGTCTATATAGGAGGACATGTGAAATCCTCTCCCTCACTAGGTGTAGTGTCCGGAGGAGACGTTGCATCTACGGGTGGATCCTTTGTCAATTGGGGCTCTTCTATGTTGACCTCGGTTGTGGAATTGGGAGAGCATTCTTCAATTGTTATGAGAAGGATTGGTTCAGTCACCTGTGTATCTGAGATGCTAACTTCCTCATCATCAGATGCATCCTCCACCAAAACAACATCCTCAGTAGAGGTGACCTCTTGTAGCGTTTGCTTCGTCAAGTCCCTGAGCGCACATCACCAGCTTGTTCTATTGTTGTCTTTTGATGAATCTCTGTACAAGCCACCTTATCAAGAATAGGGTCTGTAGTATCTGGATATGCATCCTCACATGAGGAATCAACAGGCATGCAAGCCGCTGCAAGGGAAGTCATGATTGATGGTGTCGGCAAACATCGAACTGGAGAACATGGACCAAAGAGCTCAGGCACATTAGCAACAGAAGAATGCTCAACACGTGGCTCCACGCTCTCCAGATGGTTGGCTATACGTGCTAGCCAAAGCTTGATGGTTGAAGCCTCCTCCCTAAGGGGGCGTATCACTTCCTCCATACGAACTGCAATCAAATGGTGGAGGCCTGATTGCAAAGACTCCACCAGGGGTGCAAGTATGGATTGAAGGCTCAAAGTCATTGAATCAAGGGAGATGCGACAACAATTGCGACAAACAAGCTCAACATCTTTATCATGCGAACGAAATGGTTGTCGGTCAGATGACGAACTGCAATGGTCTTGCACTAGGAGCATAGAAGTAGTGTCTGCTGGTGATGAAGCATGGGGCTTTGCTGATGGAGACATGGCCACAACATCTTCCCAGCTCCTACCATGTCGAGAAAAGCAAGGTTGGGCGGAAGGAGAGCGGGAACGCGAGGAGGCTCGGCATTGCCGTTCTCGATGCCCAGGACGTCGACAGCGAATGCAGCGGAAGGCATCACGGCAGGAACTAACTTGATGGTTGCGTGGAAGACAACGGTAGCATCGACCTCGAGCCCACCTCTTGAAGGAGAGACTCCGCTGTGACTGTGTCGTGGGCGATGGAGACGACATGGTGCCTCACGGCCTCAACAAGCTGCAGGTCAGGTTCACTGCCAAGAAGAGATGTCATCGATGGAAGAGGTGTTGATGAAGGAGGAGCTCCAGCATGAAGAGCAGTGTGACCGGGAACAAGGGCGAAGGTGGCGTTGAATTGTCAGAGGTAGCGGCGGCCGGAGCTCCGGCCGCCGGCGGCGGCGCGCTTGAATAGAGACTCCTCACATCAAGAAGACGACATGGGCAACAGTGATGATTGCTGCGTTGGCCAGCAACCTGATGTGCCCCTCAAGGGCCCAAAGATCTGCTTCTTCTACTTGCTCTCGGCGGTGTGACTTTGGCCGCAAATCTGACGGAGTCGGCGACGGAGAAGGCAACCACCCGCAGGCCGCAGCCCATGGCCCCTGAGTAGCACAGATCTGCCGCTGGTTGCTCGCCGAAAAGGCACCGGGTCTGGCGCCGCTGCGTCGCTACGCTGGAAGATCTCCCAAAACTCTGTTGCACTTCAGAGAAGCAGAGGAGGATGCAACCAAGCACCGGCTATGACACGGGGGCTGGAGGCGCGGTGTAGCAGTTGGCAGCTACTGATGCGAGGCGCGAGCGGCTGGGCGGCGCACGAGCGGCGGCGGCGACGGCGGACGCTGTCCCAAAATTTGTCATGTTGAGTACATAGACATTCTCCTATGAAACACATATGGGCTATGGGCGCGTTTTAGTGCCCCCCCTCTCTCTCCATATGTATATTTGTGTGTCCCCCGAATGAGGCTCACTACCCATGTACCAACGAATTTCCTAGACATGTTTTTCCCAGTGTGTCTATGGTGTACTATTTGACCATTAGGAAAATTCCGGTTTTCCTATTGGTGGATAAAATAAAAGAGGGGGATGTCTCTTTTTGTATATTATTATGTTACCATCAAACACACATGATGCTTGATTGATATTATCTTCTTTCGTTGGATTTTGAAGGACTCCCTCAGCTCTAGGAAGGATACAATTCTAGATGTAGTCCAAGTCAAACTATGACTAAGTTTATAAAAAGTAGTATCAACGTTTATGACTTTACATACAGTGGCGGAGCTAGGGGTAAAATGAGGGGGGGGGGGGGGTGGGGGCGGGCTAATCTGTCAACATGTATGAAAAAAAAATAAGACATCACAAGAACTAGCTACGATACTAAACTATCACGCTCCACTAGTAATGAAAATAAAACCTTAGACCAAATGACACACAGCTAGAAGCAGCCTAGATCACATACAGTCCAAACCAACTGCCATGCATCGATCAACTAAAATAATGCAGTCAAATTCCTCTAGATCCTGGCATCACACAATTGACTAGTAGTTTCCGTATATCCATATCCCCAGAACACAGAGGGCATGCATCCATATGCAGGAGTACAAAATAAAAGATCATAGTTGGCGTGAATGAGCTCACACAAGAACCCTCCAAATGCAGCAAAGTAGCTGGATGCAGACATGCAGACACAAAGACCAAGAGAGATGGAACAAAAATAATACGAAAACATACATGTGTCCATATATATAAATAAATACTCAGATTTATTTACACCTATATATAAGTACTTATTTACTGCTGATGGGTATATAAGTACGTATAATAGAATAAATTAATCTGAGAAGAAATGCAGGAATGCAAACCTTTCAGTATTGTTGAAGGTGGGGATGGTGTTGACTGAGTTGTTGCTGTTGAAAACATCAAAGCCATCCCCTTCACCAACACCTGTTCTGAGAAGGACCATGTCTCTGGCATGGTGGCCATGGCCTGAAACACACATCATAGATGCATATGTCTCATCACATTGCAAAACTACAAAACCACATATATATGGATCGCATACAACTTCTGTGCTACAAGTTTACACGTACTCCCTCCATTCTTCAAAAAAAAAAAGTCTAGAATCGTATCAAGTCAATACCTGAAGTTTGACTAAATTTATGTATAAAAACTGACATTTTTATCATACTAAATAAGTGTCATTAGATTTTTTATAAGAAATATTTTTAAAATATAAATCTTTGGGGTCATACATGTTGATACCATTTTCTATAACACTGTAGTATATATATCCACTACTGTGCAAGCCAATAATTCAGCACTGCTTGTGACAAGGCCTTGAATTGATGGACGACTCAGACCAGGCATGCAGTGTACCAGAACATTATGATCTAGGCAATATATGTGTTAATCCCTTTACCTGCTACACATGATCTGTCTGTGCCCTTCACTGTTCTGTACATCTGCAGGAAAAAAAAAAGAAAGAAACATATATTAAGAATGGCATGTTTATTCCTTGTGTGCCATATGGTTTAGTCTCGGAGCATGTGTAACAATGAAGTTAAATAGCCGTGTGATGCATATTATATATAGTTTAAAACATATGGAGGACAAATTAAAAAGGTCAATAGCTACATGATATCAGCTAGTAGCAACAGCAAGAAGGTATCAAAACAAGCCGTACATGTCACATTTCATTTTCAGTACTAGCTAGTCTCAATTGGTGGTCAAGCTAGATGACTATCAGTGAAAGTGTTTTGTGAGTGGATAGACATGTTTACATGCTGGTAAAAGAGGAGAGAAGCTGGTAGACTTGCCTGCAGGTGGCTCTTGACATGTGCTAGTGTAAGATCCTTCACGTTCATCAGTTCCAGTACTGACTTTGGTGTTGCTCCTAGAAGACGCAGAAGAAAACAAATCAAAAGAATTTTCAGAACCAAGAACATGCACATGCATATACATGGATGCAAAAATCAAACTGAATAACCCCAGCCTGCACAAAAATGGCCGGAAATTGAATAGAAAGGAGGAGGACATCTTGAAGAACCATAAAAAGGACTCTTTTCCAAATCAATCGTCACCCTACAATCCCCAATTGTAAAATATAGTTACAATAAAAATATAGTATTTAACCTTTCCTCGCAAAAGGAAAGTACATAAACCTTCTTTTTATAAGGAAAAACTTCAAAGGAAGAAGCAGCACCGTACCGCCAATCGATGAGAAGAACTCCAAGAGAATTAACAGCAAAGGCAAGATCAAACAAGGATAATTATA
>CM041647.1:8913003-8940832 GCA_023333625.1 Bothriochloa decipiens
GGCTAATTAATTGGTGCTCTGTCTGAATTTAACATACTCTCGTGGCCGCCAAGGAGCTCGACGGCGTGCACAAAGTGCGCGTGCAGCGCGGTGGTCCACCGCATCCGCGGCGCCCTGAAACTTCTCCTGGCACCGCCGCTGCCGCCGCCAACGGCGGTGGTGCCCGGCGAGCTCTTCTTGAACCCGTGGGCCGTCTGGCTCGGCTGGTGCAGCTGGCGCCGCTGCAGATGGAGGTTGCGCTCCTGCACCGCCGCGCCATCCATCTTCCCCGCGTTCGCCGCCAACGTGTCGTCGTCGAGCTCCAGCTCCAGCCCCAGCAGCAGCCTCGGCTCCGGCGGCGGCATCTCGACGCCGCTGCCTAGTGGTGACGGAGTGCTTATGTGGAGGGACAGATCCGGAGCTGTCGTCGTCGTTGCGCTCATGGTTGCTGTGGGTGTGGGTTGGGATCTTGTTGCAACGACGACGGTGAGCTGAGCTGAGCTTCTTGGTTGTTCCAAGCTATAATAAGGGAGGGAAGGAGGAAGAAGAGCTTGCAGAAGAGGTAGTGGACTGGTGTAGAGTGATTAGGTCATGAGTGGCTTATCATTGTTGTATGGGTGTTTGCGTTTGAGCGTGTGAATGAGGAGGAGAGAAGTAGAGGAGGGGGATGGAGAGAGGTTAGAGAGCTAGAGAGAGAAAGATAGCTATGAGTAAAGAGCACTGTAAAGGCAGGGATAGTGATAGCTACAGAGAGAGAGATCGAAGATGGGATTGGCAGTGTCCCAGCTCCCAGGTAGCTAATAGGGGAATAAAAAGAGAGAGAGAGAGAGGGAGGGAGGGATAGAGAAAATTTAGGTGAAAAGGTATGGAGGAATAATAATGCCTAGAGAGAGAGAGATTGTAGGAATATAGGATATGGCTCAGCAGGTTGCAGGTTGCATGAAATGGAAAAGGGGAGACAGAGAGCGGTTGGGAGTGTGACATGCTCTAACGGATCTGACTGTGAGCGCCATGCATCTTACTGTGCAGTATTTATTTCCCGTTATCCATTGAATTGACCAAGCTAAGGGGCCCCGATCCACGCACGCACAGTTTGTACTAGATTCTAGTATCTTATCACTCATTAGTATAGAATATATCGTCTTCATTTTGATTAATGCAAATATATATATATATATATATATATATATATATATATATGAGCCAGTTCACAGAGCTCTAGCTACTTCATAATTCTTGAGCAGTGATTTTGGTGGTGACAATGAGGAATGGTCGAGAGTGGTCTTTTTACGGCTCCGTACAAATGCAGAAGTGATTCTTGCCTACCACAAAATTCAGTTGCATTTCAGATTTTTAGCCGTTTAGTAGCGCTCCATATGATCCGCGCTCAAAGAAGCTAGGAGCAGCTAGAGCTCTACTAAACAAGGCCTAGAGTGGCGAATGATATGCACGAATAGCTAAGCCTTGCTTGCTGGATTATTTCTGGCCAGTGGCTGATTCTAGATGATGCTGGTTTATTGTGAGAGAAAAACACTCTTAAATAGCTAGCTTATAAGTGTTGATGGAGCAAGCAGGACACATTAGTTTTTTTAGTAGACATAGCCCTATTCAGTTACATGCATGTGCTCAAATTCTGTCCAAGTATAAGTGTATCACTAAATTTTTAGTAGATGCTCTTCACCAACTTACTCTGTCTTTGGCATAAATATTCTCTCAAAGAAAGTTATATATATAGTATTAGACCTAGCTTGTTTAGTGGGGGTTTCAAGGGGGGTGGTGAAACTCTGAAATATAGTTTTCGCTATAGCTTTGACCCTCTTCCTCATTGGTATATTTTAGGCTACAGAGAGAAAATTTCTCCATGTTATAGTGCCAATCAGTGTCACCACATGTCTTTTAGGTGTAGTTGAAGCTGGCCAGAGCCATACTAAACAAGCCCTTATTAGAATTGTCCTTGTCGAGATTCTCTTTCTTGTGTAGTAATTGCAACCTCCAGGACTCGTTGTCGAGATGTGGATTGGGTTCATAGCAATATCTTGCCAACAGATAGCTGATGAGCTAAATTATAAACGAATGAAAGTTGGAGAGGTTTGCAATATTATGCAAGTAACACACTAGAGATATGAGTGTTACAATCATGGGATTGTGGTGGACCAAAAGGTTGGCATTCCTATATGATCGAGCAAAAACGAGAAATTAGGGGCCTGTTTGGAACATAGAAATAGAAAAAACACATGAATAAGATAGAACAAATAGTAAAAGACTATATAGGATTTTAAAACATAAGAGTGTGGATACTTATTAAGCTATTTGGAATTGTGGGGGGGGGGGGGGAGTATAGGAACATGAGCAAGCATAGCAAGAGAGGGAGAACAAAGCTAGCTAGATTCTCTCTTGGGTTTGATGTTTTGTTTCCTATGTTTTGCAGTAGTATGTTCCCCTTGTCCTTTGAAAAGTGAATCAACATCCCTTCATTTCCAAACACGATGAAGTGGTTCCTTTTCTTTTTTTTTTCCCTAAAAAAAAACTGATTCCTTTTCCTTTGGGATGTATTCCTTCAAAGTTCCTTTGAGATCGATTCCTTTGATCCAAACAGGTCCTAAAGGGGATTAATTAAGGGAAACAAGCCAGTGCTGCAAGTGAAGTGATGAAATGCTACCAGATTGAATATATCTCCATTGTATCCATCTGCAATTCTGCATGTATGCATCATATAGCTGCAGCATTACTTTGTGCCCTAATCAAGCTGTAGCACAGCAGCTAAATGTCCATGCATTCAATTATCACGCTAGCTGATCAAGCTGCCAGCTGACTTGCAGCTAGCAATGGCCGAGATCGAGCGTACAGTGCCCCTGCTCCGATAGACAGACAGTACTAGCACATGTACAGTGGAATTGATGAGCTGCAAGCAGCACGCGAGGGTTCGCAACTGCTTGCTATAGCTGCTAGCTAGCTCGATCATCAGAGAGAGATGGGACTTGCAGACTTGCATTGGGGCGTGTCAATCTAGCAGGACAGAGCAGTGCTGTAGGTAGCTAGGGAAGTGGGCGCTTTGACGTGAGAGGTAAATTATTGAGCTGCAAAAGGGGTGCAGGAACCGATGAGAACGAAGATCCAATCAATCCAGCCAACAACGAACATGTCATGACGCGCGACGAGCACAACAACAACGAGAAAGCCAGAGCAGAGGGATCGATCTATCACGCGTGGAGATTATTGGCGGAGAGACGCCTGCAGCATGGTCTGTGTCTGTCCATGCCTTTGGAATCGCATGCAACTGCTTCTGCTTGTACTGATCCATGATGACCTTATTATAACTTAATCACAACTCTTACCATAACTTGCACTTAGTATTACTGCTAAGTATATATCTGCTGAAATGACAGGCAGATTGAATCAATATTTCCCAGTACTAATTATAATCTGTAGTATATGATTCGATCCAGTTCCTATCTAGAATGAAAAAAAGGCAAGCTTACTGTTGGATAAATAAATTTGATACTCCTAAACGATATCATATACTATATCATATCTAGCCTGCAAACGAGCTTGGGAATAATTCAACTTTCTTGGAACATAAATCTTCCTGTATGTCATGATGGCAAAGTGGTTTTGCTCCTTTCTTACTCATTCAGATGCCTCTAGACCTCCTCTCTTAAGCGTCACAACTTTCTCTCTCTCACTCATTCTTCTCTGGCTAGCTACCTCCCTTCAGCAGCATCAGCTCAGCTGAATGTTTCGGCATCTTTCGACTTCGACCGTGACTGAAAGGTCACTCCTGCTCCACTTCATATTTTCCATTTCAGGTGCAGGAGAACGACGTCATCGACCACGATACGGTGAAAACAGAAAAATGTTCTTTTACTATTTCTTCGGTTTTTCTTTTTGTCGTTCTTAGCTTCCTTCAATTTAATTTGGCCACCCTAATCTAATTTATTTAATTATACATAAGTCAGAATGATATAGTAACTAATAAGTGTCTAGAAGGAAGTAGACACGGATAGCTACCTTTCAAAAGAATCATTATATATCCATCCATAATAGACTTCTCTCATTCTTCTCCAAGGACGACAGTGATGCCATTTGGACTATATTTTAGCTCGCTAACTGGGATTGCATTTTGTGTGGGAGCATGTGGTGATGTATGTAGACAGGAATATTCCACATGATTGAAATGGAAGGACTCATAATTATTATAAGGAACCTTGCATATGCCAACATCAATTGATATAGGTATCTAAGCTAGTTGAGCTCTAGGACATGTGGAATGCTCTCCCGAATAGACCATTGGCGCATTCTCTTGGGAAATAAAATGTTCTCACTTGCAAGTTGTTTATTTATAGTTATAATTTCTAAAAAAAATCACATAAATGTCATTGATATGCATAGTGGCACAATTTTAAAAGATGGGTCCTAATGTTAGTTGGAGAGGATGTTTACCTTTTTACCGACCATTCTAACTATTGTTGGAGCTTTTTTTGGCCATATGTAAATCTGAAACCACAAGTACGTCTTTAACCACAAAACTATCAATGATGTTGTCAAATTCGGCTATCTAGAAATAGTTTTATAAAATACGAAAAATTTATTTGCTTATTGAACTCTCTATCGAGCCATGAAAAAGAGTCAACAAAAACATAAACAAATCCACTATTGGCTTTAGTCAATACGTAGAGTAACTCCCAATATATAGGTAAAAGGAAGACATAATAAAGTTAGGAGCAAAGAATATCAGTTCTTCAATTTTTTTTGACCGAAGTCAGCATAGTAACCCCATGCCTTTTTTTAATTTTTTTAATAATGCAGACCTGTTTAAATTTTGCACCCACGGAAAGTTGAACCTAGGTCTGTTCGGCGCTACTCAGGTACTCTAACCAGTAGTCTAGAGGTCCTTTCACTTAGTTCTTTAATTTAGGACAGAGGTATAATATATTGGGTGTGAACTAAGCTTATCTTAGCTGAATACATTCCTTTCAATTAATGTGGGTGTTGGCATTTTTCTGGATTCACTCTCTTTAGTAGCAGTGGTAACTTCATCAACCTTGAGATTTACTAGCCTAGTTTTTAAAAAATGCTCAGTTTATATACAACAATTCACAGAAAAAAAACATACAATGCATTGATTAAGGTAATTCATGTGGGGGTGAACTGACATAGAAACTAAAGAAAAGGGTGCATTGAAGTTCTAAATGCACTTATTGATTTAGTGCGTTTAGGCGGAAACGATTAGTTTATATTTAGCTAGGATCAGAGGGAGGAAAGAACAACTACTACATTAAACAAGCTAAGCGCAATGCAAAATGGTCTAGTTTCTTGTTGCTTCTGTAACATTTGGGAGGAAGAAACAAACAAATCTAACAATTGGGAGTTGAGCATGGACGGAGTAGCTAGCTAGGGGACAAGTTTTGAGATGCACTATGCATTTGGTGAATAAATAATGCTTGGTTTGATTGAAAGGGGCACTCTATCTTAGCTAGCTAGCTGGGGCTTTTGGTCTCTTCCATATATACAAGGAATAAAAGAAGAAAGGGATGTGCCAACCCCCCAGGTGGGACATGCTGCAATAAGTTGAAATTGACACACAGAGAGAGAATATAATAGAGAGTTTAACCCAAAGAGTTGCAAATGGAGCAAGACTAGTAGTAGTGGATGAATGAACACAAGCTAAGCTAAATCCTTGGAGCATACTATGTCACCAGACAGGATGCTCCATCTTGATTGGAAGCATACTCTTGGAGCCTTGTTGGTGGTGATGAATTGTCACTTTTGATGTGGTGGATGGACGTGGATTGCATCACAGCTGCACAATTGGAGCCTTCTCTCTCTCTACAGCACTACTTCGGATTATTTTGCTTGTGTGTAACAACAATAATGAGACATGTATATGGGGATGTTTATTAGCTGGCGCGTCGTTACTACTAGTCAAAGCATTTTACTTGATACATATATTCATTGAACTACTCCAAATTATAACCTGCAAGACCAGTTCGTAGAGAAATATTCCTCTCATTTGGAATTTTGGAACTATACTAAAACTGTGAGAAGTTTTCCATCAGAAAGGTCGATAGGCTAAGCCGTGTGTCTTTGATGGTGCTATTCTTTCATTGGTAGACGACGTGCCCTACGTCATGCCTGTGGTGACTTCATCAACCTCAAGATCTACGATTCTCGTTCAATCCTGTAAAGGAGTCATAGATGTAGGATCAATGTACATGCATGCATAGTTCATTGGGTTAAGTAATCTGCGACTAAACGTCTCCCCACAAAAAAGTAATCAATAATGGCATGAGGACTGGGCTAATGCGAACCCATATTCCCCTGTTTGGCGCAAACAATCCTACAAATTAGGATGATCGAAGTAATAACATAACGTGTACTTTCTGTGATCATAATAATTAATTCCATAAATATGAGTGTCCTTCTGCATGTTCAGTTTTAAAAATATTTATAAAAAACGCATTTGCATTCTTTATGAAAATATCTATACTATGCTACGAAAGTACTTTCCATAATGACCGTAACACTATTCTATATACTCCATCGATTTCTAATTATAAGTTATTTTATTTTATTTCGGTACATCCATTTTACATAGAAATGGCTGAATTTAAAAATGATTTGATGACGTACCTATACGTGATTTTTTTTTTTGTAATTTGTGGTGACAATCAATCAAGATAGGATTCGTGTCTATCTATATTATTGTTTTCTGCAGGAACCGATATCGTTGAGCTGCAGAGCAAGTCTGTTGCAAACGGCGAAAACGGCGCCCCCGACCCTTTATCAAAGCCCATTTCTAACCACTGGCGAGCCCAATTGGCGCAGAATCCGGCCCACGACTCCTCTCCCATCTTCCTCTTCAACAAGTCAGGCTACTAAATAAAAACCCTATACCCCGCTAGCCGCCGCCGCCATCTCCTTCCCCCTCCCCCCTCCCCGATTCCCCACCGCCGACAAACCCTAGCCAGCCATGGCGTGGCGCGGCCCCACCACCCGGGCCGTCCTCGCCGCCGTCCGCCGCCCGGCCGCGGTGTCCGCGGCCGCCGCACGCCTCCACGCCCCGCGACCGTTCGCGGCCCCGCGCCGCCGCGTCCCGTCCGCCTTCACCACCTCCTCCTCCCCGCTCCCGTCCGCGCGGTAAGCGATCCAATCCGACGCCCCTACTACTTCCCCCCGTGGAGCCCTGAGGGACGGTGGTGGTCTGACACGGTAGATTGAATCTGCGTGTGGTTTTTTGCAGGCCTCTGGCGGCGATGATGGGGTCCCCGGTGACGGTGGCCGCGGTGATGGCGCGTCTCACGGCGCACCCCGGGGCCAGTGCGCGGGCGTGCTGCGAGCTTTCCCAGGGTACGTTGCTTCCCCGCACTTGCCAACTAAAGTTGTGCTGCTGCATCTGATGCCATCCAATGTTCTTATACATAGTGTTGATTTGCTCGGTGATGCGAATGTGTCTCGTGCGAAGTTCACTTGGGACACTGAATGGATGTATGTTCTGGATGCATTTAGCCATTGACTTGTTTCATGGCTTCAAACAAGCGAGGCTTATAAATGGAATGCGGTTGTAGTTTTGAGTGAACCTAGTTCTGTTGTTCATTGCTTGACATTTTTATTATTAAATTAAATAGGTATTAGGATCGTGAAACAAGCATCTCATACAAAATTTTAAGTATACTGTCAAAAAGTGCAATTTCAAGCAATGCAGGGGCGCACTAGAGTCTATAATGTAATGTGCCCTTTATTTTATACTACTCTTATAACATGAGAGCTTTTCATTTAAGGAGATTAAAACTGGGATTTTATAGGGAGTGGGAAAGATGGTTGATACTGGAGGCTGCACAACTTGATGGGGACCTTCCGTCCTAGAATGATGTAGGTCCCCCCCCCCCCCCCCCTCCCCCTTTTTCCCATTCTTTCCCCCAATTTCCCTTGAATATTTACACAAGTTAGTTGTGAGTTTGCAATTGTTATGGGAAAAGAAAGTTAGTCGTAAATATGCAGTGTGTGGCTTTGGCTGTTAGCACACTAATGCTTGGATGCATTGCTGGTTTTTGTTTCATCGTCAGCCTTTATGTACTGTGTTCTTACCATCATTTCTGAAGCATGGAAAGTGTATAGTGATGCACATTTATCTATAGTTGCTTTTTTATGCCTATATGCTCTTTTGCTAAATAGTCTATGTCATACAACTGTTCTATGTGTACTCAAATACATACTAAGAAATATTTTTACACTATTGAAACTTTAGTTGATTGTGGGTACGGTTGGGATTTGTTAGGAAATGGAAAAGATGGGTGATGCAAGAGAGGCCATTGTAGAGCCTGCCAAAGGTGCTGATTTGAAGCATGTACTCCTTTGGTAATACTATTTTTTTTCCCCATTCATCCTAAACCGAAATTACGCAGAACTGGACCTATTAGTAATTCACTATGAAAGATTTATCAGGTTTTAGAGAAAAACTTCCTGCAATATCAACCCCATATAATAGACATAACCTGTGTCTATTATTCTTTTGTTGGATATCTATTGCTTTGTTTGCACATTTCCAACCAGAGAAAGGTCTTTCCTCCCCTTTTCATTTTCTTCATATCACTATAGTACAATAAAAAGAATACTAAGCACCGGCCTATAGGAACCAGTTCAAACATTACATGGTAAGAGAAAAAAAAACAGATGCATCATGCATCAAATAGCAACTACCAAGTCAGGGTATATGTTTCTGTTTCCAGCCTACAGCTTGCCACAGGTCCCTTCCTACTCCACTGATCTCATGTCACCAAACTACACTAGCAACAGCTCAATACAAAAAATGCAATTGTTCATGTGTTTCCATAGTTCTCAAGCAATAAGATCAATGATTCAGTCCTTTCTGTTCCTTGTTTACACTATCACCAGTCCAAATGTTTTCTATGACCGTCACATAATACTTAGTACGTACAGAGTAAGTTTTCTAGTTTTCAGTTGTTCTTCAATTCATTTTCCAACTTACTGTCTATATGGGGTTAGTTGCAGCTGTTCTTTAATTCATTTTCCAACTTACTGTCTTTATGGGGTTAGTATGGATTTGTCAGTGACTTAGTGGTATTTTTTTTTTATGATTGGCATGCGGGGCCAACAATCACATTTCTAAGTTTCTTATCTTTGCTGTGTGCCTGGATCAATGATTCCTTTTTGCCCCTTGATGTTTCTTTTTGTATATTTCAGATTTAAGTTGCAGCTTGAAGATTTTTTTTTTTCAGATTTATCCGATTGTTGTTCTTGATGCCTTCTATTACATTGAGTTTTAAATTTCCCAAGCCTTTGCTTACCATATTGATGCTGCTATTTTGCAGGTACTTGAAGTTGTTGTGTAGATCCCATCCTTTCGACAGGATAAAAGATGTGTCTTTTGGGAAAAGCTATTATGGCATTTCTTCCACTGCAAAGTTAGAAGAATTTACCCAGCAATAGCAATCTCCTCATTAGGATCTTAGAATAGACTGAAATAATCTTAATGTTACATGGCATGGTTTGTGCACATGGATTTATCTTCCCCCTTTTGGTACGTGATATTATACTACCATCTGCAGAGATCGTTTGGTGTCAAATTTCAGTTGACATGAGTTAAATGATAGTGTTACCGTGCCTACTTTTTCATGAGGTGTTAACATAATTTTCATGAGGTGTTGTGTTAACATAATTTATCTCAGCCGATTGGTTGAAATGGCGTCAAGCTTTCAGGCGTTCTCTGTGATAAAAGGGTGTTTCAGAAGTTTTATAGGACAGCGATTCGTCCGACGATGCTATACGGTGCTGAATGTTGGCCTACAAAAAGGCGACATATTCAGCAATTGATTGTAGCAGAGATGCGTATGTTGCGATGGTGTTGTGGACACATAAGGAGGGATAGAGTTCGGAACGACAATATTCGGGATAAGGTTGGGGTGGCACCAATTGAGGAGAAATTGATTCAACACCGGTTGAGATGGTTTGGCCATGTCTAATGGAGGCCACCTTAGGCACCGGTGCGTAGTGGGGTTGTAAAGCGGGTCGATAATGTAAAGAACGGTAGAGATTGATCTAAACTGAATTAGAACGAGTCGGTTAAGAGAGACCTTAAGGAGTGAAATATCCTTAAGAATTTAGTTATGGATAGGAGCGCTTGGAGACTAGCAATTAACGTGTCTGAACTGTAATTCTTTTTTCTTGTACCCTCTATGTGTCCTTTGTTTTCTGATCTCTTTTGAGTTTCATCTCTAGCCTACCTTAACTTGCTTGAGACAAAAGATATATTATTGTCGTTGCTATGTTAACATAATTTCGGACGTTATTTTTGAAATCATTGGCGACGACCTGAATTCTTCATATGCTGCTCCTGAATGTTAGAGATGCACCTACCGTCTCATATCGATGCGTTCTGTGTCTCTTTAATGCTCTCTTTTATGCCAATCTTATTTGTGCATGAGTAGATGATGGCACCATTTGCTTAGAAACATTGACACATCTTACTTCCAGTAGTCATAGGCATACATTGATACATAGCTTCATAGCATAGCAGTGTTCACCTGGAGTTCAGTTTTTTCAGTAAGTGGCACATACGCGTACATACATAATACATAAAGCACAACACTTGCATCATATGGTACATGGCAACTGCATGACACTTGTGCATCACATGATGCAAAGCAAACTAGGGCACATGAACTTAGGCCACCAGCACAATCCTTCCATTACCAGCCTTCCTGAGAACATGGACAACCATAGTCGTCCTCTTGGCGCCTTTCATCAGCTCAAAGACGCAGATGTGGTCCTTGCGCAGCCTGTTGTCCCGGACGAACTTGACCCAGCGGCAGCAGCGGAAGCCTCTGGTGTTGCTGCCATGGTAGTACCTGACGTACCACTTCTCTTTCCTGTATGGCCTGAGCAGCAGGATCTCATGGGATCTCCCTTCAAGGTGCTCTGCTGCAAATCCATGGTGGATGGTCTGCATTGCAAGCATAATTGGGTCACAGCACTTCTGCACAATGCATAGTTAATAAAAAGGGCGTACCCAGTGCCGTAGGCTCCCGCACTACGGGGTCTGGGGAAGGAAAAATAGCCAGCAGCCATCCCTGCACAAATGTGCAGAGGCTGGGGCTTGAACCCTGGACCTCTTGGTCAGCTCTACCGCTTGCACCAGGGCCGCCCTTCACGATGCATAGTTAATACTGAAACAAATGTTGGAAACACAACTCGTATTGTCATACACAGTTCATACTGCTAATACTGAAGCAAATGTTTGTGTAATGGACTAACGGTTATGCAAGTATGCAGTCATAAGATGCGTGACCAAAGAAAACTGTTCCATTTCCTATTCAAAAATGGCCACACTACACTATACGGAAATTTGTGTGGAGATTCAGATCAGCAGAGAAAAAGAAAATCTATGCATGCGCTTTAGTTGAGACTCTAATAGTGAATATGTGAACTGACCAGCATGTTATTCTTGTGCCCAATATGGGTCTTCAGCAGGACAGCCACAAATATTGGATTGCCTGGTTGAATCGACACCAAACTGAAAATTTGTTCCCGTTCACCACCAGTTAGTTTGGCAGACTTTGAGTAGTAGTGGCTGGGATCGGCAAGCCACTCTTCGTCACTCTGCTCTTCATCACTCATCTCCTCTTGCTTGATGTGGTAATTGCTATTGCTTGGTGGTTCAGGCTCTTTCCCTGTCAAAAGTGTGAGATATTTATATAAACTTGATAAACTTGCATTTAAACATGGGCCAATGGGCGAGCAAAGCACATTATTGATTGTAATTTGTAAAATGAGATCTGTATATAAATTTAAAAACTGAAGCAAATGTGTACTCTACTTACTTGTATCAGTCTTGCCACCCTTCTGCTTTGAAGTAGAGGCCCTATGTGGGGACGCAACAAGGCACAATGGCATTCCTAAGTCTTCAGAATCACTGAGCATGCGGTGTTCAGCTTGTTGATACACTCTGCTATTGAAATGCTTGTGCATGCAAGAACCCTTCTTAGTGGTGAAGAAACAAGACACCTTCTCACAGCCACTTGAGTCCAAGATCAGGACATCAAAGGAGCAGTTGCCACTGCACGTGAAGATCACAAGGTCATTCTCTTGTAGCTCATGTGCTCTGGCAAAATCATCCCATCCTGACTTGAAGAGCAGTTCATCGGCATTCTTTGTGACATTGACGAGCCACGTTTTGCCACTGGGTGCTTTCAGGTTGAACACTTTGGTGATCTGCCCATTTAGATTGCTCACAAACTTCTCTGGTATGCTCTAATAAGATAAAAACAGGAGACGAGTTACCTTTACAGAATAATGGAGGATATGATTTGATTATGTGTCTAATATAAAGAACTGCCATTGCAATCAGTAGCTTAAATGATCTCGGTAAAACAATCAGTGTCAAATGCAAACTAATGAGAACTGTCATATGAAACAGATTTTTCCCCTTTTCTTTATAAGAAGGCTCATATATCCTTGAGGGTAATACTTCGTATATTTGCACAAATTTGTTATATAAAAGCATCAGTATCTATAATACCAAATTCATACCTTTAGATTTGTTATAGGATATACCTATTTTGTTCTATATGTGTAAGTATTGTTATTTATTTTCTATAAATTTAGTCAGTTAGTCATACTTATATATGATAGTTTGACTTAGAATAATCCAAGAACATCAAGTTTTTTTGAGAGAGATAGCATGTCCTTTCTATTGCCTGTAACCACTTATCCAGTAATAAACTAGCACACAAGCTCTCAACACAACCACAAGCTTTCATAGCTAAATGGTGAAACCTTGAAGAATTTGGCCGGATAGTGGATACTTACAATGCCCTGCGCGAAATCTCCTGTCATGAGCTTGAAGAAACTCACCCTCTCCCTCACCATGTGCTCCTGGTAGCAGTGCTCCTGCCACTTCCTGCAGCTCTTACACCTCAGATGGGGGGCCATCTGTCATGCAACCACACAACATTACCACAGTATACATCGTCCAAAGTTTCTCTGGCTATAAATATCTGTTGGAAATCAGAGACTTGGTGGATGGAGAAGATGAAAAGATGGAATTGATAGAGTTCTTACCGTGGTCATCCTGCATTCTCTGGTAGACATGGTTGCTCTGCTCCGTTCACCTTGATGTTAACGACGGAGTGTTTTTATGGAGGTGAGAGGAGCTGTTACTAGTTTTTGAGCGGTGGAGTTGTTACCAGCTTTTACTGTGAGATTGGACATGACATACGCTTGGTTAGAGGCTGGTAGACCAATTGTTCATGGACCTTGGTCACTGCCCACTGGGGTCAGAGAGGCTGAGAGGGTAGCTGATGCACTAGGATCCTTTACTTTTACTGTTTGGGCGGTGAACACTAGAATGTTTGCCTCATCTTGGGGGAAGGTAAAGTTGGCACTTGGGAGTAAGGCGAGCAGTGAAGAAAACTTGTTTCCTATCGCTAATTCATGTAGGGGAGAAGACATCTATTTTAGCAGCTAGCAGCACACAATTATTCCAAGAACTAGGCCGTCACAATCCGATTGTCTCAAACAAGAATCAAGCAAAATTAGTGTAATTTCAGATAATTGCATGATCGGAGTCTTATATTTTAGTTTATTTATTGCACAACATCACTGAAGAGATGAGGCTCCAACTTCCAAAATCTCAGCTGAGACCCACTGACTACCTTAGCAGCAACTCAAAGTGCCAGCACATACCATGTCACTAGTTCAGAACTTCAACAGCTGTACACATCACAATTCATCATATGAAGAAAATAGAGGCCACAGTAACGCATGGGAAGCATATCACTGTAACTCTGCAAGTGCTACTATACAAGCTTGCACTGAACATAGAAACTGGCCCCTGAAATAACACTTGTGAAGATCTAGAGCACTTCACCAGATGGGAGATCTCAACCAGGCACAAAAGCATAAGCCCAAGGGTAACATTTGCTTAGAAACTTTTTCATTACATAGGCCACACCTAGCTCTAGTTGCCATACTGTTGATCAGGAAGTTACCTTACATGGTACAAAATTACGCTTGCATTCCTTGCAAGTATCACTAGGCACTTCAAGTTTCAGTTCACAATGCTACCCCTACAGTACACAATACATACTGCAGAGACTACAACACTAAAAGTGCACTGTACATACCAAATCTTAGGGGGATACGGTACACCTTAGCCTATCAGAACAAACCGGTCATTGGCCTTTTTGATGACATGGACAGTCATTGTCACTCTCATCTTGCCATTCATCAGCTTATAGATGCAGATGTCACCCTCACCAAGCTTGTTTTCACGCATAAACTTAAACAACGGTAAGTTCTGGAAACATCGGTAGCTTGAGTAATGGTACCTGACAAGCCATTTCTCCTTCCTATTTGGCCTACGAAGGATGATGTTATGTTCTCTTTCCACAAGATGTTCAGAAGCAAATTTACTTGGGATGATCTGCACAATAAAATCACATTGTATTGGACAGAGTATAATATGATCACAGAGTTCTAGTGTAGAGATAAAGATATCACCATCCATGAAGATTTAATTTTCCTTACAAGCAGTATGTTAGGGTTGTTTATATTATATTTAATCATTGTTATATACAGTTAGCTGCTTTTAGGCAGCTGAGTATTTTCAGTATTGGACATTGTCAGCAGGACACAGACTACATAAACAGCTACCATTTGGTAGTTTCAGATATAAAAACAGAGTACCATTTGAGTAGTCGCCAGCAAATTTCCACCACAATAGCAACATTTGAAAGAGGAAAGCTTTTTTTTTGTAGTATCTATTAAAAAATCAAAGCCAAACTTACAAAGACCTCAGAAGCCTAAATTGAATATTCAACCATTTTCATTTTGAATAAGCTCACCAGACGGTTGTTCCTGCGCTGAACTTGGTTTTTCCTCAGAAGAGTCACAAATACAGGATTGTTTGGTTGGATGGAAGCCAAACCTATTATTTCCTCCTTTTCCTCATCGCTTAGTCGATTGGCAAATGTTGAGTAGTAGTAGTTAGAATTGGCATATTCATCATCACTATCCTCTTCGCCAGTTGCCACATGCTCGGCAATAAAGTTGCTGGCGTTTGGTAATTCATATTCACCTGACAAGAAAGATCAACATTACGTATGTTGTCATACATATAGTGACAATGATCATCTACAACAGTATTGACGATGCATCGTTTCAGGTTCACTATTTATTTAATTTATATACTAACTCGAAAGATAAATATATTAAGACAGCATTTACAGATTTATTCAGAACAAACAAAATATGCGTAGTGTAGTAGTGTTGCACTGCAACCCTTTAGTACATTTACTCACTTGGTCTAGCCTTCCCACTGGGTTCCTTCGAAGGAGAGGCATCATGAGGGGATCCAACCAGCTGCGATGGCGCAATTGTATCCTTGGAATCACTCACAATCATAGAGTGATGCTCACCATGTTGATCAGCTATACCATTGAATTGTCTGCAGATATCGGGACCAATTCTATTGCCAAACAGAGAAGAAACTTTCTCACAGCCACTTGCTTCGAAGACCACGACCTCAAAGGAAGTGTTTCCGCAGGAAGTGAAGAGCAGGACATCATTCACCTGCAGTCCATGAGCCTTGGCAAAAACCTCCCATCCTGACATGAGGAACAGTTCATCACCATGGTTCTCTACACTGACGTCCCATGTTTCAGCACTTCTGGGTGATTTCAGTTGAACCACTTCAGTGATTTGCCCCTTGAAATTTTTTGCAAACTTCTTTGGTAAATTCTGAGATGAAAGCAGAAAAGTGACAACTCTTTGCTTATATGGTTAATTTTCAGATGATGATAGTGAAGTAAAAGGGTAAATATCGCTTCGTAATAAACTAAAAATACTAATCTTGATCCCAATAAGAACAAAATATCTTGAAAATAAATAAAAAAAAGAGCGTACCCAGTGCCGTAGGCTCCCGCGCTGTGCGGGGTCTGGGGAAGGGATTTCAGCGCCAAGCCATACCCGCACATAATAACATAAAGCAAAATTTCTTGTACTACAATAATGAAGTAGTAGAGAATTTGCTTTCAGTTATTATGCAATACAGAGCTCCTGCCGTATATTGTTATAAAGAAACTAAAACTTGGCAAGTGGACACAAACTTAAGATCATATTTATCTTACTTACAGCATATCTGCCACATAACAAGTGCTCCTAGGTAAGATTAATATTTAGTAGATCCATACATGAGAGTTAAAGCTTGTATCCTCTGACATGTACTACTTTAGTACTTTTATTGGTCATAGGTCCTTTCAGTAAGTAACATATCTTCATTTACAGGGTTAGCTCAGTAGTGCTAAGCAGAACCAAAACTTTTGTAATATATTTTGTTGTCAAAAAAAACTTTTGCACTATTTTTAACAGCATGTTTACTACTAGACCAACATCTATTCTAGAAAACGAAAAGTAGTGTTTACCTCGGTGTCTACTCATGGCAGTGGGATATTCGGCAGGACAAAGAACAGAGAAGTGAGCTTTGGACAGTTAGAAACTTACAATGCCCCTGGTGAAATCGCCGGTCATGAACTTGAAGAAGCGAATCTTGCTCACATCCATGTGCTCCCAGTAGTAGTGCTCTTGCCATTCCCTTCACCTCACACACCCCTTCTCAACCATCTCCGAGTAGTTCACCTTGATGTTAACGAGTGAGTGCTTTTGTGGAGGTGAGAGGAGCTGTTACTAGTTTTTGAGTGGTGGAGTCGTACTGGCTTTTACTGTGACATTGGACTTGGCTAGACGCTGGTAGAACAATTGTTCATGGATCTTGGCCACTACCGACTGGGGTCAGGGAGGGTAGCTGATGCACTAAGGATCCTATATTTTTATTGTTTGGGCGGTGAACACTAGAATGTTGTTTGCCTCATCTTGGGGGAAGGTAAAGTTGGTACTTGGGAGTGAGGCCAGCAGTGAACAAAATTTGTTTCCTTTGCTAATTGTTATACAGAGGGAAAAGACATATGTTTTAGCTTGCATGCAGCACCTCCAAGAACTAGGCCGTCACAATCTGATTGGCTCAAACAAGGATCAGGCAAAATTAGTATGATTTCAGATAATTGCATAATCGGTGTCTTATACTTAGTTTATTTATTGCACAGCATCACCGAAGAGATCAGGCTCCAACTTCCAAACAGCTGAGACCCACTCACCTTAGGAGCAACTTCAAAGTGCCTGCACATACCATGTCACTAGACACTATTTCAGAACTTCAACAGCTGTACACATCACATCACAATTCATCATATGAAGGAACGAAAGGCCTAATGCAACTCTGCAAGTTCTACCCTACAAGCTTCCACTTAACATAGAAACTGCCCCCTGCAACAACACTAGGTGGGAGATCTGTACCAGGCACAAAAGCATAAGCCAAGGGTAACATTTGCTTAGAAACATTTACATTACATAGGCCACACCGACACCTTGTTCTAGTTGCCATACTGGATCAGGAAGTTACCTTACATGATACAAAATTACACTTGCATTCCGTGCAAGCAGGCACTTTAAGTTTACCCCTACACAGTGCATACTGCAGAAACTACAACAGTAAAAGTGCACTGTACATACCAACTCTTAGGGGGAAACGGTACAAGTTAGCCTATCAGAATAAACCGGTCATTGGCCTTTCTGATGGCATGGACAGTCATCGTCACTCTCCTTTCGCCTTTCATCAGCTCAAAGATGCAGATGTCATCCTCACGAAGCTTGTTTTCATGCATAAACTTAAACAGCGCCAAGTTCTGGAAACACCTGTTGTAGCTTGAGTAATGGTACCTGACAAGCCATTTCTCCCTCCTATTTGGCCTACGAAGGATGATGTCATGTGCTCTTTCCACAAGATGATCAGCAGCAAATTTAGTTGGGATGATCTGCACAATAAAATCACATTGTATTTTTTGAGAAAAAAATCACATTGTATTGGACAGAGTATAATATGATCACAGAATTCTAGTGTAGAAATGAAGATATCACCATCCATGAAGTAATGTAAACACATAGTGTTTACTGTGATATTTAATTTTCCTTACAAGCAGTATGTTATGGTTTATATTATAATGAATCCTTAGTATATACACTTTTAGGCAGCTGAGTGTTTTCAGTATTGGACATTGTCAGATTGGCACGACACAGACTATACAAATAGCTACCAGTTATTAGTAGTTTCAGACATAAAAACAGAGTACTATCTGAGTGGCTGCCTGCAAATTCCCCACCATAATAGCACCACTTGAAAGACGAAAGCTTTGTTTGTAGTTCCTATCAACAGATCAATACCTTATTTACAACGACGACACATGCCTAAATTAAATATTCAATATTTCATTTACTTTAGCTATATGAATAAACTTACCAGACAGTTGTTTCTGCGCTGAACGTGTTTTTTCTTCAGAACAGTCACAAATGCAGGATTGTTCGGTTGGATGGAAGCCAAAGCTATTATCTCCTCATTGTCTTCATGTTCCAGTCGATTGGCAGACATCGAGTAGTAGTAGTTAGAGTTAGCATACCCATCATCACTATCCTCTTCGCCAGTTGCCACATGCTTAAAGTTGCTGTCTTTCGGTGATTCATATTCACCTGACAAGAAAGATAACATGATCAACTCCAAAAGTATTGATGACACATAGTTTCAGGTAGTATACTACCTTGAAAGATAAAACATATTAAGACATGCCATGTACTAATTTATTCAGAGCAAACAAAATATGCCTACTATTGCACTGCGAACTTATAGTACTCTTACTCACTTGGTTTAGCCTTCCCACTAGGTTTCTTGGAAGACGAGGCGTGGTGAGGGTATCCGACCTGCTGCGACGGCACAGTGGTATTCTCAGAATCACTCACAGTCATAGAGTGATGCTGACCATGTTGACCTACTGTATCATTGAATTGCTTGCTCATCTCAGGATCAGTTCCTTTGCCAAACACGGAAGACACTTTCTCTTTTTTTGAAGATGGGAAGACAGTTTCTCACAGCCACTTGCTTCAAAGTCAACGACCTTGAAGGAAGAGTTTCCACAGCAAGTGAATACCATGAGATCATTCTCCTGAAGTTCACGAGCCTTGACAAAATCCTCCCATCCTGATATGAAGAGCAGTTCATCACCATGCTTCTCCACACCGATGTTCCATGTTTCAGCACTACTAGGTGATTTTAGCTGAACCTCTTCAGTGATCTTCCCCTTGAAATTCTTTGCAAACTTCTCCGGTATGCTCTACGTTGAAAGCAGAAAAGTGACAACTCTTTGCTTATGGTTAATTTTCAGATGAGGGTAATGTTGTAATAAGGCAAATATCGCTCCATGTTTAACTAACTATAGTAATCTTGTGATCCCTAAAACAGAACAAATATCTTGAAATTAAAAAAAAAAACAACTAAAACTTGGCAAGTGGACACAGGATTAAGCTCACATTTATATCATTATTTATATCACCTACAGCATATCTGCCGCATAAAAAGAGGTCCTAGGTAAGATTAATATTTAGATCCATACATGAGACTTAAGGCAGCAAGCAGCCAAGAACAGAGTAGTGTGTTTTCAGTAAGTAAAACATATCTCCATTTACAGGGTTAGCTCAGTAGTGCTCAGCACAACCAAAACTTTTTGTAAAATTTTAACTGCATGTTTTCTAGACCAACATCTATTCTAGAAAAAATGAAAGGCAACATTGACTTCAAAATGGCAGATATTCGCTGGAAGAAAGAACAGGGCAGTGGGCTTTGGACAGTTAGAAACTTACAATGCGATGAGCAAAATCTCCTGTCATGCGCCTGAAGAAGCGGATCTTGCTGACATCCATGTGTTCCCTGTAGTAGTGCTCCTGCTACTCCCTGCATTCCTCACATTCCTTCGCAACCATCTGCCGGAGTAAAATCCCACAACACTGTCAGTTTCACTGCTAGCATTTGGCAAGATCATACGCAGAGAGAGAGAGAGAGAGAGAGAGTTACTGAAGCTTGGGCAGGTTCTTATTTCATCCTGTGAGTCTGAGCTTCCGAGGTGAAGCTGTCTTCTTCTCGATGTCGACGGAAGAGGTGGCTACATATGCTGATACTACGGAGTGATGGTGAACCAAGAGTTCGTAGACCTGTGTCACTGTGACGTGGGCCACTGCGGAAGGTTCATCAGTGCAGAGGTTTTTTTACTTAATTTATTTATTTACTTTCACCTAGGAGGACTCTTGGAGAGCGGTAAAAAAGCAGCTGGCAAAACCGGTCGGGCTTTTTCGTGTATGTCATTACGAAATATGGCACCAACCTTTACCTCCCTCAAAAAGATGAATTTTATTCGTATAATACGACGCTTCTTTGTTTTTTCGTCCATCCGTTCCGTCCAGTTTCACCTCTAACGATGTCAAACTGATAGATAAAATGATCATTTTACCCTAGTGTGGGGCCTTTTTGTCAGCCAGCTAAACCCTCCTCTTCCCTTCCACATCTGCTTACCTATCCACGGCCATGGCGTCCCTGAGTCCGCCTCCTCATAGGCACCGTGGATGCTACGGCCGCCGAGCTCGAGGCCACTGCCTCGTCAGCGGCGATGGCGTACACCACACAGTGAGGACCGGCGGCCAGGAGACGGCGACAGAGGTCGGTCAACCTCACGGCGCACGCCTCCTCATCCTTGCTGCACCGCCACCACAGTTGTGACCGCGGGCTCTGCCCCGGCCACCGCGATCGGCCGTCCCCGTCAGAGGTAGGCGAGATCCGACGGCCGGGAATCTCCGACGAATGCGGTCGGTGCCGGTGCTTGAGCTCCTCCGTCTCCGAGCAGAGCACCCCCAGAGCGTGGGTGCCACCGCGGTCATCTCCCCTTCCTGCCAGTCCGTCATCCCCGCACCGCCACTGTGGCAGGCTGAGTTCCTTGTCGTTGCGTGCAGGGCGGCCACGCCACCGCGCAGGCATGCAGGCGAGCTCTGTCGCTTGCAGGCGTAGGCTCAGCGTCGGGGCGGGACATGATAGCGCCGTAGGTGGGGCAAACGACTCGCCGTAGCGCCTGATCTCACACCGGAGGTCTTGGTGCAGCGGGTCCAGTAGGCCACCCAACCGTCCTCGGTGTGCAGGCGGTGCCACAGGCTGGGGCATACGCTAGAGCCACGCGACGAGGTTCACCGCCGCCTCCTCCCTCTTCGAGCCTGTGACCGGCAAGAGCTCGGTGGCGGCTCAGGATAGGGCGTGTCCGCGGCGCGAGGGTCGACATGTGTGCCAACGCGTTCGTGGCGAGGCCCGACCCATCTGCCGGTGCCGCTCGATTCCTTGGAGCCGGCTCGGCACAGGTCCACTGAGCCACAACATATCCAAGTCATGAGCTTAACTCAACCCAAAAGATTGGCCTGATAGGTGAGGACCGTCCGACCTTATATGTTGTGCCCCCCACCATCAATTAACGATGTGAAACTAACCCCAACAATCTCCCCTCCCACTTAATCACACATCGGACCCAACTCTTTGACTCACACTTCTGTGTAGCCCTAAGACGTTTGTCATGACAGGACCCCTCTTTTTAGCGGGCTCGCTCGTCTGTGTGTGATCCTGCTGAGATTTGTTATAGGTTCTTGACCCGGCTCTGATACCAATTGTTAGAACCAGGCCCGGCCCATCTGACCGTGCTGCTCGATTCCTTGAAGCCGGCCTAGCCTGAAAGCATCTAGGCCCCTTAATGTGGTTTCGATGATTGATGACAATATTTACCATAACTAACGTGTGTTTTGCAGAAACATTGGTAAGTTAGGTTATGGTGATGGATACCGTGGGCAATACGGGTTTCATGCTCCCTTGAAGATGGAAATCGTTTCGGTTTTCAAAGGATGGACGACAAGGTCAAGAATGGTTAGTTCCGATCGTCCATGGTGTTGGGTGACGTCGGATTAGTTGTTAGGACTTTGTTTTTCCTTTGGCCGTACTATTAAGGGGGGTGCAAACGGGTAGCTTGACCTAGATAAGTCTAATGGTTTAGGTGTGATGCACACTTGTGAAACTTAGCACTAGGTAACTACAAAAAGGCCCTAAGGTACGTTGGAGTTAAAGCCGTTCACAAAGATCATCGAATTCGAAGTGGAACGGTTGTTTTAGCTGCACCGGACACTGGACCGAATAGGACCGGACGCGTCCGGTCTATTCATTTGCATGTGCAGCAGAGTGTTTGAACGCACCGGACGCTGGGACTGTGAGTCCGGTGGTAAGCACCAGACGCGTCTGGTGCAACGCCGAAAACGATAACGGACCGGATGCCGGCCCGGACGCGTCCGGTGCTACACCAGACGCTGTCCAGAAGCTATGTTTTCAGACTGAAACACCGGACGTGTCCGGTGTAACTCACCGGACGCGTTCGGTGGGTACGTAACGGCTAGCTGAGTTCGTTCGGGTATTTGAAAAATTAAACAGACCGGACGCGTCCGGTGCTGTGGACCGGACGCGTCCGGTGACCCCGAAAATCGTGGTTTGGAAGGTAACGGTTGGTTTTGGCCCGTGGGGCTATAAATACATCTCCTACCCTTCCATACCAGTGGTCTTTCCTATTTTCTTCAGCTGAACAACCTTTTTAGTGTCAAAAGAGAGCAAGAGCCCTAGTGAGGTGCTAGTGATTTGAGAATCCATTGATTAGCACTCATTAGTGATTCAAGAGTAGCAAGTGTGCATCCATCGTCTCATTAGGCTTTGCGAGGTCAAGTGAGAGCTTGTGCTTATTACTCTTGGTGATCGCCATCACCTAGACGGCTTGGTGGTGATTGGGAGTTTGGTGATCATCCGGCGAAGCTTGTGGATGGCCCAACTCGAGTTGTGAGCGGTTTCGGCGATTCACCGCGACGGAGTGTCAAAGAATCAGCCCGTAGAGAGCACTTGGTCCTTGCGCGGATCAAGGGGGAGCTATACCCTTGCGCGGGTGCTCCAACGAGGACTAGTGGAGAGTGGCGACTCTCCGATACCTCGGGAAAACATCGCCGTGTTCCTTGCCCCTTTACTTTTCGCATTTACTTTCTAGCATTTACATTTCCGTAATTTACATTCTTAGAATTGCCATGCTAGATTAGGATTGGAACTAGGCTTGGAATTAGGATTGGAATTAGGCTTAACCGTCTAGAGTAAAGATGTCTCATGGGGATGGACCACCGCCTATGTTCGAAGGCGATGATTTTCCTTATTGGAAAGTCCGAATGGAGTCTTATTTAGAAGCTCAACATTCTCTATGTCTTAGAGCCGCCACCGAAGGTTTTCCAAAACCTATGGAGGGCATTCCTCTTACACCTAATGAGGAGGAGCAAGAAAAATAGA
This sequence comes from Bothriochloa decipiens, assembly GCA_023333625.1. NCBI lineage: Eukaryota > Viridiplantae > Streptophyta > Magnoliopsida > Poales > Poaceae > Bothriochloa > Bothriochloa decipiens. The sequence continues at coordinate 8,936,273 of CM041647.1, forward strand.
GTGCAAAAGCCAAAAATCACATATTTAGAGGCATTTGCAAAGATGTGTTTAACCGTGTGCGAAATCACAAAAACGCCCATGAACTATGGACGGAACTTTGTGCACTCCATGAGGGAACAAAGAGTGAGCGTGAGGAGCGCTATCATCTTGTTATGCGCAAATTAAATGCATTTGAAATGAAAGCTAATGAAAGTGCCAATGAAATGTACTCACGTTTGAACATTCTTGTAGAGGAACTAAATGGACTTGGGCTTAATCAAATGTCGCCATCTGATGTTGCAAGGAAGATTCTTTGTGTTCTTCCCATTGAGAAGTATGGCCACATTGTCACCGTGCTTCACCAAGGAGATCTTTCCAATGCCACCCCGACACAAATATTGGGAAAGATCAATGCTCATGAGATGTACATGCACCTCACTCCCGAGGATGGTGTATCATCCAAAAAGAAGGACTTGGCCCTCAATGCTAGCCGTCAAAGAAAGGGCAAAGAAAAGATCTCCTATGATAATTCAAGTGATGGTGAAGTTGATGACTCAAATCTTGCTCTCATGGTCAAGCAAACCACCAAGATGATGAAAAAGCTAAACAAGAATGGCATCAAGTTTGATAGCAAGAAGAAGAAGTTCTTCACAAGTAGCAAGAGAAAACCCATCTTCGAGATGAAGTGCTATAATTGCCACAAGCTTGGTCATCTTTCTCATCAATGCCCGGAGCCTCCAAGGGACAAGTACAAGAAGAAGGGCAAGAACAAGAACGATGATACAAGTGATGATGATGATGAGCAAGAAAAGAAAAAGAAGGAAAAGTTCCACAAGAAGAAGGAGTACCACAAGAAGAAGAATGGAAGGGCTTATATTGTTGGTGATTGGCTCACCGATATTGAGTCTTCTTGTGGGTCATCCGATGATGATAGTGATGATGAGAAGGTTGCCGCCATAGGCATTGGCTCTTCACCGCCACCACAACCACTACCATTTTTCTCATCCTCTACATATTTTTGTCTTATGGGCAAAGGTGACCGGAAGGTAGATCCTAAACATGAGGATAGTGATGATGATAGTGATAGTGATAGTGATAGTGAAGATGAATTTGAATCTCCTTCATATGATGAACTTATGAAGTTGCTAAATAAGTACACTAAAATCATTATCAAGACAAGAGCTAAAAATGATGAACTTGATAGTGAAAATACCTCTCTTATTGAAAAGTATGATAAATTAAAAGATACTAGTGATGAGCTAAATGAAAAATTTGATGTTGTATCTTCCAAGTTTAAAGAACTAAAAGCCTCTAAAAGGGAGCTAAAAGAAAACTATGATAAACTTGAGAAGAAATACAATGAGCTCAACACTAGCTATGATGCTTTAAAAGAGAAGTATACAACTATCAAAATCAATCATGATAATGTTGTTATTGCTTATGATATTCTTGCCGAAACACATGATGCTTCTAACAATGTTGTTAAGATTGATATAGCTACATCATATGATGACTTGCTTGTGGAGAGCATTGAGCAAAGCTCCAGTGACAAGGGCAAGAAAGTGGTTGAGGCCGAGAGCTATGATGACTATGCTAAGCTCAAGAATGAAAATGAAGAGCTCAAGAAGAATCTTGAACAAGCTAAGGCCATCAACACAACTTTCATGAAAAACCTTGATCATGACAAAGAGTCAACACTTGAGTACAAGTCACTCCTAGAAGAAAACAAGAAACTCAAGCAAGAGAGAGAACATCTCAAGATTGGGTTGAGCAAGTTTGCAAAAGGCAAGTCACTTCAAAGTGAGCTCTTGATGAACACCGTGATGAAGACCGATAGAAGTGGCATTGGGTTCAAGGCACACCAAGAAAAACAAGTTCAAGCTAAGCAAGCAACTCAACAAAAGTCAAAGCCAAAGCCAAAGAGATGCTTTGAGTGTGGATTGGAAGGCCACTTTGCTCATGATTGCAAAACTCCCTCACCACAATCCTTGTCCAAGCATGCTAGACCTTTTGCTTTCAATGCTCACTACTTGCTAAGAAAGGATGCAAGTGGTAAAATGAAAGTCACATTCTTAGGTCCCCTCAACAAGAATAGGCCTAAGAAAATTTGGGTTGCAAAGTCACTAGTTGAGAAAGCAAAGGGCCCTCATCAAGTCTGGGCCCCTAAACAACAAGCTTGATCTATTGTGTGTAGGTGAACTACAAGACCGGTGGAAATCATTGGGTTATTGATAGTGGTTGTACACAACACATGACCGGTGATCCTCGTATGTTCACCTCACTTGATGATGGAGACCAAGATCAAGACAAGATTACATTTGGTGATAACTCAAAGGGCAAAGTCAAAGGGTTGGGCAAGGTTGCTATATCAAATGATCACTCTTTGTCAAATGTGCTTTATGTTGCACCTTTGAGCTTTAACTTGCTATCCGTTGGTCAATTATGTGATCTTGGCTTCCAATGCTTGTTTGATGAGAATGAAGTGATTGTTACCAAGAAAGAAGATGCTCAAGTGATATTCAAGGGTTTTAGATACAACAATCTCTATCTAGTGGATTTCTCCTCCAAAGATGCAAGCTTGAACACATGTTTGTTCACCAAAACCTCTCGTGGTTGGTTGTGGTATAGGAGGCTAGCACATGTTGGAATGAGTACACTTAAGAAGCTCTTGAAGAAAGATTTAGTGAGAGGCTTGGAAGATGTGAAATTTGAAAAGGACAAACCTTGTAGTGCATGTCAAGCCGGCAAGCAAGTTGCAAACACTCATCCAACCAAAGCTTTCTTGTCAACATCAAGAGTGCTAGAACTTTTGCATATGGATTTGTTTGGACCAACCACATACAAGAGTCTTGGAGGAAATCTATATTGTCTAGTGATTGTTGATGATTATTCAAGGTACACTTGGACATTCTTTCTTCATGACAAAACCGAAGTGGCAAGTTTCTTTAGGAAGTTTGCAAAGAGAGCTCAAAATGAATTTGATGTCAAGATCAAAAAGATAAGAAGTGACAATGGGAAGGAATTTGACAACACACACATTGAAGCCTATTGTGATGAAATTGGGATCAAGCATGAAGTATCATCCACCTACACACCTCAACAAAATGGCATAGTAGAGAGGAAGAATCGGACACTCATCACACTTGCAAGAACCATGCTTGATGAGTACAATACACCGGAGAACTTGTGGGCCGAAGCAATCAACACCGCATGCTATGCATCCAACCGGTTATATCTTCACAAGTTCCTTTGCAAGACCCCCTATGAGTTGCTAAATGGGAAGAAGCCGGACGTCTCATACTTTCGGGTGTTTGGTTGCAAATGTTACATCTACAAGAAAAGGCAACACCTAGGGAAGTTCCAAAGACGTTGTGACATTGGTTTTCTTGTTGGCTACTCATCAAAATCCAAAGCATATCGTGTATTCAACCATGCCACCGGCTTGGTAGAAGAAACATATGATGTGGAGTTTGATGAATCTAACGGCTCCCAAGGAGCAATTGAGAATCTTGATGATGTAGGTGATGAACCATTGAGGGAAGCCATGAAGAACATTCCCGTGGGAGACATCAAGCCTAAAGAGGATGATGAAGATGATGTGCAAGTCATTCACAAGCCCTCTTCCTCATCAAATATGTCTCAAGATGAAGATAAAGATGGGAGACATGAACATGAAGATACTCATGTCTCCCATGAACAAAGAGAGACACAAGCTCAAGATGTTGATGCTCCCCGATCATCTCCTCAAGTGGTTGAAAGAAGAGCTCCACAACTTCAAGCCCATCCTCAAGAACTCATCATAGGGGATCCAAAAAGGGGTGTTTCAACTAGATCTCAAAATATGACTAACTTTGTTGAACATCACTCTTTTGTTTCTTGCATTGAGCCTCAAAATGTAGATGAAGCTCTCAAGGATCCGGATTGGGTGAATGCCATGCATGAAGAATTGAACAACTTCACCCGTAATCAAGTATGGACACTTGAAGAGCGTCCCAAAGATGCAAGAATCATTGGAACCAAGTGGGTGTTCCGCAACAAGCAAGATGACCAAGGCACCATTGTGAGAAACAAGGCAAGGCTCGTGGCAAAGGGGTTCTCTCAAGTTGAAGGTTTGGATTTTGGAGAGACCTTTGCACCGGTTGCAAGACTTGAAGCCATTCGTATCCTCCTTTCATATGCATCACATCATGACATGAAACTATTTCAAATGGATGTGAAAAGTGCTTTTTTAAATGGCTTCATTAATGAGCGTGTCTATGTTGATCAACCTCCCGGTTTTGAGGACCCTAGATATCCTAATCATGTTTATAGGATATCGAAGGCGTTATATGGACTTAAGCAAGCTCCAAGAGCTTGGTATGAGCGCCTTCGGGACTTTCTTATTGAGAAGGGCTTCACAATTGGGAAAGTAGATACTACACTATTCACCAAGAAGCATAATGGGGAAATCTTCATTTGTCAAGTGTACGTTGATGACATCATCTTTGGCTCAACAAATGAAGAAGAATGCAAGAGATTTGGTGACATGATGTCAAAAGAGTTCGAGATGTCTATGATTGGTGAGCTCACCTTCTTCCTTGG
>CM041647.1:8945832-8963043 GCA_023333625.1 Bothriochloa decipiens
AATTTACATTCTTAGAATTGCCATGCTAGATTAGGATTGGAACTAGGGTGCAAAACTTTTCTCGGTAGAATCCTTAGAAACACACATAGGCACATAGGGTGAAATGGGCTAATAGGTTTTAATTCCGCAAGAAATTTTAGAATTAGCTCAATTCACCCCCCCTTCTTGGGCATCTTGATCCTTTCATAGCCCATTGCTGGTGCCGCTCCCCCCAGGTCTATTTAGCCGCAACATATCAGGGTGTTAGGCCTGCACAACCTAAAAGACTAGTCTGATAGGTAAAGACCGCCCTGCCTTATATGTTGTGCTCTGGCCAGCTCTGATCGTGGCTAGAGCTGCGCTTGCGCCAACAACTGGTATCAGAGCTGTGCCAGAACCCAAAACCGAACCCCGAGCAGTCAAAGGTGGCATGTACCACCGATGTGTGACTGAGGGGGAGAATTTTGGGGTTAGTCACACATAGTTAATCGATGGTGGGGGGCACAACATATAAGGCAGGACGATCCTCACCTATCTGACTAGTCTTTTGGGTTGTGCATGCCCATCACCTTGATATGTTGTAGTTAAACGGACCCGGGAGGGAGCGGCACCGGCATTGCGCCAGCCAGCTCCAAGGAACCTGAGGGCACCGGCAAATTGGCCAGGCCCGGTTCTAATAGGGCAGGGCGCACGCGGCAGTTGCCGCGATGCCGACACTGGGACAACACGCGTGGTCACGGGGTTGGCGTGGCGGCGGTGGCAGCGCGGTGCGACACGCTTGGTGCGGGGGTGGGGCGCGCGGACTGAGGAAGAAGAAGAATGTGGCCATGTCCTGACAGCTTGGACCCACCATGTAGAGAGAAAGAAGGGAGAGGACCGCGCTAAGAGAAGGGTATTTTGGACTTCAGCATCGGCCGTCAGTCAAACGCTGAAAATGACAGAACGTGGACTGAATGATACGAAGACAAAACAAAGAAATGTCATATTATACAGGTGTGGTTCATTCGAGGGTCGGGCCAATATTTCATAATGGAATACAGGAAAAGGCTCTCTAAGAAAGGCTCTCTAAGACACCGGTGCACTGGCCGGGACAAACACCTCCATGCTACCGCGTTCGCAATTTCTCACAGCGCCGCCGCCGGCGAACTCAATCGTACTCGCGCCGACCTTCTTGCTCCGACCTTCCGTGCTGTCCTGCTTGTCCGAGCAAGAGGATCTTCTACTCCGACGCGGCCACGGGCATGCCACCTTCACTAGAATGTTGGGCGGTGAACACTAGAATTTTGTTTGCCTCATCTCGGGGGAAGCTAAAGTTGGCATTTGGGAGTGAGGCGAGCAGGGAAGACATCTGTTTTAGCTGCTAGCTGCGCAAAATTATTCCAAGAACTAGGTCGTCACAATATGATGATGTCTAACAAGGATCAAACAAATTCAGTATGGTTTCAGATAATCGTTTGATCAGAGTCTTATATTTAGTTTATTTATTGCACACCATTACTGAAGAGATCAGGCTCCAACTCCCAAAATCTGAGCTGAGACCCACTACCTTAGCAGCAACTTCAAAGTGCCAGCACGTACCATGTCACTATTTCAAAACTTCAAGAGCTGTACAAAATTACGCATCACATCACAATCAACCATTGAAGGAAACAGAGGCCACAACAATGCTTGGGAAGGCATATCACTGCAGCTCTGCAAGTGCTACTATAAAAACTTCAGAAGATCTATAAAGCACTGCACCAGATGGGAGATCTGAACTAGGCACAAAAGCATAAGCCAAGGCCCAAGGGTAACATTTTCTTAGAAACATTTACATTACATAGGCCACAACCACACCTTGTTCTAGTGGCCATACTACTGGTCAGGAAGTTACCTTACATGGTACAAAATTGCACTTGCATTCCTTGCAAGCATCACTAGGCACTTCCAGTTTCAGTTCACAATGCTACCCCTACACAGACACACAGTACATACTGCAGCAACTACAACACTAAAGGTGCATTGTACATGCCAACTCTTAGGGGGGTACGGCGCACCTTAGCCTATCAGAACAAACCGGTCATTGGCCTTTCTGATGACATGGACAGTCATCGTCATTCTCCTTTCGGCTTTCATCAGCTCAAAGACGCAGATGTCATCCTCACGAAGCTTGTTTTCGCGCATAAAATTAAACAGCGGCAAGTTCTGGAAACACCGGGTGTAGCTTGAATAATGGTACCTGACAAGCCAGTTCTGCTTCCTATTTGGCCTACGAAGGATGATGTCATGTGTTCGTTCCACAAGATGATCAGCAGCAAATTTATTTGGGATGATCTGCACAAAAAATCACATTGTATTCTTTGCAAAAAAAAATCACATTGTATTGGACAGACTAATATGATCACAGAAATCTAGTGTAGCGATGAAGATATCACCATCCATGAATATAAACTATTTACTGTGAGAATTATTTTCCTTACAAGCAGTATGTTGGGGCTGGTTATATTATATTGAATCCTTGGTATATACAGTTAGCTGTTTTTAGGCAGCTGAGTGTTAGACATTGTCAGATTGGCAGGACAGACTATAAAAATAGCTACCATTTGGTTGTTTCGGACATAAGAACTTAGCACTATCTAAGTGGCTGCCAGCAAATTCCCCATCATAATAGCACCATTTGAAAGACAAAAGCTTTTTTTGTAGTTCCTATTAACAGATCAAAACCTTATTTACAAAGACCACACATGCCTAAATCAAATATTCAATCATTTCATAAACTCACCAGACAGTTGTTTCTGCGTTGAACCTGGTTTTTCCTCAGAACAGTAACAAATGCAGGATTGTTCGCTTGGACGGAAGCCAAACCTATTATCTCCTCCTTTTCCTCATCTCCCAGTCGATTGGCAAACATCGAGTAGTAGTAGTTACAGTTAGCATACCCATCATCACTATCCTCTTCGCCAGTTGCCACATGCTTGATATTAATAAAGTTGCTGTCTTTTGGTGATTCATATTCACCTGACAAGAAAGATTTGCATTATATATATTGGCCTAATATATACCGAAAATGATCAACTCCAACAGTATTGATGATGCATAGTTTCAGTTAGTATACTACCTTGAAAGATAAAACATATTAAGACATGCCATGTACTAATTTATTCAGAGCAAGCAGAATATGCCTACTGTTGCTTGTAGTACGTTTACTCACTTGGTTTAGCCTTCCCAGTCGGTTTTTTGGAAGACGAGGCATTGTGAGGGTATCTGGCCAGCTGCGCTGGCACAGCGGTATCCTCAGAATCACTCACAGTCACCGAGTGATGCTCACCATGTTGACCCACTATATCATTGAATTGTTTGCTCATATTAGGATCAGTTCCTTTGCCAAACAGGGAAGACACTTTCTCACAGCCATTTGCTTCAAAGTCGACGACCTCGAAAGAAGAGTTTCCACAGCAAGTGAAGAGCAGGAGATCATTCTCCTGCAGTTCACGAGCCTTGACAAAATCCTTCCATCCTGACATGAAGAGCAGCTCATCACCATGCTTCTCCACACCGATGTGCCATGTTTCAGCACTACTAGGTGATTTCAGGTGAACCTCTTCGGTGATCTGCCCCTTGAAATTCTTTGTAAACTTCTCTGGTATGCTCTAAAGATGAAAGCAGAGAAGTGACACCTCTTAGCTGATATGGTTAATGTTCAGATGATGGTAATGTAGTAACAAGGAAACTATTTCTTCGTAATCAACTAACTATAGTAATCTTGTTATCCCTAAAAAGGAACAAATATCTTGGAAATGCAGAGTTCCTGCTCGTATATTTTGATAAATAACCTGAAACTTAGAAAGTGGACATAAGATTAAAATCACATTTATATCAGTTAGAACATATCTGCTGCATAACAAGTGCTCTTAGTCCTAGGTAAGATTAATATTTATATCCATACATGAGACTTCAGGCAGCAATAACAGAGTAGTGGGTTTTCAGTAAGCAGCATGTCTTCATTTACAGGGTTAGCTCAGTAGTCCTCAGCACAACCAAAACTTTTTCAAAATTTTAAATGCGTGCTTTCTAGACCAACATGTATTCTAGAAAACTGAAAACGAAAGAACTTCACATGGCAGATATCCGCAGGAACTACTTAAAAAAATGATATTCGCAGGAACAAAGAACAGGGCAGTGGGCTTTGGACAGTCAGAAACTTACAATGCCCTTGGCGAAATCGCCAGTCATGAGCTTGAAGAAACGGATCTTGCTAACATCCATGTGCTCCCGGTAGTAGTGCTCCTGCCACTCCCTGCACCTCTCACACCCCTTCTCAACCATCTGCCACAATGCAGTCACACAATACTGTCAGTGACACGGCAAAGATATTTGGTAGGAGAAGGAGATGGAGAGGGGGAGGGTGATGGAGAAGGGGAGGGAGAGGGAGAGGAAGAGGGAGAGGGAAGGGAGAGAGAGTTACTGAAGCTTGGCCATGTTCTTGTTGCATCCTGCGAGTCTGAGCTTCCGAGGTGAAGCTGCTCCCCTATCTTCTTCTCGATGTTGACGGACGGGAGTGCTACAATTAATATACTAGCACCGCCATGAACAGTAGAGTAGATCATGATGGTGGTGTACCAAGGTTTCGCATACCTGTGTCACTGTCACGTGGGCCACCCGGGAAGGTTCACAAGTGCAGAGTAATTGCGGGCGCAGACACAAACACCGCGCCCGCTCGCCGCAGCCATCTCCATGCCACCGCGTCCACGATTTCTCACAGCTCCGCCGCCGGCGAACTCAATCGCGTCGCGCCGTCCTTCCTTTCTCTCCTCCTTATCCCGACGCGGCTGCGGGTATGTGGCTCCACGCGCCGCCTCATGGCAGAGCCCGACGGCCCCGGCGGCGTGGGACGTCACGTCGCTCGCCTCGGCCCTGAAGGCCGCGGCCGCGCGCCGCTCCGCGGGCCACGTGGGCCCACTCCACGCGGTGCTCCTGAAGCTCGGCCTCTCGGCCTCCGCGATCCACGCCACCGCCCTGGCGCACCTGGCGCTCCGGGGCGGGTACCGCGGGAGCTGTTCGACGAGATGCCCCGCCGGGACGTTGTCTCCTGGACGTCGCTCGTCACGGGCCACACGCACCAGGGGCTGCACCGCGACTCCCTCGCACTGCTCCGGCGCATGGTGGGGTCCGGTGTCGAGCCCAATGGCTACTCCCTGTCCGGTGGACTGCTGGCCTGTGCCAGTGTCGGCCGGAGCGCGCTCGCGCACGGTAAGGAGATCCATGCCAGTGTGGTCAAGATGAGCTCGCGTGGACCGGTGGATCCGGTCGTGGAGAATGGGCTTCTTGATATGTACTCGAGGTGTGAAAGCATAGAGTATGCGCTGAGAGTGTTCGGGGCAATGCGTGTCAGGAACATCGTTGCTTGGAACTCGATGATGGCGGCTCTTCTTGGGAGTGGGCAGGCAGAGGATGCGCTGAGGCTGTGGCTTCTTGTGGCGTTGGTGCGGATGGTTTCTCATTCTCCATAGTTGTGGATGCCTGTGGTGAGCTGGCGCTATTGAAACAGGGGATGCAGGCGCATGCGCAGGTCATTGGTGGTGGGTTTGAGGCAGATGTCGTCGTCAGGAACTCTTTGGTGGATATGTATGCAAAGTGTGGTTGTGTCGATTCGTCTGAGCTTGTCTTCAAAGCAGTATCATCGCACGATGCTGTTCTTTGGACCACAATGATCTCAGCTTATGGCAAGTTTGGCCATGTATGGGACGCGGTCAGCATGTTTGACAGGATGGCACACTTGGGGATAAAACAAGATGGCATAGCTTATCTTGCAGTTTTGTCAGCCTGTAGCCATGGTGTACTTGTTAGAGAAGGCTGGTACTACTTCAATTTTATGTCTGATGGTTCGAGCTCAGTTAAGATGCAGCCTGAGCACTACGGATGCATGGCGGATCTCCTATGCAGGAAAGGTTACCTAGAAGAAGCTCTTGAAAATTCATTCAGAATATGCCATTTGACTCCAGCGTTGCTGCTTGGAGCGCGCTACTCAACTCATCTCGAATACACGGGAATGCCAAGTAAAGTCAGTTTGCGGCGTCCTGTTTGCTCAAGCTTGACCCTGAGAACCAGAGCAACTGGGTTGCTCTATCAAGTGTGCATGCATCAGGGAATGATTGGCATGAGACCTGGGCAGTCAGGGAGAGCATGAGCAGAGAGTGTGTGAAGAAAGAGCCTGGGTGTAGTTGGGTTGAGTTGTGTGATGGCGTCCATGTTTTTATAATGGCCGACCAGTCTCACCCTGAATTATTTAAAATATTGCAGAGTCTTGATTCTTTGAAGGAGGATATATGGGTGATGCCTTGGCAAGTTTCATAGAAAATCTGTATTTTATATCACAGCTTTTTTGTAGGTGGTTTAAAGTTCACTGCACAGTAGGTGATAATTCTAATCAAAAAAATCAGCTATGTCAAGTTATTGCTCAGTATGCTGAATATGACGAGTTGATAACTAATTGTTTGGACCTGCTGTTGATTATTAAAATCAGGCGCTGATATTATTGAATTCTTTTGGTGAATATGCAGTTTGTAAAGCATAATTTCTTCCACATGTGTGTGTTAGGTTGTCCACATCTCGCGATGCGAAGGCTGGAATTTCTCTCATTGTCGTAGCATGCACAAAGGTATAATTTGCTTGCCTCATTCTGTCAAGTATCCCAATTTTCTTCTTAATTTTCTCATTCAGTTGTACCTCACATTAATATTATCAATTTTTTAAATTTAATGGAACTCATACCCACATTATCTGGTTGTAGAATGTGATGTGAGCCACTTTGTAGATCATTATTCTGTTTTTTCGTCATAGTGTTGATTACCAGAACATTTGCTGCCAGCTAGAAAGAGCATGGATGGAGAATTGGAGATTAGGTTAATGAGGCTTTGTATGAGAAGTTTTTACTTTTTAGTGAGAGATTATGGACTTTGTCTCGATGAGAAAGTGATGGATGCATTCTGATCCAAAGGAGATTGCTAAATAGTTAGTTTTTGATAATTACGCCTTTAGAAGCAAGACCTGTGGTCATGACTCGTCTAATAAACCAACAAATTTTGAGTAAAGTGAATGTTAATCTTTACTCTTCTTGGTATCGTGCACTGACTTTAAACCAGAGATGAAATGGGGCAATACAATGAAGGTACTATAAGGCAGCATAGTTTCACACTAACCACTTTGAAGGAGAATGTCTTTATACACATCTGCTGTCAATTACTTCTTCAGTAGAGTGAGAAAACCAAACGAGCTAGACTTCTCTTTTACTTGAGAATACTTTGTAGGCCTCTATCTTCATAATCTGGTTTTCTTATTAGTATTATTTACAGTGAGGAATCCTTCTGCATTTCCTGTTTCACTTTCCAGGACTGAGCTCACACATGGGTCCAAGTTTGTATGGATGAATGGACCCGTGCAAGTCAGCAGGAACCGGGATATCAAGTTTTTTCACTGAGTTCTGAACTCCACTAGGTAACCACTATCTTGAAGTCTGGGACTAACCACAATTAGTACTTTGTAGGCTAGCTAACTGGGACACCCTTGCTCTGCCCCCCAGGCTAGCTAACTGGGACACACTTGAAGCCAGGTGAAGTCCACCAAAGAAGCCCTTGTCTCCTCAGTCGAGCTGTGAGCTGAACAGTGATCACAGCATTTCTGCTAGGCTGCTTTCAGGATTAGTCCTTTGTTGGGTTGTTTTAGTACCCACGATGTCAGAAGGTGACTGTACTCAGACCGAGACGAGTGTAATGCTACGATCGCTGTTACTTCCGTTGCTTACTTAGCAGCTGAGAATGCTATCAGCTTAGCTGAAACAATTTTTTTCATCCATCAGGTCTGAACTCTGAACCTTAGCAGAACCGGACTACCTCTCAATTCACGCAAATTTGTCTGCTGCAGAGATAAATTCTCGCAAATTTATCTGATGCCAGTGGACAGAGATGCACGTAGTATATGAAGAAAAGATGTGATACCTATACTTCTCTCCCTCCCAATTCAACAATTTCAATTTTTTTTTGAGAAACAACTTTCCCCCCTTTTTTATTGGAAAATCAGGAATTTCGACTAGTTGAAGAAAGAAAAGGGCCACGAGGCCCACGATCTAGGCGGGCCCAAAAGGTCGCGACCGGTTTACCACTGGGCTGGCCGGATCAAATTGGGCCGTACAAGGACGGGTCCCGTGAATTTTTTTTATTAATAAATTTATTTTTTAAAAAAATTACAAAATTAGTCTACGTTACCAAAAAATTGCAGGAATGGGCTATCAGTCGCCCGTTGGAAGGGCGAAGATGGGCCTTGTCGCCCGACTGGCGGGCTACCTGGGCCATGTCGCCCGACCAGTGGGCGACTTGGCCGTGCACGTGGCATGGCGGGCCCCACGTCGCCCGGCCAGTGGGCGACTTGGCCGTGCACGTGGCATGGCGGGCCCCACGTCGCCCGGCCGATGGGCGACGTGGCCCATGTCGCTCGACCAGTGGGCGACTTGGCCCATGTCGCCCGGCCACGGGGCGACGTGGCGCCGCTATATATAACGCGGCCGGCCGCGGCCGGCCGCTGCCGGCTGGGAGAAGAGAACAGAAGGAGAGGAGAGGAGAGGAGAAGAGAGGAGAAGAGGAGAAGAGAAGAGAAGAGAAGAGAAGAAGAAGAAGAAGAAGAAGAGGAGGAGGAAGAAGGAGAAGAGAGGAAGAGGAAAATTTTCGGTAAAGTGCACTTACAAAAAGTGCGCGCGTGCAACCACCACAGAGGGAGCTGCAGAAGCAGGACCTTCAGGGAATCCGCAAGACGGCCGGCGCCCTCGTGCACGTCGTGGATTCCGGAATCAAGGCGAAAATGCTCTTTAAAAATAATAGTATGTCTGCTTTTTTTGATTTTTTTGTTTCATAGTATTAATTATATTTGTGCATTATTTTTTTACATTATTAAGATATTTTAGGTACGGCGATGGATGAGGGACACTTGGAGTTGTTGGACGCACAGTTGGACCAGCGCCACCGGTCCTACTTGAGTGCTGTGACAGCTGCTGAGCTACCTGTTGTACGGCCTAGGGTACCTCAGGAGTTGTGGCGGCTCGACGAGCGATGGATACCGAGGTATGTATGATAACACGTTCACTTATTTGTTTTACTCATACAGACGATTTGGTAATATATATTTATATATAAATGTTGTATTTGCTACAGGCTACGAGCAGCTGGTCTACTGCCTCTGTGTAGGCTTGTGCAGGCTAGTGCTGTTGAGGCCCCGGCCGATGCGGTGACACGGTTCAACTTTGACCGTTCCTTACTTGCGGCATTGGTGGACCGCTGGAGGCCTGAGACGCACACGTTCCACTTTCCTTGCGGGGAGATGACTCCCACACTCGAGGACGTCTCCTACTTACTTGGTGTCACCACTGCTGGGCAGGCCGTCAGCCGTCCAGACGTGGAGGCCACTTGGCGTGAGGACCTTCTAGTCCGTTTCGAGGGTGTTGTGCGTCGACCAGACGCTCCAGAGTATCAAACTCTTGCTGAAAACCAGCATCACGAGCCTACGAAGACCTGGCTCTTGCAGTTTCAGGTAAATAGATAACATTGTGATATAGTTCATTAACATCAAATATTCATATGTATGTTAAATGAAATTTGAACTTCTGTTTTCTAATTCAGGCCGAGTATATCCACCCTGCGGCGGATGAGGCCACTGTGTCGAGGCACTTGGAGGCCTATCTGTTGTGGTTGTTTGGTTGGATAATGTTCACATCGTCGCATGGGAACTCTGTCGCGAAGCACTTGATCCACTTCGCGCGCGAGATAGCGGACGCACCGCTCGACGCCGTGCCGCAGTACAGTTGGGCGTCCGCTATCTTGGCAGCCACGTACCGAGGTCTTTGTGATGCGTGCACAAAGACCGACCCGTCAGCTATCCTCTCTGGACGACCAGTCATGGATTTCTCGACTTACGGAGCAGGGTTGTACGGGGAGACGGAGGAGGACGGCCCTACGATGGGTTCGTTGTGGGTCCGGCGACGGGTAAGTCTTCTATATCGCGGTTGAACCTGTTTTTATTTATTTTTGAATAAATTGCACCTTACTATTATTTTCTATACAGCCTACTTGGGCAAACATTCAGGTTCACAGAGCCTATCCTGAGTACATGGCGGCGTTCGACCGGATTAGGCCAGACGACGTCCGCTGGACACCTTACAGCATGGAGGAGATTATCGTACGAGCACCTAATGGGTTGTCGTCGTTCTGCACAAGGGATCAAGAGTACTGGATGACATGTAAGGCTGTCGTTTTCGATATCTTTGTCGAGGACTACGCTCCTCACAGAGTGATGCGGCAGTTTGGTCGTAACCAGACATTCCCACTTCCGGTTGCCCATATTGTTCCTCTTTCCGTGCACGGGTAAGTATAAGACAATTAATTCGTTCTGATTGAGTATTTAATATATATAGAAAGATAATTAATATGTTTTGAAATTCATAGTTACGTGCGGAGGGGTCTACCGGCAGGCGTTACTTGGTCCTCCCGTATACAGCCGTGGGTCGACGAGTGGGCCAACGCACTACATGATGTGACCTACGAGCCCAGACCGTTTTCCTTGCAGGCTTACGGGGACTACTTACGTTGGTATATTCCTCGCACACGGATCAGAGTCACGTATACACCAGCGGAGCCACGGACCCACGTCCCCAGGTTGACGGACACGTACCCTGTGCACAGAGATCAGGCGTTGTCGTTGGCGGTACGATCTTTATGAACTTCAACCCACTTCGTTTAATATTTTTCTTATCGTAATTACTTCAATGTTCTCGTTTTGTTAATAGGCCGACATGGGTCACGTATCACTGTGGATGGTGGATCGCTCTTGCACCGGTTGAGGGAGGGCATTCAGATGACCAGCCACGAGCTTACCGCTGCGGTCCAGAGGATGTACGACTCTGCTGCAAACATTGTCAAGTTGACGTCGTGCCGGCCCTGCGGACGACAGCCGGATGTCGTCCCTCGACCTTCACACGTGACACACAGGCCTGACGGACCGACGGCGCCACTACCTCCGCGGCCTACGTACCAAACAGGTGAGTAAGTTATATTTTCTTCGTATGTAGTAATGCTAACTTGTTCGTTACTTATAAGTTTCATTATTTAGGTCCACCTACGTACTCTGCCGGTTGGCGTCCGGAGTTCGATATCATTGGATCATCTTCGTAGCCTGCTCACATGCCTACAGGTACGATATAGTGGTGAAATTTAATTATATTATCTAATACTGCTTTATTCGTAACATTACATTCACTCTGCATGGTCAGGTATGCACTTTGACGGTTCGCGGCATCAGTTCGATTTCGGAGGTTCCTCTTCACACGCTGTACCCATGGTTCTAGGTATGACCTACTTTTAAGAGTTCGACACGTCATATATTAGTTTTACCATCAGCGTTATCATAACGTTGGTCTTATATGTTTAGGGACGACCCGTTACGACTACGAGGGATCGGACATCTCTGAGCACGCTGACATTTTTCGTCAGCGATCCCCGACACCCTTCGACCTTGAGAGTTACCTGCAGCAGGAGCCGGCGGACGTACTTGCGTCATTGCAGCTACGTGAAGCACCACCACAGACACAGCCCTCACAGGACGAGTACGCGACACCACCTGCTGCTGGAGGCCGTCCTGCACGTGTTACAGTTCCTCCTTCGCCGCTTACTTACTCAGCCGGCCATGTGCGAGCGGGCCGCAGAGCACCAAAGCCTGGCACGATTAGGGGTGTTGCACCTAAGCGTGGACGATATTAGTTTTGTATGATTTGCTGCCGATGTTGTTTTCTATGATATTGTACTGATACTATTTTAGTTTTTAGAACTTAATTAATGTTTCACTGTTGTATTTTTTCATCTATTAAGCTTGGGCGAGCACACGACAACGGCGTTTTCGCACGCCAATTGCATGACTGCGTATTATTTTTGCTATTTCTCCGACTTCGATATTTTTTCTGAAATTTTCGAATAAATAAATAATATTTAAAAAAACCGAAATTTTTCCTGAAATTTCCAAATAAATAAATATTATTTAAAAAAAATCCAAAAAACCAGGTCGCCCTTTGGCCGGGTGACCTGGGCCTGGTCGCCATTTGGCCGGGCGACCTGGGCCTGGTCGCCCTTTGGCCGGGCGATTCTCTGGCGTCGCCCTTCCAACGGGCGACTGGTGGCCTATCCCTGTAATTTTTTGGAAACGTAGACTAATTTTGTAATTTTTTTAAAAAATAAATTTATTAATAAAAAAAATTCCGGGTCCCGTGGCCAGAAGTCCAGAACCCCAATTGCTCAAGACCATCTGCTAAAGAAATAAAAAAATGCTCAAGACCATAGGTATCACAAGACAGCTGTCTCAACTCGTCATCAACCACAGTCGGCATTATCTCAGATATAATTACCCGTCTAGAGCTGCTATTGCAATAAATAAAAGACTTCAATATGTACACTTGTACAGCAGCATAGAAATGTGAAATTGCAATATTCCAACAACTCTGATCAATCATCCTAGCTCCAGCTATATCTGAAAGCCTGAAACTTCAACTCATGCCATGCAACCATATCTAATCTATCAGAACCTTATGAGAATGCACATCATCATATGAGAAGATCAAGCCACAGAAATGAATGAGAAGCATATATATAACTGCAACTAGTTTCACAGTAACTGCAACATAAACAAACCTTCTACTGAACTCAACTCCAGAGCAGAACCTGCCCCGGCCTGAAACAAAATGTCTGGACAGAGACTACCCGGGCACTGCACTGGACAGAGATCATTTTAGGTTAGGGCACACCATTTGCTTAGGAACATCTACACAAACGCCACACGTTGTTCTAGTACCCTCCCTACTGCATCAACCAGTTACCTGACAGGACACAAAAGTTCACTCCAGACACCTGCAGTTTCAGTTTCAGAAACTAGACCTGTACATGTGCATTGTCTAGGAGGATATATATACAATGCAGTACAGCAAATACATAACAACTTATGCTACCAGAACAAACCGATCGTTAACCTTCTTGATGACATGAACACTCATAGTAACCCTCCTTTTGCCTTTCATGAGCTCAAAGATGCAGATATCATCCTCGCGGAGCTTGTTTTCGCGCACAAACTTGGATAAATGGTAGTTCTTGAGGCTTCGGTTGAGACTTGTGTAATAGTAGTTGACATACCACTTGTCTTTCCTGTTTGGCCTACGAAGTATGATCTCTTGTGATCTCTCCTCCAGATGATCAGCAGCAAATTGGCTGGGAACGGTCTGCACAAAGCATCGGTTGTGTGTCAGTACTGATGGGTATGTCAACAAAATTAACATATGGCTGTCGTAAATAAACGCACAAAATTACCGCTAGATAGGTATTCTTGCTACACTGGACCTGAATGACAACTAGACAAGGCATAACCACTAATTTTGAGCTTCAGTAGCCTCTAACAGAATGTCACAACTTGAAGGGAAAAAAATACTTTCATTAGTGAGGGCAGATTCAGTCCCTAATGTAGTTACACTAGATGTGCTAAACTTTTTCCTCATTCTTATCAAGTATCATCAAAGCAAAATGTTGGACTACAAGAGAATTTCCTACAGGCCTAAGTTGACAATGAAATGGTCTGCATTTATTGATTAATCTCACCAGAGAGTTGTTCCTAGGGCGAACATTGGTCATCTGCAGGACAGTAATAAACACAGGATTGTCCGGTTGGATTGAAGCCAAACTGACTATTTTCCTTTTTTCGTCATTGCTCAGTCGATTGGCAGTCCTCGAGTAGTAGTACTTGGAGTCAGTGTATTCCTCGTCACTATCACTATCCTCTTCACGGATTCCCTGTTGCTTGACATAGTCACCAGTACTGTTTGGAGATTCAGGTTGTTTCCCTATGACATGAAGAAAATACACATCATGTAGAGCAGATTATACACTAAAATGTATCAATAAAAGCACACTACTTATAATGCATAGTTTGGTGTATTAATGCTACCAGATCAATAGATGAGAGAGGAATATATTATGATATCTCTAATTACTTGAATATTAATAAACATGCTGGCTAGCTACAAGCATGTACAATTGTACAACTTCTCTACTTGGCTTACTCTTGCAAATAGATTTCTTCGAAGTAGTAGCATTGTGAGGGGATTCAACTAGCTGATGTGGCAGTGTAGTAGTATCCTCAGAATCACTTAGAGAGTAACACTCAGTTTCCTTGCCCGCGGTATCATTGAAATGTCTCCATATATTAGGACCAAATATGTTGCCAAATAAAGAAGACATCTTCTCACAACCACTCCCTTCAAAGATGACCACCTCAAAGGAAGATCTGCCTGTGCACGTGAAGAGAAGGAGGTCATTCTCCTTCAGTTCATGAGCCTTGACAAAATCTTCCCATCCAGACACGAAGAATAGCTCATCTTGATTCTTGGCTACACCAACGTGCCATGTTTCACCACTTGGTGTTTTCATGTCAACACCTTCGGTGATCTCCCCATTGAATTTCTTCACAAACTTCTCCGGTATGCTCTATAATAGAAACAGAAATAGATGGTTGGTTTCAGAAGGATGATACTGTAATAATAGCTAAGAAAAGTGATTTCTTCATAATCACGCACTGATAACTGTGAAATGCATCAACACTGTCATAAGTGTTCGTACGATTCACAAAGTACTAGAACAAATTATGTGTATATTTTACTGTCTTTCGTCCCTTCAGGAAACAAATCGCAACTACACCAATCACAGGGCTAGAACAAATCTACATGATGCACAACTTCTTCATTCTCTTCTATTGTCATTTTACACGTCAGGTTTACTTTTCTTTTGACAATAATTATCACACATCAGTCTTTACTATTGCCAGTATCAGTATCTGCGCTACTAAAATCATAAGAGAAAACATGAATCTGAAGTGAAGTTTTTGTGTCTTATAAAATATAAAATGCACTAATATTGCTTTAACATGGAAAAAACAAAATACTAATTCTTTTTTTTTAGATCGGGGATGACCCTTGGTGGCAAATTGTGTTCTTGTGACACAGCAGGTATTCACTTGACAGAGTATTCTACTGCGGACACATATTACTATATATACTATACAAAATATTAACAGAATATTTGACTTGACATATCCACTAATTTAGTATTCATTGATTGGCGACCGCAGAAACTTACAAGGCGATGAGCAAAATCTCCTGTCATGAGCTTGAAGAAGCGGATCTTGCTCAGATCCATGTGCTCCCAGTAGTAGTGCTCCTGCCACTCCCTGCACCTCTCACACACCTTCTCAACCATCTGCCAGAGTGCAAATCTCACAACACTGTCACTGGATCACAGCATAAAAAAGTTCTACAGGATCAAATGCGAGAGAGATCAGAGAGAGAGAGAGAGAGAGAGAGATTACTGAGTCCTGACCGTGCTCTCTTGTTGGTTTGCTGCGAGTATGAGCTTGCGGGGTGAAGCTGCCTCCCCTCCCTCGTCGAGGTTAACGAGAGAGCGTTCTTGATGAGGTCGACCGGCCGGTATAGTTACAAGCATTTACACCACCAAGCTCAGCAGATACTACTGGACC
The DNA here is from genome assembly GCA_023333625.1 of Bothriochloa decipiens. NCBI lineage: Eukaryota > Viridiplantae > Streptophyta > Magnoliopsida > Poales > Poaceae > Bothriochloa > Bothriochloa decipiens. The sequence goes on from CM041647.1 coordinate 8,961,394, forward strand.
AGGTGTTCCTAGACCTCGGTCACTGTCATGTGTTCTCACCGTGCCAAATTGTTCAGGGGTGTTGATCTCATCTAGGAGATTGGAGAAGCAGTGAAAGCAGGCACAAATACGGTATACCTAGAGCAAAGCGGTCAACCTCGAGACTAGTCAGACAGTTTTAGCCAACACATTTCACACCAAAAAAATATATATATCATTTGTTAGTGATACCTATTCATGTACTTGCTACATTACTGAATTTTTTCATCTTGATTATTGCTCCATTTCTTATACACATTTGCATAATACAGGTGTGTGATTTACATAAAGGTGTGCTGCCAAGAATGACACAAAAAGATACAAACTGAGGTTTCTGGTTTCAGTTTCATGTGCGAGACCAACAAAAGGTTGCTAATTCGCCACATTACCATCACAGCATCACCATGAAAGTTCACATGAAAACTTGGACAAATTGTCTACCTGGCTGCACACAGCAACGTGACTTCAAAATATAACCTATTTTTTTGTGCAAAATAAACTATTAAGGTCCATTTGTAATGCCTAAAAGGTTACACATTTTGATCAGTTGGAGCCTGATTGTTTGATTTGTTTACTCTCTGTGCTTACATTGATGCCAATCTAATTAATGATCGGTTTAAGATTGCTAACACATTGTTATGCTGAATTGCTAATTCCACATCCTTCCTCTGCTCTTCCCCGCCGCCATTAGTCTGCTTGCGGCAGCCGAGCCTCCTGGTGGCTTGGCACTCCCAGTCCCACGAGTGGAGGAGCACGTAGGAAGCGATACCGCCAACGAGTCCGCCGGCGATGGAGTAGGCGTGAGCGGCATGAGCGCTAGTGTCAGGAACGTCGGCACGGCCTGCCGCATGTCGTCCCATTCCACCTCCGCAACCGTGCGCATCATCATCACGCCCACCTGCACCAGCGACGGCCCGACCGCCCAGGACGGGATCGACGCGAGCACCGGCGTGACGAACAGAGCCGCCGCGAAGTAGGCCGCCGTTGTGAGCGCCGCCAGCCCCGTCCGGCCGCCCTCCCGGATCCCCGTGGACGACTCAATGAACGCCGTGACCGGGGACGTGCCCAGGAGAGAGCCGAACACGATGGCCGTTGCGTCGGACACGAAGGCGAAGTACTGGCCCTCGAACTTCCCCGTCGCATCGTCGTCCACGAGTCCGGCGAACCGCACCATGGTGTAGAGGCTGCCGGTCGTGTCCAGGACGTCGATGTAGAGGAAGGTGAAGAGCGCCTCCCAGAAGTAGCCGTGGCCGATGCCGCTGAAGTCGAGCGGGCCGGGCGTGGACCGGATCCGGTGCATGTCGAACACCTTCTTGAAGTAGCGGAAGCTGTCGTCGCCGGAAGGCGTGACCGGGAACGCGGTGACGGCCGTGTGGCGCGGCCAGGACACAAAGGTCACGAACAGGTTGCCGTAGATGAGAGCGCCCTTGACGCTCTTGATTAGGCACAGGGCGATGATGAGGAACCCCACGACGGCGAGCCAGAAGGTCGGCGAGGCCATTCGCCCTGAGAGGCAGAGTACGCCGCCGGAGACGGTGCCGCCCGGCATCAGCGCCGCCGTGCCATTGGGGAACGTCAGCACCGTCGCCACGGACGCGCGCTGCGACGCCGGGCACGCGCCCAGCGTGAGCA
>CM041647.1:8963053-9224898 GCA_023333625.1 Bothriochloa decipiens
CGCCACGGACGCGCGCTGCGACGCCGGGCACGCGCCCAGCGTGAGCAGCGTCGACGAGCTGAACCCCACGAGGCCCACGCCCTCGTTGCTCTGCAGCCCGATGAAGGCCAGGAACAACCTGCACAGGTTTGGGGATGAACTGGGCGAGCTTGGACCCCAAGCCCACGACGGAGATGAAGAGGAAGATGACGCCCTCGAGGAAGACCGCCGCGAGCGCCTGGCGGTAGGGCAGCGCGCCGGAGCCGTGGAAGCCGACGACCGTGTAGGCGAAGTAGGCGTTGGTGCACATCCCGGGTGCCAGCGAGACGGGGAGGTTGGCGAGGGCGCCCATGACGACGGACCCGATCACGGACGACGTCGCGGTGGCCACGATCAGGTCCCGGCGGGCGCGCGCCACGCAGGCGGCGTACCCGGGGTCCACGGGCGGGAACTTGCACCCCGGGGACGTCGCGTCGCAGGCGTCCACGGTGCACGTGGCGCCGGAGTCGGAGAGGACGGATGCGTTCACGGCGAGGATTTAAGCCATGGTGAGGAATGTGGCCGTGCCGGCGCGCAGCTCCGTCGTGAACGTCGTCCCGCGCGCAGCTAGGCGGAACCGTCGGCCGAATCATGACCGCTCCACCTTCGCATTGAGCTGGCCCAGCTTCGTCGTTGCCGACGCCGACGCTGCAGCGTGCTCCCCGCTGCTGCTTGTACTCGGGATCATGGAGTTAGCCATGACAGAGCGTGGGGGCCTGGTGTACTTGTGTGGGAGCGCATGCGTTTCGCACCTTTTTATACATCTATAGACTTCACGGTCGCTTATATGCGCGACGATGCTTTTCACCCTTTTATATGTATATGTTCGTGCAGCGTCTGGAATCCTGTAGCGTTGTTTGTTGCAACTTCCACCTGGCCTTCCAATGAAGATGTTGCCGTGTATCTTGGATTCTTGGTTTGATAAGTAGCCGCTTTTACACAAATCGTCTATGGTGTCCAGGATGAATCTCTAAAAGATTGTTGATCTTGTATATACGATGACATTGGCATGGATGTTATCTCGTTTTTAAGAATACGTGGAGCTGTATAGCGAGAAACTACGCAGAAGTTGCACTTCATTTTTATATTAGAGTGTGTATGTAGTGACACTGATTTTGCCATTTGATCAATCAACGTACTATTGTGATAGATATCAATACAGATACGATATAATCTATGTTATATACTCCCTTTTTTATTAAATTATACATCATTTTAAAAATCTTAAAGAGTTAAAGTATCTCAACTTTGACCAAATTTATACGATAAGGTAAAAATATTTAGGATGTTAACTAGGTATCATTGGATTATTTGTTAATTATATTTTCATAACATACTTAATTGATATCACAAATCTTTATAATTTTCTGTATAATTTTAATCAAACTTAACATGCTTTAATTTTTTTAAGATTTTTAAAATGACTTACGATTCGAGACGGAGGGAGTACCGTACAAATGATCTGAGGTATTTTATATACAAATAATTTTCTAAATCCAAGCTAGTCATTCCTGCCATCTCTAGTAGCTTGCTTTTGCCTTGAGGGCGATCCAATGCAAAGAGAAGTGTATTATTTGGAGTAAAATGCACCCCATGTACTTAAACTATCGGCCTCCTCTCATTTAGGTACTCATACTATAAAACCAACTATCTGGATACCCGATCTATTGTCCATGCATACCAGAAGTCTAAAACCTGCCACATCATGGCTAATTTTTCAAAAAAACCTATCCCTTTTCTCTGTCTCGCAATTGACTCCTTCTCTGTCCCTGTCCCTGCCCCAGCCCTCACGCCACGCAATCAGCCCCGCGTGGTCGAAGCAGCTTCGGCTCCAGCGAGCAGCACCGCCGCGAGTCCTGTGCCGCGCCGTCATGCCCTCCCACGGGCCCTGACCAAGGCCATGCTCGCCGCGGCCGCGCGCCCTGCCGCCCACGAGCTCCGACATGTCGTCGGCTACGCGTCCTGCACCCGGCCACGCGCCCCGTTCTAGGCCGCGCGCCAAGCCGCCGGCATCGCGTCCTACCGCCGGCCACGCGCCACGCCGCGGCCGCGCGGCCCGCCGCCCGCAAGCTCCGCCACGCCTTGGGGGTGCTCTACATCGGCGCCGGTGGTCAGGAAGACGGACGACATCGCGACCATGCAGTTGGAGCCCAGGCGGCCATGGAGTCCGTCGTGGCCTCACAGGCGCGGGCGCTCACGGCACGCGGCGGTGGAGGGTGCCCGCGGCCAGGCACACGCGGGGCTAGGGGCAGGGGCGAGGCGCACAACCAGGAGGCGGAGCTCCTGCCACTGGCCTAGATGTCCTCGGCGGCGAGCGTTGGCGCCCCACTAACCGGTGGAGCTACTCATCGTCCGCCTCCTCGCGCGCCCACGACCATAGGAGAAACTGACGCCCGCGCACGGCGGAGCCGCGTCCACGCGTGCGGCGGAGCGGGGTTCGCGGCCAGTGGCATCAGCGTCCACAGCCGGCGGCCGCCCAGCGCACCTCTGCTCGCGACCCAGGCGGTGGAGTGGTTCAGGGGCATGGTGCGCAGCCGGCGCGTGGAGGACCTGGTGGACCCGCACATCGCCGCGCCGCTGCCGCCGAGGGTGCTCAACCGGGTGCTCCTCGTCTGCCTCCACTGCATCGATGCCGACGCACACAAGCGGCCCAAGATGGGGCAGATCGTGCACATGCTCGAGGGCGACGAGTTCCCCTTCCGCATGGTATTGTTTCGCTTTGTTCGCTCGCCGGTGTCGCTGGCTAGCAGTAATGTGCAGGCACGGGCATTGGTGGCATTGAACTAACACACACATCCCCATTCTTGCTTTTGCTTTTGCGTGATGCAGGAGCACCGCTCGCCACAGGCATCTCACCAGACGTTGACGGGCTCGTGGCCGTCGCTTCTGTCGGAGAACGTCGGTGCCACCGATGACTCGGACAAGTCGATGTGGAGACGAAGGATCCAAGCTGCAAGCAACCCTGCACGGCGGCGGAGGGCAGGGCACAGGGGCGGCGTCGCAGACCGGGCTCGCGCTGCAGAGGCTATGCGCCCATCGTCGGAGACGGAAGGACTTAGTTGCTAGAAAGAAAAAAGCTATAGGTGTTTTTTGAAAAAAATGGCACTGACGTGGTTGATTTTAAACTTTTGATGTGCATGGATAGATAATCGGTTTAATAGTTTGAGTATTTAGATGGGAAGAGACCAATAGTTTGGATACCCTGGGTGCATTTTACTCTATTGTTTGATACGTGTTTGTTCCAGCGGAGATTGGCGAGCAAGTGCACGTAAAGTGACACACGATGCCAAGTCCACGTTGATGGATCGGCATCCCAACAAAAACAAGCTCCAAACGACCCCAACATGTTGTGAAAGTGTTTCTCTCAATTTAGCACTTGTGGTTAGTTAGTTTGAGCATCAAGACTTCTCAACACACTCAATACTGCATCTCTTTTGATGGTACAACATACCTGTACATGATCAAAGATAAAAATCTATATCAAGCTCTTGAATTTGCATTAGTATTCACATGCCTTTGTTCATATATTGCTTCATCTAGATGCAACCAACTTAGTGTCAATCTTTTGTGCAAATCATTCTTGAACATGTGACTTTAACCACTTTATGGCATCAAGTCACTTCTTCCATAAAATCAAAGAATAATGATTTGATCCTCCTCACAATGTGACTTTCCATAACTCAATTAGTGCCAAGACTTAATGCAAGTAGTCTCTTCTTCACCATAGTCGTGGGCCATTGGCGCCTAAACCATCGCTTGCCCTTCACCCTTGTGCTTGGTTCTTCAAAGACCTTTCCTTGCTATTTTCAACGTTTTCAAGTCATTCTAGACTCATGGTGATTTCAACCAACTATAGACACATTGAAATCCATCTTCATCTTCATTGGTTTCTTCCCCAAGCAAGATCTCAAAGAGATCATTCTTGACATTCTATATGCATAAATGTCTCATTTACCCTTGACAATTATGCTTGCCTTCTCATGCATGATGTAATGATATTCAATATTCATTTCTCTTTTCCAAGTGCATGAAATATACTCAAATCACTATTTAGTGTAAAATTATACTAAAGGTTTTTCTCATATTATACATAATAAAAATGGATAGCATAATAAAAAGGCAAAAAGGGAAAAGAAAGTAAAAAATGAAAAGGAGAAAAAAGTGAGAAATAAAATCCGATAGAGAAAACAAAATAAAAAATGAGATACTGAATGTAACACCCTAGATTTTCAAGTTTTTTGAAAACGGCAAAATGAATTTGTGGTGAATAAATAATTAGGCAAAATAAAAGTTTTTATGAAAATAAAGTTGAAACATGGTAGAAACATGCTTGAGCATTTATGCTGGTGCATATTTATCTTATGTGGTGTTTGAAATTGAATTGGATTTCAAAAACATAAAGTTGAAACATGGTAGAAACATGCTTGAGCATTCATGCTGGTGCATATTTATCTTGTGTGGTGTTTAAAATTGAATTGGATTTCAAAAATATTTTAAAATTGCTTTTGGAAAATGATTCAAATAAATGGGAAACCATTTCTCTTTCCCTCTTTTCTTCTTCTTTCCTTTTGGCCCGCAACCGGCCGACGGCCTGCCTCTGGCCCGCTCTTCCCGCCTTCGCTCTGGCCCGCTCTCCTTTGCGTGGCCTAGCCTGGAGTCGAAGCCGCGCGCGCCGTCGCCTTCATCTTGGGCCGAAGGCCACGGCCCATCAAGGCACCAGCGCCGTCCACGTCCGCTTCCCTCTCCTCTGTCTGGCTGGCAAGCGGGCCCCGCATCGCTTCTTCCTCTTTCGACTCGAGACCGACTTGCCACGAGCGCGAGCCCAACCCCGACCCGATGTCCACGCCGGTCGTATCTCCGCCCTCGGACTATATAAAGAGTTAATCCGCGGCCGTAATCGTGCCCCGAACCCTATCCGCCGCCTTTGCTTTGTCTCGAGTCAAAGCCGCCACACGGAACCCTAGCCGCCATTGCCGCCGGTCGCCAAAGCTCAAAATTCACCGCAGCCGACGGGTCATCTTCATCATCAACTAGCTGGCAAGCTCCATCTTGATCTTATGAGCACGTGTGTGCCTTCAATTTGGTTCAAGTTCATCTAACCCGAGCCACCACCGTGTGCAGACCGCCGCCGTCCGCCACGTCGAGCTCCTCGCCGACCCCGTCGCCTCTCGGTCTCCATCTTCTACACAGGTTAGCGCGGCGTGAGCTCCCCGTTCGAATGGTACCGGTCTCGTTGCTAATGGTGGCCGAAATCGTGGTCTGTGTGAACGCCGGCGAGCATTTCTCGTCGCCGGCCATGTCCGCCGCCGTGTCGGCCGTCGTCCCCGGTGAGGCCGCTCGCCTCGATCGATCTGCGCCGTCGGTTTTGAATCGGACGGCCAGAAACAGCCCGTACCCCTTCGCATGGTAGTTTTGCCAAAAACCCCCTTGGTTTCTGCTTAATCTATTAAGAGCCCTTGGCGTTTTCATCTGGATGCGTCTTTCCCACTAGGAAGCGTATTTTCTGTTTAACAGATCCACAATACGCTTTGTCCACTGAAAAACGTATTTTCCTTGTAACAGCTTACAGAATACGTTTTCTTCTCTGAAAAACGTATTTCCTCTTTTCAGTTTCAGAATACGCTTTTATCTATTTATAGTTTTGCCACTATGTTCAAAGGCTTATATCTTTCACGTTTTAACTCCGATTTGGTCTGTTCAAATTCCGTTAGATTCATAATTTCATAATCTACGCAGAGGTGCTACTGTTAAAGTATTTTAGAAACTTTATATTTTTAGTCTATATTTAATGTATTTATTAATCTACAGGAAATTTTTGAAAATTCATATCTTCGCCATTATAACTCCGTTTTCGGTGAACTTGACCTCTGTGTGATCATAGAAGCGAGTAGAATAGTTTTATAAACTTTTTATTCTATTTTGATGATATTGGTGTACTGTTCCTCTAATAACTCTATGTTTGCTTCGTGTATGTATGCTTGATTGGATTGTCTGGTGCTGATTGTTAATGTCGAGTTCAGACGGTGAGGTTTTTGTTGAGCAATGCTACTTTGAGGATCAGCAGGACTTTGTGAATCAAGGCAAGTATTGCATGGATCATCCTTGTTACCTATTCACTATAAATAATAATTTATTTGCATGTGTCTTTGATGACCTAAAGATTATAACTAGCTTTGATATCCTGATTCCTTGAACCTTTTGGGTTGCATTGGGTAGTTATGATGCTAGTGCTTTAATGGTCATGATCTTATAACTTGATGTGTGTTATGCTATCAACGAAAATGATGACTTTTAACAAACATGGACTCTTGTCTGTAAGTGATTTATCATGGAGAATCCGTACAGCTGTGAGGGCTATATGGCTCTGGCTCTAGTCACTTGTAGGCCCTTTTCTAGCTGGTTAGTGGTCTGAAAGTTAGGGTATAGGACTGCCTCTGTCCTTATGAGTATAGTCGGGAAGGATTGTGCCATATTGGAAGGGGGGTTTCTACACACAACGTATTTCCGCATCTCTGATTGGTTAGGAGAACCTATAGGAGGCGTTATATGTTTTATGGTGATTTGGAAGTTATAAGTCCATTCAGTTGCAAAACATGACTCACAGTGAAAGTGTACACCTCTGATCAGAGTTTAAATCAATATATTGTCCGTGCCCTTCGGTTAGGGCGGCCTTGACACATTTACAAAAGATAATGGTTCTCAAATTGTTAATGTGTTTATCTTAATGTCGTTATTGCTACACACTGGTTAATGTTATTTTGATCATGAGTATATGAGAATTATCACTACCTTGATGCTATGCCTCAATAAGATTAATGTATAAAAGCTAAATGCAGTCAAACCGTGTCAGCTTATTTGAGCTTCGTTAACCCATGTTATGCTTGTTGAGTACGGTTGTGTACTTACGCTTGCTTTACTTTCAATTTTGGAAAATCCTGGATGGGTAACAGATGAAGGTTGGAATGAGAGCTATCGTGATGAGTACTAGGTTTGGTGTTCACCAGTTGACGTGTCCCTGTGTGGAGCTTCCGCGATAAAGATATCTTAGTTATTTATTTGTTTATGCGCAATACTCTGTGATAAATATTGGTTCGTTATGTAATAAACAGGGTGAAGATACTCTTTGTAATTTGTCATCCTATATGTGCAATTGATCCTGGGGCGCACATAAGGCTATTTATGCATTCTACTTTTATCCTTAAAAGTGGAGTGTGACAAGTTGGTATCAGAGCCGTGTTGACTGTAGGAAGAAAGCCTAGATAGAATGGTCGTTCTTAGTCTCCTTTGCTTTACTAGTTTCATGCTTCTTAACTTTAACCTTGTTATTTACTCAATTTTTATGCTCTTATACTTACTCTATTGAGAAAATCTTGACTCCACTCTAACTTATGTCTAAATCTTGTAGATGCCTCCTTATACTCGCCGCATGACTGTTGCTGCGTATCGTGATCTGTTCAACCACCTGGAGACTAGGGAAGTTGTTCCACCATCACCAACCCTGGTGCCTACATCACCTCAAGTTAAAGAAGAAAAATGAATGGAAGCTTCTGAAGTAGAAGAGCTGGAAGCAGTTTAAGATGATGGTCAATCCCCACCACCGTTTGCTGGCGGTTCTGCTGGAGGAGGTGGACCGCACGCTCCTATGGGATGGACTGTGAAGATCTCTCGCGTACCGGAGTGTCACACCAGATCGCATATACGACTCATGAATCTTCTTCGTGATTATTATGCTGATTGGGACCCTGCTGTACAGTACACTTGTTTCCAACACATCCATCCATTGGAAGGTACTTACTGGGAGACAAATGTGGCTATATGTTCCCCAGGAGGGATGCAGAACTCTTACAACATAGAGATGATTTATGAGCATCTTGGTCCTAGCCCAACTTAAGAGGATGGCATTGAGGGTGCTACTTTTACAGCCTGGATTGCTCTCCGTGGCCATCGCTTTGGGAATATGCGAGATGATGAGTTTTGCTATTTGCCTCACGCTGACCACAGAATGGAGGATGGATGGGGTATGATGAATCCTCAAGATTTGCCACCTGAGTCACGGGAATTGGCACACTTTGCGTGTGACATGATGCTCAAGCATCAGTGCATGGTAAGCATGGTGGAGCAGCTGGAGCAGAAGCTTCAGGAGAAGCAAAAAGAAATTGATAGGCTCAGAATCATGACTGGACAACTAAAGATTTATGAACGGCTGGACCATAAGCTTCGAGCTTAGCTTGAAAACCCTTATGTAATAGGCATGTTATTAGTATCGTGAGTCAAGTTGGTCGTGTCATTCTAGTATGTGTGAACCTTGAGTGCTTGATGATTTATGATTATGTAATATGGATGATTTGGATTTTTGTGTGAGTGCTGGAGCTTTGTGGGCATGTCCACAAGTTCCTTAGTTAAGGATATTAAGGTTAAAGTTTGAATAAATTAAGTTTGGGTTGGTTTATCCTGTCTCCATCCTTGCTGTTTTCTGAGCAACCTGTAATATTTTAGTTATATCTCAAAATTGGTTTATCCAATGAGTATGAGATTTTTCTGGGTATAACTAGACTTCTTTATCTAATAATTAGATATCCTGATTCCTTAAACCTTTTGGCTTGCATTGGGTAGTTATGATGCTAGTGCTTTAATGGTCATGATCTTATAACTTGATGTGTGTTATGCTATCAACGAAAACGATGACTTTTAACAAACATGGACTCTTGTCTGTAAGTGATTTATCATGGAGAATCCGTACAGCTGTGAGGGCTATATAGCTCTGGCTCTAGTCACTTGTAGGCCCTTTTCTAGCTGGTTAGTGGTCTGGAAGTTGGGGTATAGGACTATCTCTGTCCTTATGAGTATAGCCAGGAAGGATTGTGCCATATTAGAAGGAGGGTTTCTACACACAACGTATTTCCGCATCTCTGATTGGTTAGGAGAACCTATAGGAGACTTTATATGTTTTGTGGTGGTTTGGAAGTTATAAGTCCACTCAGTTGCAAAACATGACTCACAGTGAAAGTGTACACCTCTGATCAGAGTTTAAATTAATATATTATCCGTGCCCTTCGGTTAGGGCGGCCTTGGCACATTTACTAAAGATAATGTTGTTATTGCTACACACTGGTTAATGTTATTTTGATCATGAGTATATGGGAATTATCACTACCTTGATGCTATGCCTCAATAAGATTAATGTATAAAAGCTAAATGCAGTCAAACCGTGTCAGCTTATTTGAGCTTCGTTAACCCATGTTATGCTTGTTGAGTACGGTTATGTACTTACGCTTGCTTTACTTTCAATTTTGGAAAATCCCGGATGGGTAACAGATGAAGGTTGGAATGAGAGCTATCATGATGAGTACTAGGCTTGGTGGTCACCAGTTGACGTGTCCTTGTGTGGAGCTTCCGTGATAAAAATATCTTAGTTATTTATTTGTTTATGTGCAATACTCTGTGATAAATATTGGTTCGTTATGTAATAAACAGGGTGAAGATACTCTTTGTAATTTTTCATCCTATATGTGTGACTGTTCCTAGGGCGCATATAAGGCTATTTATGCATTCTACTTTTATCCTTAAAAGTGGAGTGTGACACTGAAGAAAAGGGAACAAGAACCACGTCGCCCGGATGATCGAGGTCAGGTCACCACAACTGCACACATGGGTCCATGTCCATCATATGTCACACTATTCTGCGTCATAAACTCGTAATGATCACTTGGAGGATTCTAGCAGCTACCTCACTCTGCACTAGCTCGCCACTCGCCAGGACTTGTCTCCGTCGCCTCGTCCTGCACTGCTAGAGATGGTGGAGAAAATGGCGCTGGTCCTGTACCCGGGCATCGGCATCGTCCACCTCTCGCCGATGCTCGAGCTATCCAAGCTGCTCCTTGGCCAAGGCGGTGGCGCCGACGCCGCGCTCAATGTCATCATCGTACTTGTCCAGTCGCCATTCGGGGACCCTGGCTTCGCCGACGCCGTCGCGTGCGCCAAGGCCACCAACATGTCCGTGGCCTTCCACGTCCTCCCCTCCTCACAACTCCCACCAGCCTCCGCCTCCGACAGCGAGCAACACGAGCAGCAGGAGCCGCTGCAGGCCCACGACCACATCGCTCGGATGTTCGCATTCCTCCACGCCGCTCCGTGACTTCCTCCGCCGCCTCTCGGTCTCGTCGTCCTCCTCCTCGTCTCGCTCCGTCGCGCTTGTGCTTGACATATTCTGTGCCTACGCGCTCGATGTCGCGGCGGAGCTCGTGGTGCCAGCCTACTTCCTCTCCTCCTCGGGTGCATCCAGCCTCGCCATCTTCCTAGCCCTCCTCGGCACGCGGCGCACCCTCGGCATGGTGGGACAAGGTTTTCGCGACCTCAGCGATGATGCCGTCCTGCCGTTCGTGGGCGTGCCTCCGCTCACGGCCTCGGACCTACCGCCGCTGATCCGCAACGGTGGCACCGCGTGCGAGGCCACCCTCACCCTGGCTTCCCGGATCCCAGAGGCATGCGAGATCTTGCTGAACTCCTTCGAGGCCCTGGAGCCCCGCGCCGTGCACGCGCTCGCGGACGGCCTGTGCGTCCCCGGCCGCGCCACGCCACCGGTCTACTGCGTCGGGCCGCTCGTCTCGCTGCCCGGCGGTGGAGATAACGACCATGACGGCTGCCTTCGGTGGATGGACGCGCAGCCAGACCACAGCATGTCGTCTGTTTCGGGAGCATGGGTGCGTTCCCAAAGAGCCAGCTCGAGGAGATCGCCACCGGGCTGGAGAGCTCTGAGCAGAGGTTCCTCTGGGTCATATGGAGCCCGCCACGCGGCGGCACCGGCGAGCCGACCACCGACGAACTCGACCTCGACGCGCTCCTCCCTGACAGGTTCCTAGAGCGGACCAGGGATAGAGGCCTCGTGGTCAAGAGCTGGGCGCGGCAGGTGGCCGTGCTGCGGCATCGCGTGGCAGGAGCCTTCGTGACGCACTGCGAGTGGAACTCGACGCTGGAGGGCGACGTGGTGGGCCTGCTGCTGCTGTTTTATAATAGGCCAACTCCAAAGTTTGGACGGCGTTTGTCGGGCAAAGTTTTATAAACTTCAAGGGATTCAGACCTTTGGAGTAGGCCTTCGCCCACGAGGGGCTGCTGTTGGGGAACAACTTTGACATACAAACATCCTTTCCAAACTTTGGAGACAAACATTTCATTACAAACATATGAGATGCTAACGAATACAGCGAAGATAGCGTAAATACTTCGTCGCACGTATTTTTGACTTCGCTCACGAATTTCCACATATTTCAAGCTGATTGGCGAAGAAGACTTCGCTACACCTCGGATGCTACATATTTCGCAGGGTGAGTGGTTTTTTAATGAGGCAATCTCTTTGTTAGTCTCATGAAATATAAAATGAGAAACCAGTTTCCCCAAAAATATGTCTCTACATTGCGCAACCCAGAGTACAAATGCCGAAGAGTATATCCAACATATACTCTAATATCGGCACAAATTTTTGCAAAACTAAGTTAGCATCAATATTTTATTAAATCTAAAAAATGCTAACTTATCCAATTCAAAATTTACTAAGGCAGATTTTTTGACTTTATTTCACTAAGGTGAAATGTCTCTGCTTCTAAGGAAGCATATGCGTCCACTTCGCTTAAAAAGGAAGGGACGGCCTGCTACGGTAGATTTTTTGACTTTATTTCACTAAGGTGAAATGTCTCTGCTTCTAAGGAAGCATATGCGTCCATTTCGCTCAAAAAGGAAGGGACGGCGTTTCAAAATTTGCTAAGACAAATTTTTCGACTTTGTTTCATTAAGTTGAAATGTTTTCAGCTTCTAAGAAAGCGTACACATTCACTTCATTCAAAAAGGAAGGGACGGCCTGCTACGGCAGATTTTTTGACTTTATTTCACTAAGGCGAAATGTCTCTGCTTCTAAGGAAGCATATGCGTCCACTTCGCTCAAAAAGGAAGGGACGGCCTGCTACGGTAGATTTTTCGACTTTATTTCACTAAGGTGAAATGTCTCTACTTCTAAGGAAGCATATGTGTCCACTTCGCTCGAAAAGGAAGGGACGGCTTTTCAAAATTTGCTAAGACAAATTTTTTGACTTTGTTTCATTAAGTTGAAATATTTTCAGCTTCTAAGGAAGCATACGCATCTACTTCGCTCGAAAAGGAAGGGACGGCATTTCAAAACTTGCTACGACAAATTTTTTGACTTTATTTCACTAAGGTGAAATGTCTCTGCTTCTAAGGAAGCATATGCGTCCACTTCGCTCGAAAAGGAAGGGACGGCGTTTCAAAATTTGCTAAGACAAATTTTTTTGACTTTGTTTCATTAAGTTGAAATGTTTTTAGCTTCTAAGGAAGCGTACGCGTCCACTTCGCTCGAAAAGGATGGGACGGCGTTTCAAAATTTGCTAAGACAAATTTTTCGACTTTGTTTCATTAAGTTGAAATGTTTTTAGCTTCTAAGGAAGCGTCACTTCACTCAAAAAGGAAGGGACGGCGTTTCAAAATTTGCTAAGGCAAATTTTTTGACCTTGTTTCATTAAGTTGAAATGTTTTCAGCTCCTATGGAAGCGTACGCGTCCACTTCGCTCGAAAAGGAAGGGACGACGTTTCAAAAATTGGCAAAGACAAAATTTTCAACTTTGCTTCACTAAGGCGAAAACATCTCAAGCTCCCAAGCGAAGTGCACGCATCCACTTCGAACGAAAAAGAAGGGGCAACATCTCAAAATTTACTAAGGTAAAAGTTCTCAATTACATGTTTCTCAACAAAATACTTACATAATTTAACTCAAAGTACTTATTCCATACCTAGTCATACAAGCGAAGAAAAACTCACAAACTTCGCAGCACAACAAAGAATGCTTACAATACAATCAATCCAATTATAAAAATATATTTATAGAATTAATCATCTTAAGAACTAACTACTTCGGCAGCGTCATCAAGTATGTCGCTCACAACTTCGTCTATAATTTCATTTGCTTTACGATGTAAATAGTCCCCACAAACACTCACCGGCAAAGTACTTGAATCAGATGACTATAATAAGAAGTTAGAAAACAAGAGTAATAACAGAAGAAAAACAAACCCAACACATCAAACTTCTACCTGCGCAAAGCCCGTAAAGTCAAAAACTTGGCAATTAGGAGGCCGGACGCCGCAGCGACGCTTGGTCACGTCTATAAAAGATTTGTAAGTCAAAATCACCAAAAAAGTTCAAGTTCAAAACAATGACAGCAAAACTTACGAGCAAGAAACTCATCGACATCACAGCCTTCGCACTTCACGTGAAAACCATAAAACTCGGCAGGCTCGAAAACAAAGTCATCTTTACACATTAACAGCGGAACAATGTCTTCGACATCCTGCGTAGCCTCAGCAAGAGGAACCTACGCAGGACGGGTAGTTAGTCAAGTATTCTCCAAGCATATATCTTACAAAGACCACAACTTAGAGTCGTTGTATCTCAAAATCCCTCGTCTCAAAAAAGAAAAAAGCTAGAGCCTAAAGATGGCTGCCACTAACATTACTGGGTCTGGTACCGCTTCGACCTCTAGCGCTAGCCTCCATCTTCGCGGTTTCCTCCGCCTCCCTTCGAGCAGCTTCCACCTCCTTCACAATTTGCTGACATAAAAAAGAGAAGTTAGATACAAAAACACAATAGAAAACGAAAACAACTAAAGCGCAAAATCTACCTTCTACAATTTCTCTCTAGCTTTATCGAATCAATGAGCCCGACCACCTGATCTCCAATACTCCTCCAGATACTTGTTGCACAACATTTACGTAGCCCTCGTGACATTGGTAAGTTCACCAACAGAAGGAAACTTGTAGTTGGCATCACAAAGTCGCGCAAACAAAGGATCTTGACTTTGCTTCATTAGATGAAACAAAGCACGAGCAGAGTAGTATACCCCAATGTCAACCATGGTTTTAGTAACTCAAGATAAATCTTCATATTGACAACAAAGCCAACTGAAGAAGCTATCACGATCACCGAGCTCCCAATATTTTTCCTCGGGGCGGGCTCCAAACTTGTCATAACATTCAAAGCAAAGTTCCCAAATCCGATTGCAATTATCAAAGAAGGACTTGTCCTGTTCCTGCAACCTTTTCTCAATGCGCCTCATGCCTTCCGCTAACTTTTCCTTATCTTCCATAATCTTCTTGATGTCATCCTCTTTTTCTTCAACACAAGCAAGAGCGCTGATAAGCTTACCTTCCAAAACATTATGGGCATCTACAGCATCAGCTCTCTCTTTTTCCTTCTCGGCAAGTTGCTCCTTCAGATTTTCAATCTCAACTTGATAATCACATTCGCAAAGAGCAAAATTTTTCTCTTTCTCCTCTAAACCCATTCGCAATCCTCTCATTAAGATAGAACCTTTGTACATCATCGATAATCCCGCATCAGCCACTTCGAGTAGGGGTTTCTTGGATATTTCAAGTTCCGCATCAGGGACAGTGAAGGCTTCGTCTATACACTTCAACAATTGAACCTCAGAAGTACGAGGCATCATCCGAAGCTTATCGGCCCTAATACCAATGAACTTGAAACTGTCTAGACTTAGCCCTTCTTTCTGACAAAACGCCAACCCACGCTTAAGGGCATTAGAAACTTCTCCTTCGCTAGCAGAAGGGATAACAGGAGTAACAGTTTCTTGACTGGTAAACTTGCTTAAGTCAACACTCTTCTGAGGAGAAGACGGTGCATGAGAAAAGATAGTTTCTACAAGAAAAATCAAAAGTTAACAAAACAAGGCAGTTCAAAATCAAAAAGAAACAATAAGTCACAGTACTCACCAGTAGAGACGCGCTCACCCAAGTTGCACTCAACTTTCTTTCTGCTCTCAACATGGATGGTACAGCTCGACAAGCGTGCCAAACGATCATCGTTTTCTACATCATCAAAAACTTCATCGTCACTATCTTCAAGGTTCAGAGAGTAAACCTTAGAAGCTCCAGCTTTCTTTAACACATTTTCAGTATCAACTTCGTCGGCCTCAGCAACAGTTGGGTTCTCAACCAAAGTTGTTTTCCCAGCATCAACAATTTCCTTGTGAGGCCTGGCAGCAGGGGCCTCAGCATCAGTCCTCGGCGAAGTCGATCCAGCAACTTTCTAAAAATCCCTAACTTGAGTCTCTCTATCAGAGACCAAGTTAACCCCCACATCAACTTCACCAAAACCGCCGGCATAAGTTCCACGAGCTTACAAATTCTGTAAATTTTTGTTAAGTGGAGTAAGCAATAGTGGAGCCAAACCACTAGAAGAGAAAGCCATACAAAATTTTCTCACCTCTCCCTCAACATCTTGAGAAACAGGAAAACCGACATCATCATCATCACCACCACCTCCTACAACCTCAACAACACCTTCACCACCAACACCAATACCAGAAACAATATTTCCTTCCATATCCAGAGTCTAATCAAGGATAGCTTCAAGTTCTTCGCTATCAAGTAGAACAGAAGGACTTTGATTCTTCTTTAATTTTTTAGCAACAGTTTTGCTAGGACCAGCCTTGCGCTTCACACCTTTAGCAGCCTCCTTCTTCTGGCCTTGCTTCTTCTCATGGTGATAAGAAGGAGGAGGCCGTTCACCATACTCAACATGCGCGACTTCAAAAACTCTATTCAAATGCTTGTATTCATTTCCAAGAATTTTATCGATATTTTTTTTCTCACTCTACACATATTTTCCAAGTAGATCTTAGGCCCAACTCTCGACAGACTTCACAAAATCTTCATCACTAGCAAAAGTCCACGGACGATGAAAATCATTATCTGGAAACTTATAACTTATACCTCGAACATTCTTGGGATGAAAACGTTGAAACGACCATCCTTTCTTTAGTGGCCAAATCCTAGCAGCATCATATTCTTCTACAAGATCTCTTGCACATTGCAACGAAGCCACACACTTGTATGCCTTAACTGCAGTTTTTGAAATCATAGAAGAAGGAAGAGATGGAGACAACTCAAACCTTTCAATCTCCATCCTAGCAGACATTGGATATCTTTTCACCATCCTTTTAGTCACAGAATCTCTTTCCTCAACCATGGGCACTTTGTGGTAGAACCAATACCTCGACCAATCTCCAACTCCCCACTTATTCCTTGTTGCCGAAGAAATCTGGACAGCGTTGCGGGCAGCTTTAAAACTTGAGCAAGCAAAATACTTAGTAATCACTCACCCCTCAAGCATGAACTCTTTGAACTGAGTATGCATCTCAAAAAGCTCGCAAAAAGCCACAATGTCAGCATTGGCCTCCTGAGATTTGACGGCCCAAACGAACTGAGCCAGTCTGACTACACCATTCGGAGTCAAATGGTGCATCTGAATGTTGAAAGCCTTCAACACATCCTCAACAAAGTCCTGGCAAGGGAAGCGAAGACCAACAGTGAATAGATCTCGATAAACAATGCACTCATCAGGATGGGGCTTCAGATTAGTCTCCAAAGGATCAGGCACACTCACTTGGTCACGACCAACAAGCTTCAATCGTACCATCTCATCAAGATCACTCTTTTCAAATAAAGTCTTTCCAAAAGTTAAAGTAAAACCTTCGTCATCTTTAACCAAATCCTCAACTGACCATCAACACCTTCAAGGCCTTCTTCGTCAGAATCCAACCGAGACTTATCTTCCTCAGTTTTTGAACTCTCCTGAGAATGAAGTTGATCTTGCAAATCACGTGAAGACATCTACAAAAATGAAAATCAGACACTTTTTGTCAAAATCAAGAATATAAAAAAGTCAAAGGAACAAACCTCGTCGAAGGTGTCTCGCTAACTTCGATCAAAGATCCAAGACCAGGTGAACACAATGGCAAAAACGTCAAAATAAGCTATCTCAAACTTTAAGGTTCAAGAAAAATTTTGGCAGTTTCTCGTCTTCTGAAAACGACAGCCTCAGGGGGGAGGCCTCGCTATTTATAGGAAATGTCCAGTCAACTGGTCAAAACTAGCCGTTGGATTCAAATTTCAAATAGGCCAACTCCAAAGTTTGGACGGCGTTTGTCGGGCAAAGTTTTATAAACTTCGAGGGATTCAGACCTTTGGAGTAGGCCTTCGCCCGCGAGGGGCTGCTGTTGGGGAACAATTTTGACATACAAACGTCCTTTCCAAACTTTGGAGACAAACATTTCATTACAAACATATGAGATGCTAACGAATACAGCGAAGATAGCGTAAATACTTCGTCGCACGTATTTTTGACTTCGCTCATGAATTTCCACATATTTCAAGCTGATTGGCGAAGAAGACTTCGCTACACCTCGGATGCTCAGCGAAGACCACGTGGGTACTTCGCTATAAATTTCAGACTTCGCGTATATGCTTTTACATGTTTCAGGACATATGGCGAAGATGATTTGAAAGACTTCTCTATATTCCCGATGATCAGCAAGCGGTCATGATGACTTCGCGTGGAGAAACAACAAGGTCATTAGCCAAGCCAAGAAATCAGGATCAGGCCTAAAGTGGTTCGAGGAGACAAAAGAGAAGGGGCAAAGTATGTTTCACCACTTCGCCGATGCACTTTATATCTAAATGTGTGAGAAATGTTGCGACCATGTTTGTAAGCTACTTTAAATGACGAAGCCAGGGGGGTCTATAAATACCCCCCGAGATGTAAATTTGTTGAGGATAGAAGATAATTACAAGCAACACATTATGTTCATCTTACTCGTGTAAACTCATTACCCAACAGAACCTTTGGCAAACTTTTTTTTTAGAACTTGGCAACCTGTTGTTGTCTTGTTGATAGTTACTTTGACTGGTTGTGATAGTTCTTTAGCTATGTTGCTTTTATCATGGTGGTTTTCTGGTTGACCCTTTGAGGTGGATGTTGATATACGGTGAGCCCCGTTTTGCACAACTCAGTTTTGTTAGTGAAGTTGTATTTCATGCTTTACCTTTATATAAGCAATTTTATAAGTGAAGCTAACCTGCTTTCATGATCATGTAAACCAAGAAAAAAATAACTAAATACCCTTCCACCTTATCCTCTCAGCCTCTCGTCTCTTCTTCCTCTCCCGGTCATCGTCGAACACCTCTCTCCCAGCCAAGCCCGCGGCACCCCCTCGGCGGCAGCACAGCGTGCCCCGGCTGTCGTGCACCCAACAAGCCCGTACCCCGGCGGCCGTGCACCCGACAAGTCACGCGCCCGACAATGGCTTCCCCCAACGAGCCCCCCTCCCCTTGCAATGTGGCCTTCCCCGGCAGCCTAGCGCCCCCGCGTTGGGCTCCGACAGTGAGTTGGGTACCCCCGCGACAACCTCCCATGGTGAGCCGTGTGCCCCGCCACGGCCTTCCCGGGCTGCACGTCCCCGCGTTGGCCTCGGCTGGTGAGCCGCGTCCTGTGGCGGCCTTCCTCTCTCTCGCCCCGGCGGTGACGACCTTCACAGCAGCGACAAGCAGTCATTAGGGAAAATCTGCCCACAACGGTGCTGGAGTCCATTTGCGTCAGAAGAAGCCAAGGCAAGCTACATTTCCTGGCTCTCTCTCGCTTTCCCCCTCTATCTCAGTGGGAAATCTGCGGCATCACCGGTGAAGTTGTCGAGCAGAGCGCGGTTTGGCAGGAGAAGCTGTTTTTCAGCTTGGTGAAACTGCCAATAAACCCTACCAAACAGGCCTTGTATCGCTCAACAGCTCTTTTATTGCACTTCGTGTTTTAAGCTTGTAGCCCATGCTTTTCTGTTTGCGTGTTCACTAGCCGGCACCACCATGTGCTACATAATGCTCCCATCCTCGCACTCATCGCATGCCATTCTACACCGCTGCACGTATGGCTCGCGCACACAACCATCTCTCCTCCCAAAAATGATCTAAGTTTTTTCGTGATTAGTTGGGATGATATGACCTTTGGGTGATCTTGGTTTGGTTGGTGACTTGGATTGCATTCGAGAAGGGATGGCAATGCCCGAACCAAATGTGGTTTTACCACATTAGGGCTGGACATTGGACATAAATAAACCAATTTTTAAATCAATGATGATGAGTTTCATAATGAATAGAATGCATACCACACCCATTCTAGTACCGAACCCACAAACTCATTGGTATTTTCTACCTAATTCAAACTAAAAAAAATCTTCTACTCCCTCCGTTCCAAATTATACATCTGTACTGCTAGCATAAGTGGTGTGGTGATCTTGATCAGTATTGGATATACTGCTTTATTGGAGCTACTGAATTGTATTTTGTCTATTTGAGTTATGTTTGCTTTTGTGTTGAAAATTATAATGGTTTAGTTTTCTCAGGTATGGACAACCCATGGGCACCCGGTACTTGCATGGGTATGAGTTTCTACATGTCTTTGTATCCACGATTTGATATGAGTTTTCTAATATAAATTTTCCCGAGTATGGGTATGGGTCAGGATACCGGATACCTGCTCCCATCCCTATATATGTGGGGCATGGTTGGTTTAGATGGGAACTCAGGGTGACGTGGTCACTATGGAGACATTTTGGTGTACACATACTTTGGCCATGTTTTTTTTTTTCTTTTCGAGAAACACATCCTGGAGCTTGGACATAAAGAAGTCGAGTATGGATACTCGTTAACAAATCTCAAATCAGTGGAAATCTCTACGGCTGAGAAAAGCATTGTGACCAGGGTGCTATGGTTATTGGGTTGGACGTCGATCAGTTGGACAACGTATACATGGAAAGGTGCTGAATAAAAGAAATGGTGCTGTGATGCTGGCTGGGCCAGAATTTTCCTTCTGGGATAGACAAGCCTTTCATTTTTTTCAGATATAAAATGTAGAATAGGTACTAAATCTCATGGCCAGTCAATTTTTTTATTAAACAAACGAGTTGTGAATTTTTGTGTCTCTGCTTCATCCCTTCCCTACCCTCACAGTGACATCAGGCATGACGTGTTTGTCAACACTAGCCTGTCGGCTGCTTGTCCAGACTCCCAGAATGACCGTAGTTGCAGCATGCGTGTCGTGTCGTGTTGCCGTGGGCATACGTACTCTCCTGTCTCCTGTCCCACAACTAGACTCCAGAAATACGCTGGCAGTGCCGGTGGGAAGCTAGCAGTTGAGTGAGATCGACGCCGTCAGCCGGAGCCATGGAGAAGAAGACGGTGGTGCTGTTCCCGGGCGTCGGCGTCGGCCACCTCACGCCGATGCTCGAGCTAGCCAAGGCGTTCCTCCGCCACGGCGGCGACCAGCAGCTCGACGTCGCCATCGTGGTCTTCGAGCCGCCCGTCTACGCGAACGGCTTCGCCGCCACGGTCGCGCGCGCCAAGGCCTCCAACACCTCCGTCTCCATCCACGTCCTCCCTCCCCCGCCGCCATCGTCCTCCGACGACGACGGCGATGCCGAGCCAGAGGAGCCCTTGGCCCGGCTGCTCCGCTTCCTGCGCGCCACGAACGCGCCGCTCCGCGACTTCCTCCGCGCGCTCTCGAAGAGTCGTGGCCGCGTGCCGCAGGCGGTCGTGCTCGACATGTTCTGCGCTGACGCGCTCGACGTCGCGGCGGAGCTCGGCATCCCCGCCTACTTCTTCTTCCCGTCGGGCGCCGCGGGCCTCGCCTGCTTCCTCGGCCTCCCCGCCATGCGCGCCCGCGTGGGCGGCACGAGCTTCGCGGCGCTCGGGGGCTCCGCCGTCCTGTCGTTCCCGGGCGTCCCGCCGCTGCGAGTCGCGGACCTGGCGCAGGGGCTGGCGGACGACGGCGAGGCGTGCCGGGGCATGATGCGCGCGGCGGCCCGGATGCTGGACGCCCGCGGGATCCTCGTCAACTCCTTCGAGTCGCTGGAACCGCGCGCGGTGCGGGCGCTCAGGGACGGGCTGTGCGTGCCGGACCGCCCCACGCCGCCGGTCTACTGCGTCGGGCCCATAGTCTCGCCTGGCGGCGACGAGTACGAGCACGGCTGCCTCCGCTGGATGGACGTGCAGCCGGACAGCAGCGTCGTGTTCCTCTGCTTCGGGAGCATGGGCGCGTTCCCGAAGAAGCAGCTGGCGGAAATCGCCGTCGGTCTGGAGAGGTCCGGGCAGAGGTTCCTCTGGGTCGTGCGAGGTCCTCCCGGCAGCGCACCACCACCCACCGCCGACGACGACGACGTCGGCGCGCTGCTCCCAGCCGGGTTCCAGGAGCGCACCGTGGACAGGGGGCTCGTCGTCAAGAACTGGGCGCCGCAGGTGGACGTGCTGCGGCACCGCGCGGCCGGCGCGTTCGTGACGCACTGCGGGTGGAACTCGACGCTGGAGGGCGTCGTGGCCGGGCTGCCGCTGCTGTGCTGGCCGCTGTACGCGGAGCAGAAGATGAACAGGGTGCGGATCGTGGAGGACATGAAGCTAGGGGTGGAGATGAGGAAGGACGACGATGGCGTGGTGACAGCTGAGGAGGTGGAGGCGAAGGTGAGGTGGGTGATGGAGGACTCCGACGGCGCGCGGGCGCTCCGAGAGCGCGCGGCCGCGGCGAGGGACCAAGCGGCGGAGGCGCTGGCGGAAGGGGGCCCGTCCCATGTGGCTTTCCTCGAGTTCCTCAAAGGCATGCTGGCTTTAGAAGGCATGGTTAATGTTTGAATTTAGTTTAGTTTTGTCTAAAAAATGTTTGATTTTAGGAGTATATTTACTTGCAACAAAAAGAAGTTTGTACTGCCTCCTTCAGAGTGCTTCATTGTGTTGATCATTTGTATAACTGTAGTTTCTAGTTATGAGATGTGAGCTTTATTGATGTATCATGATGAATGTCAGATTATTCGAGTTTCGTACATGAGAAATCATGTGATGAGTGCTAGTCTAAACTAATACAATTATAGCATTTTCTAAAAAAAATGCAATTATAGAATTTATGTTAGTTAAAGTAATTTACATTTGATTAAATTTGTATGAATAATATTAAGATTTATGGCTCCAACTAGGTTTATTATAAAAATATTTTTATAACTGATTTAATGATACTCATTTTTGTATTATAATTATTACTACTTTAACTTTGATTGAACTTTAAATTATTTGACTTATTAAAAATTATATATTTTTTAAGCATGAGGGAGTACTTTTTTTTTACTTTGTTTCTCCCTTTCTTTTTGCCAAACTTATATTGTCTCTGTCTGCGCCAATAAAAGAAAGTTACACTATATGGTCTCTTTTTTTATGATTGCATTATTTTCTCTCTCCAAACAAATCGATTTTAAATTATTTTCTAATAACAAGAACATTTTATCTTTTTCTATCATTACATTTTTTCTCTCCATACAAATTGATTTTTTGCAACTGTTTCTCCTACGGTAGGCCATATATGTCCAACAAAAGCACAAAAGCAAGTGGTTTAGGAAAGTACCTTTTCTTCTTCTAAGGATAACCAATGACAATATGTCCAACAAAAGCATGTGGCTCAGGAAAGTACTTTCTCTTCTTCTAAGGATGACCAATGACAACGACCCTAGGAAATAGCAATGTGCAAGAGAAAAGTTCCCTTTAAGATGAGCCCCATAAATACACATTTGTGGTTACCTGGTGCCCAACTTGTATTTTTTAGATGCGTTTAAGGTTAGTTAGTTTGGCAGAGCTTCGGAAGAGGCTTCTAGTCTGAATCTAGGAGAAATTTTGCCAAACAAATTATTTTTTTTACTGAGAAATAATTCTTTGTTTATTCTATGAAGCTATTATCCAAATTGAACTACGATGCTAGAAGCTAAAAAAATTAGCTTGCTGAGTATATGTTTGTTGTTCAATTGTCTCGTGATTAAGTTGATCTGCATTAGACCATCTATGGAACAATATGCACTTGCCCTAAATGTCATGGCAGGCCGCTTCCCAACTACTGTAGTTTATGTCCATAAATGCATGATGTTAATGTTTGTGTGGAACCAATGAAAACACAGGAACCCTTGTTTGATGTTGGCTGTTGGCACTCACCCTGGGCATTCGGTGAACCAAAACCGATCGGTTCGGTTCCTCGGTTCTTTACAAATTTCGGTTAGCAGAAAACCTAGAACCGATCGATTAGCTAGAAAACTTGGAACCGAGCAAATTCAGTTTCGGTTAATTCGGTTCGGTACCAAACTAATCGAACCATGTATTACACAACAGCGAAAACAGAAGAAAAAGAGAGAAAATTGGGGGGGGGGGGTCGGCAACATGGTGCCCCGGTTAGTTGGCACACGGGGCAACATCCCTTTCTTAAACACAAGAAAAAATCATGGTGAAATTTCATAAAAACATTATTACGGTTTCTTTAAACATCTCTCCCGCCATCCATTTTTTAAATTTGTATAAAATCATTTTTTGTTCCTTTATAAAACCTCTTCCATCACGCCGGCCGGCACTTTTAATATTTTTGTGCCACGGCCCACAGGGGAAGAGTGCGGATAGTAGTATTTTCCAAGGTCTGCTAGCAGGCATGGACGTGGCCCAGCCCGAGCGGCGCTTGCGGGAAGCCCGTTTGTGCAGTTGGGCCAGCGGGGACGAGGGAAGACTGGCTTCGAACGTGGTGCAAATTAACGAAGCTCGTGAATTCAAAGGTCGCTTATCTATCTATCTATCTATCTACCTACCTATCTACCTATCTATCTATCTATCTATCTATCTACCTATCTATCTACCTACCTATCTACCTACCTATCTACCTATCTACCTACCTATCTATCTATCTATCTATCTACCTACCTATCTACCTATCTACCACCTATCTATCTACCTATCTACCTATCTACCTACCTATCTACCTATCTACCTACCTACCTATCTATCTGTCTACCTACCTACCTATCTGTCTACCTATCTATCTGTCTACCTATCTACCTACCTACCTATCTATCTACCTATCTATCTATCTATCTATCTATCTATCTATCTATCTATCTAATACAGTAACATGCAAACTGAAAAGAGTTAAAACATGTTTGATCGTTTCCATGGTACCAATTGTAATCTGTATAAGCTTCCAGGTACAATAAGAACCTCTCTAATGACATGGACACAATAAGCCATGGCCTCTCATCACTAAGAATCATGGCATAGTGAGCAAGACGTACTCGACCGTTGCATTTTACATTTCACCAGTTTCTAGTTCTTTGTTGCTTTAGAATTGGCACAGACAAACATTAACCTGTCCAACTCTTGCAACTTCAATCGTAATTCCACCTTTGCTGGCTCACTATCAAAATGCAATTCTGGTTCGTCGTTGCTTAATCTGTAACTGTCACAAACAAAGATTGTCCAAATAAAAGCCGAGCAACTTCAATCATACTTCCACCTTTGCTGGTTCACCATCAGAATTCAGGGTAAGAATGCACATCATTGGAACTTCCAGTACAACATTTAGGCCAAAGTTAGCCAAAACATAAAAGCATTGTTTTACTGTAACACCCAAAATTTACGCTTTTGAAAAATAGGGATAAAATGATTTATTATGAATTTTGTGCTCATGAAAACCTAGGAAAATAATACTTTTCATTGAATTAAAAGTTTATCATAAGGTCTAGTAACTTGTTTCTTGCATTCATGATGATGCATTGATTTATTGTAATGAGTGGTTTGATCCAAAGTTCAAAATATTTTCAAATGCTTTCAAAAGATTTTGAAATGACTTTGAAATAAAAAAAAAAAGAGATCTCTCTCTTCTTTCCTTTCAGCCCGAAGGCCCAACTCTCTCTTTCGGCCTGGAGGCCAGTGACTAGGTCAGCCCGCATGGCAGCTGCATCCTTGTTTGTATCCCTATCACCGTACATTGATCTCGTGGAATACGGATGGATTCCCGTACCTGACGCCTTATAAAATCTAGAGGTCCTGGACCGTGCCCCTCTTTTCACCTACACGCCTCCGTGAGCCCTGGCGTTTTCCTGCCATCGCCTTGGATCTCACCATTGATCAGAAGCAGTCCATCCGCCGCCACTTGAGCCACCGTCTGGAGCCTTGCTGCCGTTCATGGCACGCCGCCGGAGTCCGCGCGCCGAACCAAAGGAACGACCATCTGCCTCGCCGAGTCGAGCCTGCCGCCGTCGCCGCTGTCGACATCGTCGACTGTCTCTCCAAATCTCCATCAACCGCGACCTGTTGCCGAGCCCCATGTCAAGGTAACGAAGCTGCAGAAGATGATTGCTTGTTCCATCTCGCCCTCTGCTATTTGTTCATCGCAACCGATCGAACTCTGCAGGAAAACGTCGGAGGCCGTTCTCTATATATCTGCATGTCCAGCCACTGTCCATCCGATCCTGTTCTGTGCCCCAGCATATCTTGGCAGAACTCCGGTCATCTATCGCTGTTTGCCATCGGTGAGCACTGAACATTCATATGGTTCCTATCTTTTTCTCTTTTCTCCGGTTAGCCTGTGAGCAGCAATTTTGGGATGTTTGTTTTGCTAGTCGCAGCCCAACAACTCCATGACCATGTTCTGGTATCTCCTGCAGTACGGCATCAAGCACCTCTACCATGCAAGTTCATTTGCACGAGTGAATGAGTGATGCTTCATGTCCAGCAGATGATGGAAGTCAAGGTCATCCAGTTTCTGTCCTAACATCACAAGCTAGCAGATGCTATATCTTCCATCGCCTTGACATAGTATCAAGTGTCCTGCATGCCATGCCTGATTGAAGGTGAGACGCACCCATTATTCTATCCATCAAAGATTGTGCCGATGTCATGCCGATGTCATCCTTCCATGACGCATGTGCAATATTTTGGGCTTTCTTCCTGGACTACTAGAATGTTTCCATAGCTGATATATATTCATCGTGTGCTCACCTCGCATCTATATAATCAGCAGACTAGTGCCACCTCTACACGTACATGCATATCTACAAATTCTGCTATTTATATATAATTTTCGTCTCCTAGCAAATAGCTAGACAATACTGCTGTTTCTCACTAATTCCATGCTTGCTCGCACTAGGTCTCTCGGTTGCTGTCCTACTTGTGCTACTGAAGCCAGCTAGCTGTAAGTATAATTAATTAGGCTGTAGTTCCGCTTTATTTACAAATAAATTACAAATAGTTTATTTTGGTTTCTAATTCAAAATACAAATTGACTTAGCAAGATTCAGATTTTTCTCTTGAATATTCTATGAATAATTATATATTACTTCTCAAATTTTTTTCTTTGATTGGTGTATTATTCTAATATATTACGTTTGCTATGTATGTTTGTTCGGATACTTGTGTAGTGCTTTATAATACTGTCCAGTCGGTGAGCTATACGTGGTGAATTTCAAAGCAATTCATTGAAGATTTGAATTGAAGAAGGATCTAAGTTTGAGGTAACTATAATTTAGGTTTTTCTTTCTATGACCATGATCTTGAGCTTGTTTAATGAAATGTGATATGAACATAAATAATGAATGTTATCCTTTGGCAAAAATTGAGATTTACCGTACAACTATGAGGGCTATATGGCTCTGACTTTAGCTCAGTATGAAGTTCTTTTCTAGCTTGTTAGAGGTTACCCTTATGGCACAAATGGGGATAAGCGGACTGTGGATCCCTGGGATTGGTTGTATCACACAGACTGACTGATGAAACCTAGCGGCCCTACCTTGTTAGACAAACTTTTGAAAGGCTTCATACTGAACCCTGCCATCCTTCCTTGGTAGTGGGCTAAGAGGTCGACGGGCCTCGGACGAAAGGGTAAATCACGGCTCATAGTAAAGTGTACACCTCTGCGCAGAATTTTAAATCGATATATTGTCCGTGCCCACGGACAGGGCGGCCCGGAAAACCGAGGGAAATGTATGTTCATTTAATTTTATTTATGTGCAATTCATTATTCAATTTCACTTGATCATGTGGCTATGGGATTACGCTATCTTTGCTATACTTGCGGAGTTCGATATGGACTCACTCTTGCTATTCCCCCCACACCTCAGGAGGAGTTTTAGGCTTGTTGTCAACCAGTCAGTTTGAATCAGTGGAGTGAAGTCTATACCTGAAGATCGGAGTGTCTTTCCGTTGATAGCTACCTAAGAGTATATATATCTCTCTTTTATTATGTACGTTATATAATGAGCATTATTTACTGATACTACTCTTCAATTGTAGCTATTTGTAAGATTTGTCTTCAGAGACTCACATATAGTGTGCATCTAGTTTTTTTCTTAAAACCGGGTATTACATTTACTACACACCAGATAATAAAAATCAAAGGTGAACCTTGCACTAAGGTTTGACTTAAACCCCAGAATTTCCACAATCTCGGGTTCCAATACAACTGGAGAAATTGTAGAGCCGCAATCTAATTTATTACATAACTTATAAGTAATGACTTTCTAACTTATCAATTCATACTTGTCTCATGTAAAACAGTAAAAGTCACACAATAAGAAATTATTTTTGGATTGGACAGGCCTTGCCAGTGTGATAAAATACTAGTTCCTAATATACTGTAGGTGCAGATCTATATCTAAATTCCTTGATAGCAGAGATCACATGATTCAAAATACATATATTTGTTCCAACGAATTAGATATATAGTCACACACAAAGGTAAAAGCTTAGAAGTACCTTTGGTGGACAATAATGATCAAGAAATGATAATTTCAATGTCTTGGTACAGCTGCATCTCCTAAGGATATGAAACATCATTGCCGAAAAAGCATGGTGATTCGCCATGAAACAAATAAAAAGGCTTTCACATATTGGAAGCTTATCCATTTCCTTCAGGAAGGTCATATACCCAGCTATTCCCTGCCATATGCACAATTTTCATTAAGTTCAGTAAGAAGATGAATCAGCAAATTTTCAGTAATTTTGTTTGCAAAATTACCAATGTTTCAACTCTAATTATTGAAAACAGAGTAATTACTATTGGCCCTGTTGATGAATTATATAATAATAGAATGATACAAAAGATGCTCTTAACTCACATCTTCAGAAGAACAGCTATTACAGTTCTTCAGGATAGGGAAGCAATGGCTTGAATGCAAGAAGGTACAGAGGTTTCCACCAAGTTGTGTCCAAAATTATCAAGTTTTGCATTGTATTTAGCTTGGCTACCTTTTACAAAATTGTAAAATGTTTTTCCTAGTTTGCAGTTGTGAAATTCTGTACATACACAAATTACCTGATCAACTGTGAGAGACACTATCAACTGCTTGGCAGAATCATATCGCTCCATCAGTCGTGTGGACGAATGGAGTATTCCAGAGTGCATGATGTATAGTGACTGAAGATGACGCCCTGAAACAGAAATCTGGTGGAGGCCAGGATCATATCTGCCACCCCATTTAACAATCTCCAGCTTCGGGGCGACTATGCAAGCCTCAGCAATGTGAATGTCATGAGACACAAAAATCTCTTGTAGCATTGGGGGCGTTCACCGCCAGCTTGCCGGTTTCCAAGGGCATGTAGCCAAGACACTTGAGAGATTCCGAATAGATGGAGACGTCACAAACGGGGGCGAGCTTTGTCACAAAGATACAGAGCTTCCGCAGGCGCGGGCACTGAGGAGATGACACGACGCGCCCTAGCTCGCCGCCGTCCATTTGGGTGCATGATATCTTCAGATCAGTCAGCGCCAAGAAGGAGCCGGTCGGCGGCGGCCGGAGGACAAATCCTGTCAGGTGTCCAAGTCCCCGTTGTCCAAGGTCGATCTCCGTTGCTCTCTCGCATATGAGCAGCGCGAGCTCCTCCCTGATGTCCCCATACCATGGGGCATCTTCCTTCACAATGATACGGAGACGTAGCTTGCCGGCGAGGCGCTAGGAGGCGAAGCGGAGCCATAGAGCGATACGGTCAGTGGGGACGTCCCACCGGTCGACTCCGCTCACCTCGATCTTGAGGCTGTGGAGGGTAGGTGCCGCATAGGAGTTGAGGGCGGCGTCGATGGAGTCGAGAAGAGCCGAGAGCGGCGTCGATGGAGTCGGGCTGCCGCCGAGGACGAGTTCCGGCATGTGGGCCCAGACGCCGCACCAGCGGCGGGAGAGCACGCCGGTGCGCGCGGCGGCCGCGACGGACTGCAGGCGGACGAGGATGGCGTGCAGAAGCTCGTCGGGGAGGGTGCTGATGAGGTCCTTCTCGCCTCTGGGGGGAATGGTGGGCGGCTCCTTGGGAAGGGCAGTGGAGAATTTCGAACCCATCGACTAGGGTTTGGGAGTTGGGACTGCCTGCACGGCTGTGTTTTGTGTGCCCTGGTAGGGGAGGGTGAGGCGTGGGGCGGGCCTGCGCCGCCGGCGGGGGAGGATGAGACGGCCGGCGTCGCCCGCGGGGTGCTCTCGGCCGTGGGACAGAGAGAGTAACGGGAGAGAAAGGCCGATCCGTTTTGGACTGCCAACGGGATGTGCATGCGCATAGGGCCGTGTTTCATGACGCTGTTGGCAGTTTTTTTTTTCCAAACTACTCTTTTCATAACCGCTTCATGAGTGAAGCTATTTTTTCTCTCCTCTCACAATGGAATGGAAAGGAAAGAGCCAAAAAAAAGTAGCTTTCCCTGGCTTCATGTGACACAAATGAGACCCACCAAGCCAAAAAGACTCCTACTGCCCCCTTCTCTCTTGGCAATGGAGCGCTCGGCCCCGCGGGGCATGGCTGTCGGGGCTCGGCCGGCGCTCGCCGGGAAGCGTAGATCCTCGAGAGGAGCAGCCGCCGGAGCACGGGCTCGCCGCCGCGTGTCGTGGCCGCCGGCGTGAGCATCGCGCAGCATGGGGACAAGTTCGCGTCGCCGCTAGGGCACGAGTGAGCAAGGCCGCCGGAGCACGGACGTATCCCGCCGGGGCGCCGGCAAGATGGCCGGGGCATGGACCACCGTGGCCGTCGGGGGCGCGCGAGCGTGGTTGTTGGGGGCGCGCGAGCACGGCCGCCATGGATCGAGGCAGGGCTGGATGGGATCGGGGGGCGAGAAGGCCAGCTCGGGGCGAGGCGGCGCGTCGGCAAGACCGCCGGCAAGGGCGGGGCGGAGGAGCGGGCGAGGAACGGGGGCCGGGGCTTGGAGTTCGACGAGGCGGGTGCCGCCGGGGCGCGGGCGCTCAATCTCGCTGGAGCGTGGCCAGCTTGGGACGCGAGGCCGCCGGGGATGCGTGACACGGGGACGCGTGACGCGGAGGCATGGCCGCCCATGGTGCTGCCGCCGCCAAGCGCCACGGTCTGCGTGAGGCTGAACGGCCGGGCGGATCTGGAAGCCTATGGATAATACGTGAAAATAGAAAATGGTTCATTTTTACTTAGTGCACTAAATGAAGTTGTTTTGCCAAACAAACCCACGAAAACATATTAGCTTCCTCAAGAAAGTTGGTTGTGAAGTTAAAACACAAGAAAACAGCTTCACTAGTGAAGCCGAGCCGTGCCAAACGGGACTTAAATTTATATGAATTATAATAATATTTATGTCCCAACTAGGTTTACTATAAAAATATTTTTATAATTAATTTAATGATACCATTTTATATTATAATTGTTCCTACTTTAACTTTGATTGAACTTTAAATTATTTGAGTTCTTGAAAATTATATATTTTTAAGCACGAAGGAGTACTTTTTACTTTTGTTTCTCCCTGTCTTCTGTCAATCTGACGCCCATCGATAAAAGAAAGTTACGCTATATGTATATGGACAAAAACTTTTCTATTAACAACAACATTTTCTCTTATCCTAAATTTCTATAAAACTAACATCCACTAAATTATTTCTCTTTTTTCTTGCGTCACATCATTCACTTATATCATCGCCATGTCATCTGATAGTGCTCCTGCCGTCCTAACCGTTAGTTCCACTTATTTATCTTTGTGTTCACAAAGTCATGTCACTCCTTAGTGCAGCTTTCATTTCATCCTCTAGCAACTAATGCACGCATGCTGCCCCTATTCGTGCATCTTTTCGTTTCATCTTCCAACATGTAATACACTTACATTGCGCTTAATTATGAATCAGTGATGCATAATGACCTTCCACGCAGGACACCATAAACAAACAAATCCAAGGGTCGGAGAAAGCACTGAACTCTAATTAAATCATGTGCATGCATGACGGCACCTATTGATCTTCCACTGTGTATATAGACTTTTTAAGTAGCAATCCACCGAGTAGAAGTCTCCACCGTACAGATGCAGATTGCTCTCCTCAGCTTAGATTCCGGAGCAAAATGCACCCAGATACTCCTTCCATCTAGGTATTCGAACTATCAAAATAACTATCTGGGTACCTGATTTATTGCCGATGTAAACAAAAGGTCCAAAAACTGCCACTTTGGGGTCATTTTTTTAAAAAACACCCTATCTCTTTTATCTTTCTCGCAACTGACTCCTCCCTCCGCCTTCGCCGCGCGCCCAGCCCCGTTCCGCCGCGCGCCTTGCTGCTGGTTCGCAACCGTGGGCGAGGCCACTGCTTGCGAGCTCCTCTGGCTCGCGGGAGAGCGCCGCCGCGGGCGCGGGCCGCCTCAGACGCGAGGTCCTCTGCCTCCGCCGTCCACATCCTGACTTGCCTCCGTCTCGCCGACACATGGAGGCGAAATCCGCCACGAGCGTCACCCCCGCCGGCCGCGGGCTTCGCCGCGAGCGCGAGCTCCGCACAGCTCCATCGCCGTTTTGGGAAACGGGGCAATACACACAGCACTAGCATTTTGCAAGTACGACTTGTAACCTGGTGGGTGCTGGCCGGCCTGCAGCGTGCGTGGAGGGCTCGCTCTCCTCTACTGTTGGTCGTCGTTTCAATTCGTTCCCCGTCCGGGCACCTAATTAACCAAGCTGCCATGGTCGCCGGCGCCTTGTTGGCCTTGAAGAAGCGTGGCATGCCGGCACTGGGGAGGTGGCTCATGGCTGTCGGCACCATCCGCTTCGCCCTCACTTCGCCGTGCTTCTTCAGCTCCGCTTCACTCTGCTCGGCCACCTTCTCCGAGACAACGGTGAGCGACGTGCATGGGCGCATGTTTGCGGTGTGGACGCTGCTGTAACGCACAGCACACATAGCACTGCAGATGCCTCGTACCCATCGGCGCCGGCGCCGCGGCCAGCATCAGGGCGGCCGCGAGTGCTCTGGCGGCGGAAAGGGGCTTCTTCGTCACGACTTTATCCCGCCACGAGGCCACAGCTACGCCGGGAGCAGAGTTCCGCCGCGCGCGGGTCGCGAGCAGAGGTCCGCCGGGCGGCCGCCGGGGCAAGCCGAGCGCCGCCGCTCCGATCTGCTGGTCGTGGGCGCGGACGCCGTCTTGGGTTTGAGGCTGGCCTGGATTCGGGTACGGGCGTCTTGGATTCGGGTACGGACGGTTAGTTTCGAGCCGACACGTGATCGATACCGAGGCGCGCGGCGGAACGTGGCTGGGCGCGCGACTACGTCGGAGGGAGGAGTCAGTTGCGACAAAGATAAAAGTGATATGGTGTTTTTTTAAAATAATAGCTGTGACTCGACAGGTTTTAAATTTTTAATAGGCATCGACAATAAATTAGGTATCTAAATAGTTATTTTAATAATTCGAGTTTCTAAATTAGAGGAGGTCAATAATTAAAGCACCCTAAATGCATTTTAAATTCTGATCACGCGTCTCTTCCTAGGCTCCTCCGACATGCTCCTCCGACATGTGTTCACTAGCCTGACTTCCACCACCTGCACAACGGTTCTCTACCTCCAGCTTGTAAAATTGTATAAATCATTTTTGTTCCTTTTTAAAACCTCTCTACCTCCATTTACATTAATTAAATTTGTAAAATGTACTTTTTTTAGAAAAGTGAAATGTACTACCTTTCCTTCATTTTTAGGACCTCTTCCACCAAGCCGGTCGGCCCTTTTAATATTTTCCCACAGGGGAGCGGATAATGTTTTCAGGGTCTGCTAGCGGGCATGGATGGCCCAGCCCGAGCGGCGCACGCTGCATACGGGACGACGGGCCCGGAGCATATCCAGCGAGAGGACCTGGCTTCAAACGTGGAGCAAAAGGTCGCTCAACCACATAGTAACGTGAAAACAGATAAAGGTTAAAACATGTTTGACCGTTTCTATAGTACAATTTTTATTTGTTACAATAAGAACCTCTCTAATTGCGTGGACGCAATAAGCCCAGGCCTCCCATCTATAAGAATCATGGCCTAACTGAGCAAGATTTACATTTCACCAGTTTCACATCCTCCGTTGCTTTAGAATTGGCACAGATAAAGATTAACCTGTCCAAACAAAACTCTTGCAACTTCGTTATAATTCCACCTTTGCTGGTTCGCCAGCAGAATTCAGTTCAAGTTCTTCGTTGCTTTAGAATTGGCACAAACAAAGATTAACCTGTGCAACGAAAAATCTAGCAACTTCAATCATAATTCCACCTTTACTGTGCACCAGAAAATAAAAACAAAGGTGAACCTTGCATAGGTTTGATTTAAACCTCAGAATTCCCACAATCTCGGGTTCCTATATATACCAGAATAAAACAAGAAAATTTCAGATTAGTCTAACACTGTCGTGTGAGCTGAGAAAACCTTCCCTGTTACAGCTCTGTTGAGGTACCAGCATATAGGAATTTCTTTAGTACCTATGTTACTTATGTACTCCTTTCCACAATTTTGAATACTTAGAACCAAACGAACATAAATTTGCAGCAACTTTGAGATCTTCAATCCCTTAGATTTCTAGCAGCGTACAACTGAAGGGCTGTTGCATGAGTGTCCTCTATATTAGGAGGCCAATGGCTTGGCGTACACATTAAATTGGATCTTGCTGTCAGAATGGCACACACTGCGGAACCTTTCAACAACCTCCTTGATCTCCAAAGAAACAGTGGCAAATGGTACCATAATGTCCACCCTTTTAAGTGTTACCGTGTTGCATCTATAAAGCAACAATTTCCTAAATTCGTCCTGTTCATCTGAACCTGTAAAGAATTTGATTTCAACCTCTTCAAGTGAATCTAATGTGATGCCATCCAACCTATAATTCTCTGGCAGAAGACAAGGACAGCCTGACATAGAACAAGATGTCACCTGAAAATAAGTAAAAAAAATTGTTAGCAGACAGGACATGTCTCAAAGAAAAAAATGTTAATGTTTGCCATTTGGGAGGGGAGCACCCGATCTAGTTCTCGACATGAATGTATGTGATATAGCATGTGTAAATATTTCAGCTTTACAAGCCTATGCAACACCGACACAACAATATGTGTTGGGTGATGAAATCATACACACCCAACACATATAAGTAAGGTAAAAACAATATGCTGGTCGCAATTGTATTTCATTCCTCCCTAATATTTACACCCCAGGGGTATTTATAGATCCCCCTGGCTTCGCTACCTTTAGGAACTTTACAACATAAATCACAACAGCCCTTATTCAATCAACTAATATTCATCAGCGAAGTAGCACAATCTACCTCGCTGTTGTCTTCTCGACCTTTTCACTAACTTCAGTCTTTGACCAATTCTTAGACTTCGCAGGTCGCCTTATTGATTCTCATGGGAAGCTGCCTCATCATCTTCGCTAAATGCCCAGAGTGTAGCGAAGCCACCTTCGTCAGACAATCTAAAACACGCAAGAATATACAAGCGAAGTAGAAAATAATCATAGTGAAGTGTCCATGTTATCTTCGCCAGACATGTTAGTATCTCAAATGTTTTATAATGAAAAGTTTATCTCCAAAGTTTGGAATGGATATTTGAGTGTCAAAGTTGTTCCCCAACAGCAGCCCCTCGCGGGCGAAGGCCTACTCCAAAGGTTTGAATCCCGCGAAGTTTATATGAAACTTTGCCTAACAAACGCCGTCCAAACTTTGGAGGTATAAAACTTTGCCTAACAAAGGCCGTCCAAACTTTGGAGTTGGCCTGTTTGAATTTTGAATCCTACGGCTAGTTTTGACTGGTTGACCAAGCTTTGCCTATAAATAGCGAGCCCCCCTGAGGCCGTCGTTTTCAGAAGAAGGAAAACTCTGCCGAAATTTTTCTTGAACCCTAAAGTTTGAGATAGCTTTTCTTGAAGCTTTGCCGTTGTATTCACCTGGTCTTGGATCTTTGATCGAAGTTTGTGTAACACCTTCAGTAAGGTTTGCTCCTTCAACTTTTATGTTTTCGCGATTTTATCAAATAGTGTTTTTGATTTTGATTTTCACAGATGTCTTCGCGGGACTTGCAAGATCAGGTTCAATCTCAAGAAAGCTCGAAGGTTGATGATATTGTAGATTCTGAAGAAGATAATCTCGAAGATGTTGATGCGTCTGTAGAAGACTTGGTTTTGGACGAAGAGGGTTTCACCTTGATTTTTGGTAAGACTTTGTTTGAGAAAAGTTACCTTGATGAGCTGGTCCGTTCGAAAATTGTGGAACATGATCAAGCAAGAGTACCTGATCCATCAGAAACTAATCCGAAGCCATATCCTGATGAGTGCATTGTCTACAAGGATCTGTTTACTGCTGGTCTTCAATTTCCTTGCCAAGATTTTGTTGAAGATGTGTTGAAGGCCTTCAACATCCAGATGCATCACTTGACACCAAATGGTATAGTTAGGATAGCGCAGTTTGTTTGGGCTGTGAAATCTCAGGAGGCTAATCCTGATATTGCTGCCTTTTGTGAGCTTTTTGAGATGCATACTCAATTCAAGGATTTCATGCTTGATGGTCGAGTGGTCACTAAGTAGTTCACTTGCTCTAGTTTCAAGTCAGCTCGTAATGTTGTTCAAATTTCTCCAGCGACACAAAACAAGTGGGGAAAGGGTGAGTGGTCAAGATATTGGTTTTATCATAAGGTTCCTATGGTTAAAGAGAGGGGTCCTGTTACTAAGAAGATGGTAAAAAGATATCCATTGGCTGCTAGGATGGAGATTGAGAAGTTTAAGCTGTTTCCATCTTTTCCTTCTTCTATGATCTCAAAAACTGCAGTGAAAGTTTACAAGTCTGCTGCTTCGCTTCAATGTGCGAGGGATCTTGTTGAAGAATATGATGCTGCCAGAATTTGGCCATTGAAGAAAGGATGGTCTATTCAATGATTTCACTTGAAGAAGGTCCCAGGAATCAATTATAAATTTCCAAACAATGATTTTCATCGTCCTCGAAATTTTGCCACTGATGAAGACTTTGTGAAGTCTGTTGAAAGTTGGGCAGAAGATCTGCTTGGAAAATATGTGCTTAGTGAGAGAAATAACATCGTTAAAATTATTGGTGATGATTATAAACGTTTGAACAGAGTTTTTAAAGTTGCACAAGTTGAGTATGGTGAACGGCCTCCTCTTGCTTATCGTCGTGAGAAGAAGCAAGGCCAGAAGAAGGAGACTGCTAAAGGTACTAAGCGCAAGGCTGGTCCTAGCAAGGCTATTGCTAAGAAATTGAAGAAGAATCAAAGTCCTTCATGTTTGATGGATTTGGATGATCTCGAAGCTGTTCTTGAGCAAAGTTTAGA
Source organism: Bothriochloa decipiens (assembly GCA_023333625.1). Lineage (NCBI taxonomy): Eukaryota > Viridiplantae > Streptophyta > Magnoliopsida > Poales > Poaceae > Bothriochloa > Bothriochloa decipiens. The sequence goes on from CM041647.1 coordinate 8,999,305, forward strand.
TATAGAGGGTAATGTGGCTGTCGGTTCTGGTGACGCTGGAAATGATGATGCTGGTGATTTAAAGAAGGCTGATGATGTTGTTCTTGTTGAGGATGAGGTGAGAGAAATTGTTATGACATTTTCTTCTGATGCCTTGACTTCTTTTTTGCTTACTCCGCTGGTTGATGAATTGCAGGATTTACGGGGTTGTAGTTTGCCTACTGGGGAGAATGTTGTTGTTTTTGAGAAAGAAAATTTAGAGGGAGAAACTCTTGTCAAAAATACTCATAGAGTTTCTGATCCTACTTCGCCAAAGCTTGACGCTGGGGCTCCTGTTGTTGGCCTTCATGAAGAAAATGTCAACGCTAGGAAAACAACTTTAGTTGAGAACCCAGCTACGGTTGAGGTTGGCGAAGTTGGTGTTCAGAATGTGTTAAAGAAAACTGGTGGCTCTAGAGTTTACTCTCTTAATCTTGAAGATAGTGATGAGGAAGTGTTTGATGATGTGATCAATGATGATCGTTTGGCGCGCTTGTCCAGCTCTACTATCCATGTTGAGAGTGGAAAAAGTGTTGAGTGTAATTTGGGTGAGCGCGTCTCTACTGGCAAGTGTTTTGGCTTCGTGTTTTTCTTTTGACTTGAATTGTTTTCTTTTGCTAACTGTTTAGTTTTATTTTTGCAGAGACTATTTTTCCTCATGCACCATCTTCTCCTTAGAAAAATATTGACTTGAGCAAATTTAATATTCAAGATCCTGCTACGCCTGTTGTCCCTGCTGCTGGCGAAGGCGAAGTTTCTGACGCTCAAGCGTGGGTTATCATTTTGTCAGGAGAAGAGTTTAGGTCTTGATTGTTTCAAGTTTATAGGCATTGGGGCTGATAAACTTCGGATGATGCCTCGCACTTCTGAGGTTCAATTAGCAAAGTGTATAGATGAGGCCTTCACTATTCCTGATGCAGAACTTGAAATATCCAAGAAACCCTTGCTCGAAGTTGCTAATGCTGGGCTATCAATGATGTACAAAGGTTCTCTCCTGATGAGAGGTTTGCGGACTGGGTTGGAAGAAAAAGAGAAAAACTTTGCCCTTCGCAAGCATAATTATCAGGTTGAGATTCAAAATTTGAAAGAGCAACTTGCAGGGAAATAAAAAGAAAGCGCTGATGCCGTGGATGACCATAATAACTTAGAGACTAGATTGATTAGTGCTCTTACTGTTGTTGAGAAGAAGGAGGATGAGATGAAGAAGATTGTCACTGAAAATGAAAAAATAAAGGAAGGTATGCGACGTGTTGAGAAAAAATTGCAGGAGCAGGACAAGTCCTTCTTCGACAATTGCAAACGAATTTGGGAACTTTGTTTTGAATGTTATGACAAGTTTGAAGCTCGCCCTAAGGAAAAATATTAGGAGCTTGGTGATCGTGATAGTTTCTTCAGTTAGCTTTGTCGTCAATACGACGATTTGTCCTGAGTTACCGAGACCACAGTTGATATTGGGGTATATTACTCTGCTCGTGCTTTGTTTCATTTGATGAAATAAAGTCAAGATCCTTTGTTTGCGTAACTTTGTGATGCGAACTACAAGTTTTCTTCTGTGAATGAACTTACCAATGTGACGAAGGCTACACAAATATTGTGCAACAAGTATCTAGAGGAATATTGGAGAATAGGTGGTCGGGCTCATTGTTTTGATAAGGCTAGGGAAAAATTGCAGAGGGTAAGTTTTATACTTAACCAAATGTGTTTTTCAAATGTGTTCCATATCTAACTTTTCCTTTTTGTTTGTTAGCAAATTGCAAAGGAGGCGGAGGCTGCTCAGAAGGAGATGGAGGAAGCTGCGAAGAGGGAGGCTAGTGCTAAAGGTCAAGTGGTGCTGGACCTAGCAACGTTAGTGGCGACCAACCTTAGGCTCTAGTTGTCTTTTTCTTTTTACGAGATGAGAGGGTTTTAAGATACAATGGTTCTCAGTTATTGTCTTTGTAAAATATATACTTGGAAGTTGTTTGACTATTTATCCATCCTGCGCAGGTTCCTCATGCTGAGCCTGTGCAGGATGTCGAAGATGTTATCCCGCTGCTAATGTGTAAAGATAACTTCGTTTTCGAGCCTAGCGAGTTCTATGATTTTCGTGCGAAGTATGATGGTTGTGATGTGATGATTTTCTTGCTCGTAAGTTTTTCTTTCGTTATTTTAAACTTGAACTTTTTTGGTAATTCTATCTTACAAATCTTTTATAGATGTGAATAAACGATACCGTAGTATCAGGCCTCCCAACTGTCGAGTTTTTGATTTCACGGACTTTGCACAGATAAAAGTTTGACGTGTAATGTTTACTTTTTTTGTGGTTGGACTTTGTTTTTGGAACCTCTTCTTCTTATAGTCATCTGAGTCCAGTACTTCACCGGTGAATGTTTTTGAGGACTATTTACGCCGTGAAGCGGCCGAAATTATTAGCGAAGTTGTGAGCGACATACTTGGCGATGCTGCCAAAGTAGTTAGTTCTCAAGATGATTGATTTTTTAAACACATTTTTGTAATTGGATAAGTTGTATTTTAAACATCTTGTTGTATTGCGAAGTTTGTAAATTTACCTTCGCTTGTGTGAATGAGTATTGAAAAAATAATTTACTTTTACTGTCCTCGTTTTTTGGAAATCTTGCCTTTGATTGTTTGTGCTTTGTTTTAGGAACTAAAAATATTTTTGTTTTAGCGAAACTTGTTCATAAAATTTAGCAAATTTTGAAACACCGTTCCCTTCTTTTCGTGCGAAGTGGGCGCGTACGCTTCGCTTAGAAACTTAAAACTTTTTCACCTTGGTGAAATAAAGTCAAAAAATTTGCCTTAGAAAATTTTGAAACGCTGTCCCTTCTTTTTTATTCGAAGTGGACGCGGTGTGCTTCTCTTAGAAGCTTGAAACATTTTCACCTTAGTAAAATAAAGTCAAAAAATTTGCCTTAGCAAATTTTGAAACGACGTCCCTTCTTTATCGTTCAAAGTGGATGCGTACGCTTCGCTTAGAAGCTTGAAACATTTTCACCTTAGTGAAATAAAATAAAAAAATTTGCCTTAGCAAATTTTGAAATGTCGTCCCTTCTTTTTCGTTCGAAGTGGACGCGTACGCTTCGCTTAGAAGCTTGAAACATTTTCACCTTAGTGAAATAAAGTCAAAAATTTGCCTTAGCAAATTGTGAAACGCCGTCCCTTCTTTTTCGTTCGAAGTGGACGCGTACGCTTCGCTTAGAAGCTTGAAACATTTTTACCTTAGTGAAATAAAGTCAAAAAATTTGCCTTAGCAAATTTTGAAACGTCGTCCCTTCTTTTTCGTTCGAAGTGGACGCGTACGCTTTGCTTAGAAGCTTGAAACATTTTCACCTTAGTGAAATAAAGTCAAAAAATTTGCCTTAGCAAATTTTGAAACGCCATCCCTTCTTTTTTGTTCGAAGTGGACACGTACGCTTCACTTAGAAGCTTGAAACATTTTCACCTTAGTGAAATAAAGTCAAAAAATTTGCCTAGGACTTATTTGAGTTGGATAAGTTAGCATTTTTTAGATTTAATAAAATATTGATGCTAACTTAGTTTTGCAAAATTTGTGCCGATATGGGAGTATATGTTGGATATACTCTTCGACATTTTGTACTTCAATGTAGAGACATATCTTTAGGGAAACTACTTTCTCATTTATATTCCATGAGATTTACATAGAGGCTGCCTCGTTAAAAAACCACTCACCCTGCAGAGGGTTTCCCTTGAGTAGAAAAAGAGTGCAGCTCGATTACATTATAAATTTGCTTGAAATGGAACTTCTACTTCTACTTTGCAGAAAAGAAAACTACTCTTCTAATTTGGATATGGGTAGTATTTGCGAAGTGCTTCTATATTTCAAGTGTGACTAAGTTCTTTACCTTTCAGATTTGCTAGATGAAATGCACCTTCTTTGCTTGTTCTTGTGATGATGAAAGGCCCTTTCCACTTTTGTTGGAATTTTCCCACTGGTCTTCGTCTCTTTTTCTTTTGAGGATAAAATCTCCTGGTGCTAACTCTCTTAGCTTGACTTTTTTATTGTACCACTTCTGTGTTTCGAGTTGGTACTTCTTGATATTCTCAAGTGCTTCATTTCTTTCTTCTTCGAGTAAATCTTTACTTGTTACTTGATCGTTTTCTGTGATCATTTGAATGTTTATTCTTGGTCCCTCATACTTTATTTCTTCGGGGGTCATTGCTTCATCTCCGTATAGTAACTTGAATGGAGAAAAATTTGTTGGCCTTGACTTCGATGTGTTGTGAGACTAGATAACTCTTGGTAATTCATTTACCCATTTTGTCTTTTTAGATCTATTAAACACTTTGATATTCCTGTGCAAATTATCCCATTTGCTATCTCTACTACTCCGTTGGAATGTGGGTGTCTTACGGATGCGAAACAGAATTTGATTCCCAAAGAGTGGCAGTATTCTCTGAAGTTGGTTCAATTGGCTGTAAGTTTGTTCCTGGTGCATTGACTTTGCTCCCTGCCATTTGGAAATTATGATAGGTCTGAATTATTTCTTTGCTGTCACTTTAAGCGGTTGGCCAGAAAAACCCTTGCCTGAAAGCTTTTCCAACTATTGATCTAGCCCCAGCGTGGCATCCGGAGATTCCCTCATGTATTTCTTTTAGGAGATTTTTTCAATCTTCTCTTGAAATACACTTTAGAAGTGGCTAGCAAATTCCTTTCTTATATAGTTCTTTATTGATGATTTTGTAACTTCTGGTCTTTTGCTTCATTCTTATTTCATCAACTTTATTTTCTGGCTCGTAAAATCCCTTGATGAATGCCATGATTGGAGCCCTCCAGTCTTCGCTTTCAATGATATGTACTTCTTTGTGTTGTTCAACTTTTTATTTTGTTGAAGCTTCGGTAATAGTTTGGAAGAATACTTCTGGTGGTAGCTCCAACTTTTGGGTAGCGGCTTTTGCAATTTTTTCTGCATCTGTGTTATCATTTCTTGAGATACTCTTCACTGTGAATCCGGCGAAGTGTTTTTCTTGATCTCTCAATAGTTGGACGTACTTTGTTAGCTCTGGGTTTTTTACTTTATAGTTTTTCTCTATGTGCCCAGCCACAACTTGAGAGTCTGTTTTGATTATTAACTTTTGAATTCCCATTGCCCTTGCCTTGCGAAGTCCCAATAGTACTGCCTCATATTCTGCAATGTTATTTGTACATTGAAAGTCTAGTCTTGCCGCATATTTGAGCTTGACTCCGGAAGGTGAAGTTATGATTGCTACTCCTCCGGCGCCAGCGAAGCCCCAAGCACCATCACAATAGATTACCCATTTTGGCTGCTCCATTTTTTCCTGATTGTATTTTGATGGTGTCCAGTCTGCTACAAAGTCGGCAGTACTTGAGATTTGATCGCTGTTCTCTTCTCAAATTTGATGAAGTATTGAGACAGTTCTGCTGCCCATTTTCTCAATCTTCCAGAGGACTTACAACCTTGTAATACTTCTTCGAGGGGTTGATTTGTTAGTATTCTTATTTTTTATGCTTGGAAGTAATGCTTCAACTTTCTTGATGCCATAAGTACTGTGTATGCAATCTTCTCTATTTCTGAGTAGAAAATTTTTGATCCTGACAAGGCTTCGGATGCGAAGTATACCAGAATTTGCCTTGTTGAGTGCTCATTTTTTTCTTCTTGTATCAAAACTGCACTAACTATTCTTTCATTTGCTGATACATATAAGAGTAAGTCTACGGTTGGATCAAGCGTTGCCAAAGTTGTGGGATTGGATAGATGCTTCTTTATTTCTTCGAAGGCTTCTTGCTGTGCTTGACCCTAACTGAATTTTTTCTTTTTCCCCTTTAATGCTTGAAATATTGGCAAGCTTCGCTCAGCTGATTTGGATATGAATCTGTTGAGCAAAGCTAGTTTTCCTGTTAATTTCTGAATGTCCTTGATGTTTCTTGGCACTTCCATATTCAGTATTGCCTTCACCTTCTCCGGGTTTGGATCAATGCCTTTTGCAGATACGATGCATCCCAGAATTTTGACTATTTGAACTCCGAATGTGCATTTTTCTAGGTTTAACTTTAGATTTGCTTTCCTGAGGTTCGAAAAGGTTTCTTGTAAGTCTTGGACATGTTTTTCTCTTTTTTTACTCTTGACTATCAAATCATCGACATACGCAAGCAAGTTTCTTGGTATTTGATCTTTGAGAACTGTGGATGTCATTCTGATAAATGTTGTTCCTACATTACGGAGCCCCTCGGCCATTCTTTGGAAGCAGTAAGTTCCAAATGGTGTGATGAAACTTGTATACTCTTCATCTCCTTTTTTCATCCAAATTTGATGGTAGCCTGAATAACAGTCGAGGAAACTGAGCATTTCACTTCCTGCTGCCTGATCTACCAAAGTGTCTATCCTTGGTAATGGAAAATTATCTTTTGGGCATGCTTTGTTGAGATCTGTGAAGTCTATACACATTCTCCACTTTTTGTTTTTCTTTTGCACCATGACTATGTTCGCGAGCCAAGTTATGAATTGAACTTCTCTTATGACTTTTGCATCTAGCAATCTTTGGACTTCGGCTTTTGCAGCTTGTGTTCTGTCTTTCGACAACTTTTTGAATTTTTGCTTTTTTGGCCTGAAGTTTTGGATCAATGTTTAATTTGTGTTCTATGACATATCTGCTTACTCCTCCGAGGTCTTGCGCGGACCAGGCAAATATGTCCTTGTTGCTTCGCAGGACTTGAATTATTTTTTCTTCTTCTTGTTTTGTTAAGTTTGTGCCAATGATGACTTGTCTTTCTGGCACCATTGGGTCGAGTGGTGTTTTCTTTGTGTCTTCGCAGGGCTTCGCCTTTTCTTGAGTCTTTGCATTTTCAGTTTCGAGCTCATCCTGTTCTTCTTCTTCTTGTATAACATGGATGTTTTTGAAAGCTGGGCTTGCATCTCTTTCTATGTTTCTTTCCTCTGTTTGATCGCCGAAGACGGTTATGATGCCATTGATTGCTGGCATTTTCATGCATAGCTATGGGTAGCTTACTATTGCTTCAAAGGCATTTAAACTCCCTTTTCCGAAGATTGCGTTGTACTGGCTGTGCATTTTAACTACATCGAATGCTATTTGCTCTGTTCTTGCGTTGTTCACTGTTTCAAATGAAACTGGCAAGATAATTCTGCTGATAGAGTTTATTTTCTTTCCGCCGAAGCCAACTAATGGATGTTTCGCTCTCCCCAAAGTTTTTCTGTTAATTTTCATTGCATCTATAGTTGATTTGAATATGATGTCGGCGGAGCTACCGCCATCTACTAGAATCTTTGAGACTGCCCATCCTTCAATGTTTGCTTCGATTACCATTGCGTCCATGTGAGGGTAATCTTTCAATTTGAGATCTTGTTCTGAAAATGTGATTGGTAGGTGAGACCATCTTGTTTTCTTGAATGGGCCTTCGATTGCGATGGAGTTTACTCTTCTGAAATAGTTTCTTCTTTCGTTTCTTGTGTCAAGCTACATACTGTTTCCTCCGAAGATTATCATAATTCTACCTTTGCTCGGAATGATTGCATTCCCATTGTTTGTTGATGTTTCGGGGGTATTGTTGGTGTGTTGAGTTTGGTGACTGTTGTTTGCCACTGAATTTTTGTGATGAAAACTTTGTTGTCGACTTTGGCCCCATTAGTTTTGTGGGCACATTGCTAGTGGCTGGCAATTGTAGATTGGCGGAGGTGGTGGCAACATGTGCTGAGGATAAGTTATTGGCATGTAATTTGTTCCTTGGGGAGCTAGGTGATTGACAACTTTTAACTGCGAAGTTGCCCTGTTTTCTTCTTGCATTTCTTCAATGCTTTTCTTTACTCTTGGGCACATTTTGGACGTGTGGCCAGCCCCTTTGCCGTGTATGATGCAATACATTTTCTCAGGCCTCAATATCTTCCTTTCAAAATTTCTGTCTTGATTGTTGTAGTTTTCCCTTTGCTGCAAGTTTTCCTTGTAACTTTTGTTGTTTTAAAAATTTCTTTGATTGTTTGATCTTGGACCTTGACTGGCAGCTTCGCTCATGTTGTTGATGTGATTTATCCTCTGAAATGGTCTTCGCTCAGCATTTATTCTTGAGTGTTGGGAATTGTTATTTGATCTTGACATGTTTCTTTCTCCGTTCTCTTCTATTATTTTTCTATAGTCTTCGTCGGACTCACATTATTTTCTCATTTCTTCATATAACTTTTCCACTGTGGTTGGTCTTTCCCTTTTGAAGTGGGAATAAAGTTGGCCTGCCCGCAGTCCTTTGATTGCTGCAATGATGACAACTTCATCTGGTATGTTTGGGATTTGAGCTTTTGCTTGTACAAATCTTTTGTAATACTGGCTCAATGGTTTCTTTGGTTGCTGCTTGATGTTGAAAAGATCATCGCTCATGAGCTCAATTCTTTGTAAGCCTTGAAAATCTAAGAGCAGAGTTGTGCTAAGTTGTTCCCAAGATTTGATAGACCTTGGCTTTAGTGAAGAGTACCAATGCTGTGCTGGTCCTCTTACTACCATGATGAGCGACTTCGCTAGGGTGTTCGCATCTCCCCCGCTTGATGTAACTACTGCTTCAAAGCTCATGAGAAATTGTCTTGGGTTAGACATGCCATTGTAAGTTGGGATGATGTTGAATTTGAGTCCTGTTGACCACTTCGCTAGCTGAATGTCTATTGACAGAGGCGACTCTATGTCAATTATTGCTATTTGACTTTGGTTTTCTTTTCTATTGGTGTTTTTGCTTGCTGAGTTTGGGTCTTGAATCGTGACTTTGCTTTCATTTTCTATCTCTTCGTTGAGCTTTCTTATTTCTGCTTCTGCTTTCGCAATTCAATTCTTCAGGGACTTTTCCCTTGTCTTCGCTCTTGCTTCTTCTAGCTGTTTTTTCTTTACAGCGAGTTGATCCTCGAGTTCCTTGAGTCTTCTTTCTTCGTTCTGAGTTTCTTCTTCTTCTTGAATACGTCTGGTTTCAGTTTCTGTTGTATCTTCTATAGTTAGATCTTGTACGGCGTTGTTGTCGGCCATAGCTGTCCTTTTACTGGGTCTTCCCATTTTGGTGGTCATGAGTGTCTTCGATCACATAAACGGATGACGCCATATAAGTAAGGTGAACACAGTCGACGCCAGATGTTGGGTGATGAAATCACACACATATAAGTAAGGTGAACACAATATGCTGGTCGCAATTGCATTTTATTCCTCCCCAATATTTACACCCCAGGGGGTATTTATAGATCCCCCTGGCTTCGCTACCTTTAGGAACTTTACAACATAAATCACAAAAGCCCTTATTCAATCAGCTAATATTCATCAGCGAAGTAGCACAATCTACTTCGTTGCTGTCTTCTTGACCTTTTCACTAACTTCAGTCTTTGACCAATTCTTAGACTTCGCAGGTCGCCTTGTTGATTCTCATGGGAAGCTGCCTCATCATCTTCGCTAAATGCCCAGAGTGTAGCGAAGCCACCTTCGTCAGACAATCTAAAACACGCAAGAATATACAAGCGAAGTAGAAAATAATCATAGCAAAGTGTCCATATTATCTTCGCCGGACATGTTAGTATCTCAAATATTTTGTAATGAAAAGTTTATTTTCAAAGTTTGGAATGGATGTTTGTGTGTCAAAGTTATTCCCCAACAATATGACATTCAGATCCCCTAGAAATCTTGTATCATAGATATGCATGTATCGGTACCCACTACTGTTTTGGGTTTGGGTTAATTAAGTTGTTGGTTTCCTATGTGAAACAAACTTTCTTATGTGGAACCTGTATCAACTAGACTAACTATTGTGAATCAGCTGCCCTTTCTTACTTGCCTCGCTTGTGTCGACTAGACCAATCAATTGCATTTGTTTTGAGGGGAAAAAGCTGGTAGTTAATTAATTAGATGTATTGTGGCATTGCATATGATTGAGCTGCTAAACGAATTCCCTTTTCATCATTTACAGCTGGAGACACGTAGAGCTGTAATCTAATAATAACTATAAATTTTATATTTATCTTCACATAAAACAGTAAAAGTGACATGATACAAAATCATTTTTAATTGGATGATAAGAAAGCTTTGACGGTGTGATAAAATATTAGTTCCTGATATACTGTGAGTGCAGACCTATGGCCAAATTCCTTGATAGCAGAGATTGCATGGTTAAAAATACATATAATTGCTGCAATGAATTAGATATAGTCACACACACAGAGCTAAAAGCTAAGAAGTACCTTTGGTAGACCAGAACGATCAAGAAGTAATTTCAATTTCCTGATACAGCTGCATCTCCTAATGAGATGAAACATTATTGCCGGAAGAGCATGGTGATTCTCCACGAGATTAATAACAAGAGATTCACATGTTGGAAGCTTATCCATTTCCTTTAGGAAGGTCACATATCCAGCTATTTCCTGCCATATGCACAATTGTCATTAAGTTTAATGAGAAGTTGAAATCAGCTAATTGTCAGAATTTTTTTTGGCAAAATACCAATGTTTCAGCTTTATTCTTAAAACAGAATAATTAATATTGGCTCTATTGATGAATTATAAGAACAACAATAGAAAAGTTGCTCTTAAATCTGAACTATTACAGTTCTTAAGGATAGGAAAGCAATGGCTTCAATGGTATAGGGGTTTTCACTAAGTTGTGTAAAAAAATATCAAGGTTTGCATTGAGTTTAGCTTGGCTACCTTTTACAAATTTGTAAAATCTTTTACCTGGTTTGCAGCCATAACGTTTAACATTGAATTTGGTATGAAATTTTGTAAATCAACAAATTACCTTATAAAGTCCAAGAGCAACTATCAGCTCCTTGGCAGAATCATATCTCTCCATTAGTCGTGTAGACGAAGTGAGCATTCCAAGAAAGGTGGCCAAATGCATGATGTGTAGTGACTGAAGATGACGCCTGCAAAAAGCAAACTGGTGGAGGCCAGGATCATATCTGCCACACCATGCAACCATCTCCAGCTTCGGGGCGACTATGCAAGCTTCAGCAGCGTGAGACACAGAAATCTCTTGTAGTATTGGGGCGTTGACCTCCAGCTTCCCGGCGATGTTGAAGATGATGTATTCGAGACACTCAAGAGACGCCGACCAAATGGAGACGTCGCAGACGGGGACGAGATCATTCACAAAGATATGAAGCTTCCGCAGGCGTGGGCACTGAGAGGACACGACGCGCCCCAGCTCGCCGCCGTCCATCTGGTCGCACGATATCATCAGATCAGTCAGGGCCGAGAAGGAGCCGGTCAGCGGCGGGCGGAGGACAAATCCTGACAGGTGTCCGACGTTGATCTCCGTAGCTCTCTCGCAGATGGGAAGCGCCAGCTCCTCCTTGATATCCCCGGACCTTCGGGCATCTTCCTTCAGGTAGACACGAAGACGCAGCTTGCCGGCGAGGCGCTGGGAGGCGAAGCGGAGCGATGGGGCGATACGGTGCGCGGGGACGTCCCACTGGTCGACTCCGCTCACCTCGATCTTGAGGCTGTGGAGAGTTGGTGCGGCGTAGGAGTCGAGGGCGGCGTCGATGGAACCGAGAAGAGCCGAGAGCGGCGTCGACGGAGTAGGGCTGCCGCAGAGGACGAGTTCCGGCATGTGCGCCCAGACGCCTCGCCAGCGGCGGGAGAGGACGCTGGTGCGCGCAGCGGCCGCGGCAGACGGCAGCCGGACGAGGATGCCGTGCAGAAGCTCATCGGGGAGGCCGCTGATGAGGTCCTCCGCGCCGCGGCGGCGGATGGTCGGCGGCTCCATGGGGACGGGAGCGGATGATTTGGAATTGGGGCTCATAATTGACTCTGTATATTTTCCGCAGGCGAGGTGGCATCGGACTCGGACGGGAGGCCCGTTTGTACAGCAGACAGGAGGCCCATTTATGCACTGAATCGGAGCTCGGAATGTGCGGTGGGCCGTGGCTGTGCTCACGCATGGCGAGGAGCTGTGGGGCCCCGTCCGCCGTTTCGTGTGTGTGTGGTGGTAAACGAAGCTTCAAGTTTGTGACGTGCTTGATCGTTTCCATAGCTTAAAAAAAAACGTTTCCATAGTACTCCATCCATTCTCTTTTATATAAGACAGCGCATATATCACGAATTAAAATTTAAAAATTTAGACAAAAAATTTAGCTAACTATTATAATATATTATACTATATAAACTTAATATGGTTAGATTGCTAATTAAATGTACTATCCAAGAACTACAAATTTATAAATGTAAATAATACGGTATATATAAAATAAATGAATGGTCAAAGTATAGTTTGGGAGGGCATGTCGTGTCATGTACAACCACTAACTTATAAAATATAATGTAGGTAGTAACAATTTTGTATGTGCATATACTATTTTTTCCCTTTTGAGAAAAACAATGGGGAGCAAAGGAGCTCCACCTAAATTGATTTACAACTAATTCCGATAAGCCGGTAACAGAGGATTACAACACATACTACAAAGATAGACCCTTGAAGGGCCCAACAAGTGTGGGGGAGGGGGAGGAGGGGGACCAACACTAGCAACAACACATACAAAAGAAAAACACCAACACATTGGCAATGCTAACAGAGCCAAATATTGCACCACCAATAGACAAAACTACGACGAGCTCCATAACCACGGGTGACCGTTAAGTCAAGATTGACAAGGAAAGCCATGATGTATATCCTCTGGGGAGTTCATCTAGGACCAATCACCTTCCACTTACACCACTAGAGGGAGAGGAAGCCTCCTGGGTTGGAGGACCGATGGTTGGAGAATGTGAAGATTCAAGAGAGGAGATTATAGTTCCACTATGACACCGACAGTGGGACCATCCAATTGTGCCTCGGTATCGGGAGTGTAAGAGAACCTTGCAAGAAGGAAAGTTGGATGGTCCGAAATAGCCCCTCCATGGTGGCACCCTCAAGAAGGAGGCGACATCATTGATGTAGCGCACCACCGGCTCCAGATAAGCAGAGCTAGGTTTTCACCAAGAGGAGAGGAGTGTTACTACAACTAAATGTTGGGGAGGCTACTACATCCACACCTCCAAGATGGTGAATGGCACCAAATGGCGTCACCGTCGATCGCATTGCCAGGCCATGCATGGCTTTCACTTACACTCCCCCAAACCCCATGACCATCAACTGTAACCCACCATCTCAAAGCCAATAGAAGGATCCAAAGGCACAACAACCCACAACACACAGATAGTAGTTGCTCCAAGGGCACGGCCATACCACACCCCATTGTTAGTGCCCTTCACAGCTCGCACAAATTAGTAGGGGCATGAGCAAGATGTATATGTGATAAAAAATATTTTGATCTTTGCATTTTACTTTTCATAGTTTCAAGTTCTTCTCATTGCGCTTAAGAATTGGCACAAACAAAGATTAACCTATCCAAATAAAAGTCTAGGTCTTCAATATTATATATTCGACTTTAGTTGGTTCACTATCAAAATTCAGCAAGGTTAGACTTCATTTGACTTAAACATTTGGGCAAAAGTTTGCCAAAACATACATCATTATTAGTTTACTAAACCTCATGGCAAAAATCAAAGGTGAACCTTCCGTTGAGGTTTGACTTAAAAGCTAAGCTCCGAACTTGCACAATCTCAGGTTTCCTACCTGCAGACTGAAACAAGCAAGTTTCAGATTAATTTCTAATCCTATGTCAGCTGAGAACACCTGCCCTGCTATAACTTTTTTGTGAGGTACCAGCATGTAGAAATTTCTCTTAGTACCAAAATATTAGTTACATATCCCTTCCACAATTTAAATACTCATTCAAAATGAAACTAACATAAATCTGTAGTAACTTTGTGGGCTTCAAGAATCCTTTATAAAACTGAGGGGCTATCAAATGATGTGACATGTGGGCATCCTCTATATTAGGAGGCCAGTGTATTCGACACCTTCTTTGGAAGCAGGTTAAATTGGATCTTGCTAGTAGAGTGACATACCCTGTGGATCCTTTCAACAGCCTCCATGATCTCTGAAGGAACAGGGTCAAATGGTACCATCATGTCCACCCTTTTAAGGGTTGCCGTGTTGCATTTAGACAACAACAATTCCATAAATTCCTCCTCTTCATCTGAGCCTGTGAAGGATTTGATTAAGATATCCTCAAGTGAATCAAATGTGATGCCATCCAACATGTAATTCTCTGGCAGAAGACAAGGACAATCTGATGACACCTGAAAATAAGTACAAAAAAAGGTACAAAAATGTTAGCAGACAGCACAATGCAATTATCCAAGAAACAATGTTATTGTTTTCCCTTTCGGAGGGGAGCACCCAACCTAGTTCTCAACATGAATGTATGTGATATAGCATGTGTAAATATTTTAGGTTTACAAGCCCATTCAACAACAACACAATGGTATGATGTTCGGATACGATATGATATTCGGATACCCTAGCAATCTTCTATCACATATATGTATTAGTACCCACTGCTGTTTTAGGTTTGGGTTAATAAGTTCTCAATTTCCTATGTGAAACAAACTTTCTTACATAGAACCTGCATTGACTAGACCAACTATTGGAATCAGATACCCCTTCTTGCTCTCCTCGCTTGTGTCTACTAAACCGACCATATTGCATTTGTTTTGAGGAAAAGAACTATTAGTTAATTAGCTTTTGTGTTATGACATTGCATATGATTGAGCTGCTAACTGAATTTCCTTTTTCTTCTTGTATGCACGTAGAGAAATTGTAGAGCTGTAATCGAATTTATTCTATAACTATATATTTTACTAGTATCATGCCCGTACGTTGCTACGGGACAGCTAAATTTTTACTAAAAACACATAGATCGCACCATAAGATAACAATACAATGAATTGAAATACCAAATTTACAATGACATTCAATCCAAAAAACAAAGTTCATAAAATTAACACAATCACGGACTCTTACTGTATGGATCTTTTCGTGATATGGCCAAGATAATACTGTGCTCGTGCGTTACAATGTGTTACAATGGGAAAACAATAATAATAACTCACAATGTCAGAGCATGTTAGAGCATAAACACAATTGAGATTTTACACAGATCTACACTCAATTGACTATGGCTTGTGATGGACTGACATGGCAGGATTCATAGGCGGTTAGAGTGCAAAGTATACAACTTTATGTTGGTATGTTATCAGCTAGTCATGGTCTGAGAATTGAAGTTGCAAACTGTTGGGCCGTGTGTTATCAGTCCAATGGCCCAAAGGCCCATTAGCCATGTATAAAAACAGATGTATCCTGTGAATGTAGCTACATACCAGAACTTTCCAAACTCTTCAACATGGTGTCAGAGCCTAGTGCGGAGAGACGATGGATGGCGATGGGAGCGAAGAAGGCGATTGCAGCCGCTTGAATCGGTGGTTCATTCTCGACGCAGAGAAGGCACGGACACACGTGCCGAGGATTTTCCTAGAAGCCAGTGTGGAGGGGAGGTGAGCCTGGGTGTGTTTGGCCATCGCAGAAGAGCAGGGGTGTGAGGAGGACGAGCGCACAACAGTTTTGCTAGGATTGGAGGTGACTAGGTCCGGCAGTGCTCAGTTGGGAGGCAAGTCGTCAAGAGGTATTGCCTTGAAGTTGAGCTGCAGTGCCTATTACTATGATTTGAAGTTCGATTTGAGTAACGGAGAAGAGTGCCAGCATTCACTTTGCTCCATCGTTGGTGGGCACAAGCTGCAATTTTTGGTGTGGATGCTTCAATTCTTGTCGTGGAGCATCTAGGGGCAGTTAATCGGTGGTGGATTGAAGACAACTAAGGTGTCTAGTGTTCAGTACTAGTATTTGGAGTTTCTTGCTACAGTACACATTTTCTACAATACACATTCAGGGAAGGAGGAAGCAAGGTGTTGTACTCCTGTGCATTGTGGGCTGTACTGTTTGGTCAAGATTGATTAGCTTTAACAATGGGGGAGAACCAGGCTGCTGGCATTCAGCAAGCACTAGAGCAATTGGCTCAGTTAATTGTTGCAAAGCAGAGTGAAAGCTCATCCTCCAGTAAAGCAATAGTTGCTCAAACAGAACCATTTCAGAAGATAGAATTGGCGCCTAATGATATTAAATTAGAAGGGATCAAGAACTACTTGGTTTGGTCTAGAAGGGCCGTGTTGCTTCTAAAGGCAAAAGGATTGGAGAGTTTCATCAAAGGAGGATCAGTTGAGCCACAGGATAAGTCAAGTGCTGAGTCGAAGGTATGGGATGCTATCAATTCATTAGTGGTTGCATGGATGTTGAACTCAATGTTTCCAGCAATTGCTAGCATTGTAGATACCATTCCAACCGCCACTGAGATATGGAAAACATTAGAGAAAATGTATTCTAGGGCTGGAAATGTGATGCTAATGGCTGAAATAGAAGACAGGCTCCATGATCTCAAACAAGGGGAGAGGTCTGTAATGGACTATGTTGCAGAGTTAAAACGACTATGGACTGATTTGGACCACTATGACCCAATAGATATTCTAGAATCACAGTATGTTCCTAAGATCAAGAAATGGATTGAGCGTCATAGAGTTTTTCAGTTCTTGAGAGGTTTAAACCCTAAATTCGAAGGAAGGCGTGCCACAATATTTCATCAAGATACACTCCCTACTTTGGAGGAAGCCATAGTAGCTATTGCTAGGGAGGAGGTGAGACTAAAGGTGATGAAGGATACTACTTCACCTATATCATGGCTTGTTTATGCAGCAGCAAGAATTAAGGAGACCAGGGAGTGTTTCAACTATGGTGATATGGGTCACTTAGTCTGTGATTGTCCATTACCACCCAAGTCCAACCGTGGAAGGGGAAGAGGCAACTACAGAGGTGTTTCAAGAGGAGGAAGAGGAGGTTATGGAAGTAGAAATAGCTACAAAGCTGTGTGCTTGTCCCATCTCTCAATTAGTAATACTTTTAACACATCATCTCTGTCTTCATCAACTACTGCAGCGCGAGATGGCTGAAGTCCAGTGCATTCTAGAGCCCGAAATCAAAGGATTCCAAGAAGTGCTAGCAGGCTTCATCATGGATGAGGTGGTCTCGACGAATGGGATGTTCTCAATCATGAAGGCTACGACAGTGGAGACAATGCCAATGGCAAAAAACTTCAAAGACAAATTGATGATTCGGGTGTAGGAGATGACTTGAGATGATTTAGGGCCGGGACATGTAATAAATACTTTTGTGTAAACTTTGATGATATAAGTACTTTAGTTTCATCGTAATGCTTAATTATATCATGTTATGAACTACAATCGGATTGCAAAAATAAATTAAAAAAAGCATAAAATAACAATTTTAATAATAAGCAGAAAAAAACCTATCACTGTCGGATTGCAATAGAAACCGACAGTTATCATCTAACGATTAGTGCCGGACCAGTAAACACCCCGGCAGTGATCCTACTGAGAACACTGCCGGATGGTATTCCCAGCCGTCAGTTTTGTTCTACGTAACACTGCCGACTGGTAACTGAAACCGTTAGTGTTAGCCATGTAGAACACTGTCGGCTGGTAGCTACAACCGGCAGTGTTAGCCATGTAGAACACTGCCGGCTTGTAGCTACAACCGGCAGTGTTAGCCATGTACAATAGTGCCGGTGTGTATCCTCAACCGGCACTGTTCTTGACATAACACTGCCGGCTTTTGTTACGAACCGGCCGTGTTATTGCTAACAACACTGCCAACTGGAGGAAAAAGCCGGCATTGTTGCTCTTGAGAACAATGTCGGCTTGTATTGTTACCCGGCAGTGAAAGTGTTATCTATGCCGGGTTCAAAGATACGGCACTCATGCTGTTCCCCACATCACTGCCGATATGGTGGTGCCGGTTCAATATCCGGCACTGATGGGGGGTCTGGGACCGGCGCAGATCAAGTAATTTATAGTAGTGATAATAAGAAAAAGTGTTAGCACACAGGAGATTCACATAATGTTTTGGGTTTGGCTTTAGTTCTTATTTTTCTTAGTGAAACAAACGTTCTGCATAGCACTTGGTCTTGACTATACTAACAATTGTGAATCAGCTGCCCTTTTCTTTGCCCTCCTCACATGTGTGGACTAAACCCAACCATACTGCATTTGTTTTGAATGCAAGGAAAGGGCTTTTAGTTAGCCAATGTGTTGTGAAATTGCGTTTTATCTACTAACATGTATAAATAAGAAATGTAGAGATGTAATCTAATTTACTATATATAAACTACTTTTTATAACAGATGACTTCAAACTTAAGCAATTCATATATGTACCGTCATGTAAGAATTACCCATAGAATTTTTTTAGTTTGATCACAAAAATAACCTTGCCAAAGTGATAAATGTCAGTCCCTGATATTCTGTCAGTGCAGAGCTGTGGCTAAGTTCCTTGATGGCAGGGATCACATGACTCAAAATATATGTCAGTGGTGTCTCTCAGAAAAGTTAAAAGTTTAGAAGTTATTACCTTCAATGGAGGAGTATGCTGATAAAGTGATAATTTCAACTTCCTGATACATCTGCATCTCCTTAGGAGATACAGCATTATTGGTAAAAGACCATGGTTATTGCTCCCTAAATTAATATCAAGGGTTTCACATATAGGAAGATTGTCCAATTCCTTCAGGAAGGTCACGTACCCCGCTATATCCTGCCATGGGACAAAACTTATAAGGTCAGTGAGAAGATGAAATCAGAAAAAAAAAATAGTTGTGCTCAGAAATTTATCATAAAGGATACTTCACGCACTCTATTTCTATATGAAAACCACAGTGGTTAGGTACCATGGTCACAAGTAGCTAAGCTGTTCTTATCTGATCATCTGATGAGAAGCTAAGACAATATCTAAAGTGGAATGCATGCAAGTACATGCATTGGGTCCCAAAGGGGAATTCATGAGCTTTATGTGTTCAGTTCTGAATACAGAATAGTGTTTTTTGCCAAGCTGGCCTCATATGGTGTTTGGAGCAGAGGAAAGCACAGTGCCAATTCTTGAGAAAAGGATTCACTCGCTCACAAAAACGCAGGAAATAAAACATCCGGTTAGAGCTCAAGTTTTGGCAGAGGTCTGAGGCAAATCACCGGCCAACCCGAGTTGAAAATGATGCAAATACTTTCATCTAATAGCCGCCACCTTAATAATACTAAATGAAACTTGGCTAGTGGGATTAAAACCATGATTTTTAATGACTTGAAATGCATTTTTAGTTGCATAATTTTTTTGTTAAAAAAATCTGTGTTCTTCACTCCCCTTTCGCTTAACTTCCTTTTAGTAGCATATCTTTTTCGCCTCACGGGTTAGCACCTATTGAATGATTAATAACCAGTTAGCCACATGTTTTAGTAACTAAAAGACATACAGCTTGTACAATTAAGTTACATTCATTCTACTTTACTGAATATTATCAGTAATTGACATGTGAGTTCCGCTACTGTTTTATGTTATCAATAGTCTAGGAAAAAAAATGAGAGAATGAAACGAGTACTCGTGATACAAAAACTATATACAATACAGTTCTAGTGTTTCCAATTCATGAGGCGGTTTTGATATGAGAACTGGGCCTCGCATTGCCCCGCACAGGCGACTGGGGCGGCACCCAACCCATCCGCCGCCGCCAGCCGTCTGCCTGCTCTCCTTCCCCTCACCACCGCCGGAGGGGCTCGCAGGAAGCCCGTGCGGCTCCCTAGGATGGTGTGGTGAGGCATTTTCCTCTCCCAGGTGACTTGCGAGCCCTCCGTGCGGGGATGGCTGCTGGCCGGTTGGAGCAGCCACAATGATGGGATGCCCGCGAGCCGCCCAGCCATGAATCTGTCTCCCACGGCACTGGATCTTCTCCCCTTGCCATGAAGTGCTGACATCATCGGAGCTCCAGCTGCAGATTCGCCGCCCCCCCCTACATGATGGCGGTGGTCGTGGTTCATGGCCCTTAGCTGGTGTCGGCACTCCTGGCCCCGTGGCGGTGCTCCCGAGCGGAAGAGTACTACCGTGGGGTGCACATGGTGGCAATTGGCCTTCTACACGCCCGAGGGGAGGAGCATCGCCCTGGTGGTCCAGGCTCAAGGCGCTAGCGCAGCGGCGATTGCCGCCCCCACTCCCTCGTTGGAACCCTACAGCACGGAGCTCCGCGACACGACGCGAACATGTGCTGTCCAACCTCCCCCCGGCGCGAGCTCATCTTGCAGTTTCTCCTGAGTGGCGGAGCCCTGCACGGCCATCTACCGGTGCTGCCCTGCGAGCGACGGCGTCGACCTTGACAGGATCCTGGGTGACATTGTGCTGATAATGTCGGTGTGCGCCTCCCACCTCGCGGGCAAGTCCGGTAGCTGCTTCATGTGGTGTGGCGGCGCCCGACACCTCCTAGTCCGAGCGCGGATGCGTGCCAGTGCACGCCTTCCTCCGTCGCGGGCGAGACCGGGAGTAGCTCCGCGTGGTGTGGCGGTGATTGGCATGCGAGGGATGCTTGTCGGCGCGTGCCTCCCACCATCACGAGCGAGTCCAGAGATGGCTCTGTGTGGGTTGGCGGTGGCGAACAACCCCATTGCCTAGGCGAGGACGCTTATCGGTGCGAGCCTCCCTTTGTCGCGGACGACTCCAAAAACGGCTCCGTGTGGAGTGGAGGCGGCCGACAGCCCCTTTCTTTCTTTGTCTAGGCATCGACGTATGCCGGTGTGAGCCTCCCATCATTGCGGGCGAGTCCGCGAATGTCTCCGTGTGGTGTGGCGGCTACCGGCCCCCCTAGTCCGGGAGCGAAGTTTCTAGGCGAAAGCTCAGCTCACATCTATCTGAGCCCACGACGAGATTTTCCTTCTTGAAGGCATCACTAAAGAACCTTTGCAGTTGCTTCTCCTCGGCTTCTGCTTGGCTACCAATGATTACGTTATAGCGTCATTCACCTCCCTGGAAGCATCGTTGAAGAGTTTTTATACCTTAGTGTAGTAGTCTCTGCTATCGTGTTTGGCTGTGGTTGTGCCTCTTTTTCACCCTGGCGCTAGTATGTCCTGTAATATTGCTTTTCCTTCCTTAAACCTCTTGTAAATCTTGCCATTTTAGGGTTTTTTGAATATAGATTCAGGTTGGGAGTAATCCCTCCGGTGACATTAAAAAAATCCATGAGACAAATCTAAAGAAACAATGTATACATAGTCGAATCTGTAATTTTTTTTCATCCGAAAGCTTTTTGCAACGAGTATCTGTTAGCGCTTAGCAGAGCTCAAGGTAATCGAGAGCAGGCAGTTAAAAGGTACTTGTCAAAATCACCGGTCGTGAGCTTGAAGAAGCGGATCTTGCTAACATCCATGTGCTCCCAGTATTGCTCCTGCCACTTCCAGCAGTTCTCACACCCCTTTGTCAATCATCTGCCAAAATACAACACCGCACTGCGGCACTGGTGTCACTGAACAAATATATCACACCCCTTTTTCAATCATCTGCCAAAATGCTCCTTGCTAGCAAGATATTTTTGCATCCTGTGGGTGAGTGTGGTGACCGGTGAGCGTGAGATGAGTACTTGGAGAGCTTTATACAAGATTTGGCCCAAAATATCATTTCACTACATACTGATGGGCCAAATAATATTAGTACCAGTTACTGCGACGGCAGGTTCACTAGATGGGGTGAAGCAGTGAGCAAAACTTATTTCTTTCACGCTTTGTGGACAGGCACGTATACTGTGGTGTCAAGAGATGCTCACCATGACTTAAGGGCACATGTGAAATGGTCAACGTTCTAAATCTGAGCTTCGTTCCGCACGTATTATATTAATTTCGTCCATATTTTCCTTCGAAGTAATTATAGTTCATCTCTTCTATACCAGCAAGCGATGGCTTCATTTAGGTAAAAAAAAAATGATACTTGTCATCAAATCAAAAGGCTAAAAAACAAACAATGGAGGATTTCGTTCCAAAATAAAGTATGAGTTCAGTTGAAATTCTTTTTTTAAGCATCATGGTTACTGTCCAGGGGTGGATCTATAGGGTGTAGGGGTACTGACGCAATAACTTGCAATCTGAAACTGAATCGAAGACATCCGATATCCGATGAAACTAAATCTTTGTAATAAACTAACAATCTGAATCAAGTACAGTAGTAAACAACGTTGAGTAGCGGGGGAAAAAAAACAAGCATGTTATGCTACAAAACCTTAAGTCAAAAAACGAGATTGCCAGAACCTGAAGAAAACATTCAGTGGAAATAGGAGAGCAGAATCCCTGTAGGTGCCAAAAAAAAAACAGCTAAAGAAAACTCTTGTCAACCAATTTAATCTCAGGCAATATTAACTGTCATAAACAAAAGTTATTCATAGCAATGCACAAAGACAGTTTTAAGTAGAACACATAGGGACACAACCGGTCCATGAAATCAAGGCTAGCCACAGTGCAAACCACAGAGATTTACTCCGAAGAAGTCACCCTCCACAATGGATACAAAAGGCACCAGACCTAGGCACAGAAGCAGCTTTGACGACCGATGGCTTTACTGACCACCATGGAGATGGAGCACCAGGTGCAGTGAGCAAGACACATGGGCACCCTTTATATTATGGCATCTGCACCTCATGCAGTTCATGTTAATTGGACCATGATGTTTGGATGATACATGCTGCGAATCCTTTGTACAGCCTCCTTGATCTCCGAAGAAACAGGGGAAGTGGCAGATATCACCATAAAGTTTACCCTTTTAAGGACTACCATATTGCATCTAGACAACAACTCCTCCACAAATTCCACCTGTTTGGCTGAACCTGTAAAGAAACTGATTCCTATCTCTTCAAGTGAATCAAAGGTGATGTCATCCAACCTGTAATTCTCTGGCAGATGACAAGGACACTCCGATATAATACAGGATGTCAACTGAAAATAAGGAAAAAAAAAGTTAGGAAACAGCAAATCTATAAAAATAAATGCAATAATACAGACACCGTTAACCCTTTGGGGAGGGGAGCAGGAGCACCATACTTAAGAGTTCACCTCAACAGGCACGAATATGTGATACATAGCATTTGTAAACAATTCAGTATCACAAGCCCATGTCACACTCACACCCACATAACCCTGGGGCGTTCAGATCCCCTTGCATCTTTGATCATTTAATAGTTTTTACCCTTACCCACAGTTTTGGGTTTGTTTTGTTAAGTTCTTGATTTCCTTTGTCAAATAAAATTACATAGAATTTGCATCAACTAGACCAACACCAACTATTGCTTTCTCCAAAAGACACTAGACTAACTATTGTGAATCAGCAGACCTTTCTTATTCTCGGTTGTGTCAACTAGACAAAACATATTGCATTTGTTTTGAACTTCAAAATAAAAGCTCAGTTAGTTAGCTAATGTGTTGTGACATCGCATATGGTTTAGCTGCTAAATGAATTTCCTCTAGCACGTATAGCTGGAGAAATGAGGTGGTGTCATCTAATTCATTATATAACTAATGATTTCTAAACTTATTAGTTTATATGTATCTTCACGTAAAAATTAGCTGATAGGAATTAATTTTTTCTCTAACCATGAAAAACCTTGCTAAAATGACAAATATTAGTCCCTGATATATCAGTCAAGACTCAAGACCTATGGCCAAGTTCCTTGATAGAAGAAATTCACATGATTAAAAATTCATATCGTTGCCATAAGTGTCTCGCAAAAGGAAAAAACTTGGATATTACCTCTGATGGAGTACTAAGCTTTAAATGGAACTTCCGGATACAACTGCGTCCCCTAAGAAGATGCAACACCGTTGGTGTAAAAGCATGGTGATCCATCAATAAAGCAACAAAAAGGGTTTCACATATGGGAAGCTTGTCCATTTCCTTCAGGAAGGTCATATATCTCTCTATTCCCTGCCATG
The DNA here is from genome assembly GCA_023333625.1 of Bothriochloa decipiens. Taxonomy (NCBI): domain Eukaryota; kingdom Viridiplantae; phylum Streptophyta; class Magnoliopsida; order Poales; family Poaceae; genus Bothriochloa; species Bothriochloa decipiens. The sequence goes on from CM041647.1 coordinate 9,023,060, forward strand.
GGCACAAAATTTATTGAGGTCAATGAGAAGATGAAATCAGCAAATAATCAGCAGTTGGACATGCAAAATTTTCAAACCGTCAGCTCTAATGCTTGGAATGGAATAAGAGTGGCCCTATTGATCAATGAATTATAAGAGTAAGAATTACAGTAACATCAATTTTAACTCATGTGTGCAGAACAGCTATCTCAGTTCTTAAGGACACGTAGGCAACGGGCATAAAGGAATTAGGTACATGGGTTTCCACTTTTTTGCTAATAAGTAGTGTCTAAATTTTGGCATTGAGTTCAGCTTGGCTACCCTTTTTAAAACTGTAGAATTTTTTCTATGGTTTCCAATTGAACCATCCAAAACAATAATCATTGGTTTGTTGTGAAATAATATACATAAATAACGGTACCTTCTGAATTCTGAGACTAACTATCAGCTTACTGACAGTGTCAAATCTCTCCATCAGCCGTGTGGACGAAGAGATCCCGTGCACGATGGATAGACACCGAAAGTGGTGGCCTGCCACAACAAACTGGTGTCTGTCAGGATCAAAGGTGTCGCGCCAGTCAACCTTCTCCAGCTTCGGGGCGACAACAATGCAAGCCTTAGGTGCTGATGTTACAGAAATCTTCTGCAGCATTGGGGCTGTAACCTCCAGCTTGCCTCTGTATAAGGCGCACTTGAAACACTTGAGAGTTTCGGAGCGTATGGAGACCTTGCGGACAGGTTCAAGCTTCAACAAATCAAGACTGAGCTTCCGCAGGCGTGGACACTGCGGAGAAGACACGGTGCGCCCCAGCTCGCTGCCGTCCATTTGGCCACATCTTATATTCAGATAGGTCAGCAACGAGAAGGAACCGGTTGGTGGCAGCCGTTGAAGGTCGATCTCAGTAGCTCTTTCGTAGACGGGCAGCGCGAGCTCCTCCATGTACCTGTGGGCACCGCGACGGAGATGTAGCTTGCCAGCGACGCGCTGGGAGGCGAAGCTGAGCCATGGAGAGATACGGTGCGCCGGGAGGACGCGCCGGTCGACTCCGCTGACGTCGATCTTGAGGCTGCGGAATGTAGGTGCGGCGGGGAGTTTCAGGGCGGCGTCGATGGAGTCGATGAGGGCCGAGGGTGTTGTCGCAGGAGCAGAGCTGCCGTCGAAGACGAGTTCCGGCATCGGCATGCTGTCCCAGATGTCTCGCCAGCGGCGGGAGAGGACGCTGGTGCGAGCGGCATCAGCGGCGGACGGCAGGCGGCTTAGGATGGCGTGCAGAATCTCGTCGGGGAGGCCGCTGATGAGGTCCTCCTCGCCCCGGCGGCGGATGGCCGGCGGCTCCATGGGGACGGCAGTGGGTGATTTGGGGATCCATCGGCTAGGGTTCGGGAATGGAACCGGGAGGGAGCTGTAGGCTGGCTGTTTATCTTCCGTCTCGAGGAGTCGAAGTGTCGAACGGACTTGATCGGCCTGCCAAGGCCCAACAAAAATAGCCCAAAACACATCAGGGAATGTGTTTCTCAAAAAAAAAATGGAGTGAAGTGAAGTCATGTTGAAAAATCGTATGATTATTGAATCAGCCGAGTGGCGCCTCTACAATGAAAAAAAAAAATAAACTTAATTAATGCATTGGCTACAAAAGCACTTTCAAAGAATACTAACAGAGCGATCTTTGAATCAATAGATAAGAGCAAGATTACCAAGCACGAAATCAACACAATATGCTACATAGAATCAAATTGACACAAATTTGCAGTAACTTGGCCCTCTACAATCATTTGAACAATGCTCTCATAGAAACCAAGCAGTATAGCGTCTGATGTGAGTGTGACACGTCAGCACACCCTCCCATAGCTCCGGCTCTGGCAGCTCCACGCCGTGCACGTTGAATTGGACCTTGCTGTTTGGAGAGCACATGCTGCTGATCCTTTGGACAACCTCCATGATCTCCGAAGAAACAGGGACAAATGGCACCGTAAAGTCTACCCTTTTAAGGGTGGTTACCGTGTTGCATCTAGATAGCAGCAACTCCACAAATTCCTCCTGTTCAGCTGAACCTGTAAAGGAACTGATTCCTATCTGTTCAAGAGAATCAAAGGTGATGTCATCCAACCTGTGATTCTCTGGCAGAAGACAAGGACAACCTGACATAGTACAGGATGGCATCTGGTAAATAACTAACAAAAATTAGCAAACAGGACATGTTTCGAAACAAATGCAATATAGACACCGTTCACCCTTTGGGGAGGGGAGCATCCAATTGAATTTAGTTCAAGAGGTACAAACGTGAACATTTCAGTTTTGCAAGCCCATGTCACAAACCACACAACCCTGGGACACTCATGTGTGCTCACATCCTTCTATCAAATATATATAAGGACTAGTGTCAACTTTGTGTTGTTAAGTTGATTTCCTTTGTGAAACAAACTTTCTACATAGAACTAGTGTCAACTAGACTGACTATTGTGAATCAGCAGCCCTTTCTTGTTCTCCTCGTCTGTGTCACCTAGACCAAACCATAATGCACTTGTTTCGAGTGGAAAAAAAAAAGAGAAAAGCTGAGTTAGTTAGCTAATATGTTGTGGCATTATTGCATATGGCTCAGCTGCAAAATTAATTTCCTTGCCTAACATGTATAGCTAGAGGAATCAGAAGGTGTCCTATATAACTATATTTTACACTAATCACTTGTAAACTTATTAATGTATACGTATCTTCATGTAAAAGATACCTGATAGGACTAATTTTTTCTCTGACCATGAAAAAACCTTGCTTAAAGTGATAAATATTAGTCCCTGATATACTCCCAGTCAAGATTTATGACCAAGTTCCTTGATAGCAGATATTGACATGATTTAAAATTCATATAATTGCTACAAACACTCACAAAGGTCAAAAACTTGGAAGTTACCTCAGATGGAGTACGCATAATAAAAAACACTTTGAACTTCCGGATACAAATGCACCTTCTAAGAAGATACAACATGATTGTGCAAAAGCATGACCACAGTGACTCGTCGCTAAAACAACAACTAAGGTTTCACATATGGGAAGCTTTTCTGTCTCCTTCAGGAAGGTCGTATATCCCGCTATTCCCTGCCATAAGCACAAAAATCATTGAGGTCAACGAGAAGATGGAATCAACCAAATATAAGTAGTTGGGGATGCAAAATTTTCAGCTCTAATACTTGTAATGGAATAAGATTGACCCAATTGTTGGATCATACGAACTATAGTAACAAGAAAGGCCACAAGGGCTTTAAACTTTCACTAATAAGTTGTGTCGGAAACTTTGTCAATTTTGGCATCTGAGTTTAGCTTGTATACCTTTTTCAAAATTATTGAATCTTTTCCATGGTTACCAGATGCATTATATACAAAACAATGATATCTACTCCCTTCGTTCCAAATTGTAATTCACTTTGACTTTTTTTTTGATATACTCACTTTGCTATGTATCTAGACACAAGTAAGATCTAGATACATAGCAAAGTGAGTGTACCAAAAAAGTCAAAGCGAACTAAAATGTCGAACGGAGGGAGTACTTTGTTGTGAAATAATAAATTACATAAACAAATGTACCTTCCAAAGTGAGAGATACACTTTCAGCTCACTGACGGTATCAAATCTCTCCATCAGCCTTGTGGATGACATGGGGATGGCATAACAGGTCGAGTGCCTGATGTCTAGTGACCGAAGGTGGCGCCCTGCCACAACAAACTGGTGGTGGCGAGGATCATAGGAGGCATGCCATTGAACATTCTCCAGCTTCGGGGCGGCTATGCAAACCTGAGCACCCATACACACCTTAATGTCTTTAAGCATTGGGGCGTTAACCTCCAGCTTTTCTCTGGCACTGCAATAGAGATGCTCCAGAGATTCTGAGCTAATGGAAACGTCGGGGGTGGGTTCAAACTCCAACACAGAAACATAGAGCTTCCGTAGGCACGGACACTGAACAGACACTAGGCGACCCAGCTCGCCACCGTCCATTTGGTCGCATGCTATATCCAGATTAGTCAGGGCCGAGAAGGAGCCAGTCGGCGGCGGCCGGAGAAAAAATTGTCAGGTAACCAAGGTCGATCTCAATCTCTGTAGCCCTCTCGCAGATTGGCAGTGCGAGCTCTGGCTCGACGTGCCCGTACCTTGGGGCATCGTTCTCCAGACGGAAACAGAGATTGCCAGCGAGCCGCTGGGAGGCGAAGCGAAGCCATGAAGCGATACGGTCGACGTGGACGTCGCGCCTGTTGAATCCTCTTAGGTTGATCTTGAGGCTGTGGAGGGTAGGCGCAGCATACGAGTTGAGGGCAGCGTCGATGGAGTCAAGAAGGGCCGAGGGCGGCGTCGATGGGCTCGGGCTGCCGCAGAGGACGAGCTCCGGCATGTCCGCCCAGAGGCCTCGCCAGCGGCGGGAGAGGAGGCTGGTGCGCGCGGCGGCCGCGGCGGACGAGGATGGCGTGTAGAAGCTCGTCGGGGAGGGCGCTGATGCGGTCCTCCGCGCCGCGGCGGCGGATGGCGGGCGGCTCCATTGGCTAGGGTTTGGGAGGAACAGCCAGCCTCTGGTCATCTGGCCGGTGGGCGTGTAGCCTGTGTATCTTCCGTCCGATGGACCCGAACGGCCTGCCACGGCCCAACAAAAGTAGCCCAAAGCACGTCAGGAGTGAAGGTGAACAGTCTGAATGACTTGTTTTGTGAGCAGCTGTCAGCATTTTGAACCGTCAGTTTCAAGAACTGCGCTGTCAGCACTGTTCCATTGGAATTAAGTTGGAATTTTTGTTTTTTTTTATTTTTGGATTGGACGAACTACCATGGTTGTTTTTCAATGCAACTTCCCATAATTGTTGCATCATCAGACCAAACTTTTCGAAGTGGATTGAAGTCATGTTGAAAAATTCCTATGACCAAACTTCTCGAAGTGACATAATAGTTGTTTACCCAATGCTCTATAATGAAAAAAGAAGACTAAACTTCATTAATGAATGGCTGCTAACCTGACAAGATCGATAATATCATTGAATATTTCATTTCAAAAGAACACTAAAAGAGCGACCCGCTTGCAGTCAATAGTTTGAAGACATAGGAGTACATCTTTGATTCAACCGACAAGAGCAAGATTACCAGCATGAACTCCACACAAGATAAGCCTTAAAAAACATGCTACATAGAATAAAGTTGACACAAATTTGCAGTAACTTGGCCCTCTACAATCCTTTGAATTATGGCTCGGGCTCCTCCTTGGCATGCACGTTAAATTGGACCTTGTTGTTTGGATGACACATGCTGCTGATACTTTGGACAACCTCCATTATGTCTGAAGGAACAGAGACAAATGGCACTATGAAGTCTACCTTTTTAAGCGTGGTTACCGTGTTGTATCTAGACAGCAACAACTCCACAAATTCCACCTGTTTCGCCAAGCCAGTAAAGAAACTGATCTCTATCTCTTCAAATGAATTAAAGGTGATGTCATCGATGCATCTGGCAAGATTGCGACGTTGAGAAGAACATGTTCCTGGCTAAGGGCGATACGGCTCGGGCGACCGAGACGACCACGGCGACTGGACCGCCCACGGCGGCCAGAGCTTCCTCGCTGCCCGCATCTCTGATTAAACAGCGGAATGATTGGCATCCTATCTCTGATCGTCGCGATCATGATTCGAAACAAAAACGTAGAGCAAGTCCCTCGGATTCATTTGCGCTATCGCTGAATACAAATGCGAAATCATTCAACAAAATAATCCAAAAAAAGGTATTCCCCTTTGAATCCATATCGAATTCTGTTGTCAAACTCAAACATGCTCCTATTGAATTCAACTGGGAACAATGGGTGCCTCGATCTCCTTCTTCCTCCCTGAATCAGGGAGCTTACTCTGCTCCTCCAAGAGAGCGCAACAATGCCGGCAGAGACCTGCAAGCGGGCCATGCGCGTCAGACACGGTGGTTCCGGCCACCCCCCAAGGTACAGGTGATACCAGGGGTCTTGGGTGCGATTCCCCAATTCGAGCCGCGCGGCACTCAGCCATTGAACATTGAGCACGGTGAGAATAAGGTAAGTGAGAAAAGTGAATCTGCGTACCGCCAATGGGATCCTCGATCTAGCAAGAGCCCTGATTCGCAATCTCAACCTATTTTCTTTTCCCACCTCCGCAAGATAGTTGGTCACCTCTGGCCAAATTCATCCCCCAAATCGTTTGCTGACGCCGTGAGGTACGAATCGGCCTCGATGGTCATTGTCAAGATGCAACCAAGGGGTGCAGGGAGGAGAGGACCATGGAGAGGGGATAGAGATCGTGAAGGTTTCAACTCAGATTGGGATTTTGGGGGCGGTGGAAACCGCGGTGCTCATGGTGGTTTTGGTGCTCTAGGGAGGTATCACAGTGGATTCAATGGGGCTCGAGAAGACCATGCAACCAGCGAAGGAGATCATGCTGCCCGAGGCAACTTTGATGGTAATCGTGAAAACCGCGCTGGTGCTGGTGGCAGAGAGGACCGCGGCAACTTCATTGGAGGCAATGGCGGTAACTTCGGCATCTCTGGTGGCCGTGGTGACTGCGAAGATACAACAAGTGGCCCAGGTGGATGAGGCGGCTTCAATGGTGGTCGGGGGCTATGAGGCGGCTCCAGGTGGCCATCAAGACCCAGGATTTGAAAGCAATAGGGGCCTGCAAGGTGGGTTTGACAATGGCAGGGGCGTTCGAGGGGGATTCAATAATGGCAGAGTTAACCAAGTGGATCCTGATGAAGAAGAGCCACGCCCACCCCGAGCTCTGGTGTGGCAAAGGAAACAAGACACAAGGGAGAAACAAAACACCCCTGTTATTGGCACGGTTGCAATCAGAAAGATTGCGGTTGACATCAAAGATGATCAGAAGTGGGAGCTTGTTGAAGAGAAACAACATGAATCAGCTGAACTGCAGATTTCTCATTCTGGAAATGCTACCAACACTGCAGGTCAACATGATGCCAGTAGAGATCCTATCCAGGGGCAGGTTGAGGAAAGGAGAGGTTGTGATATCTGTGGACTCAAGAATCACTATACTTTTGATTGCCGCAAGTGGTTTTGTGAAATTTGCAGCTGCAATACCCACAGCACATATGACTGTGTGGCCTGCATCCCCTGGAACTACGGCCCAGAACTGTGTGCTGCTCATTCAGAGGGACAAAGTTTCTTCCACATTGATGAGATTCTCGACTACAAGATCACTAAGGAAAGAGCTAGTACTGCTTTAATCACAGTAATCAAAGGTGAGGTGCATGCCAGGGATTTTGAGAATCTCTTTGGTAATCTGCTTGGCTCATACTTATGGAGCTGGTCTGCCAGACCTATTACTGATACAAGCTTTGTGGTGAGGTTTCCCACACCAAACATGGTACAAGAGTGGAGCCAAATTAGGAACATGCACATGAAGGGTGGCAATGCCATGATCCAAATTGAGGCATGGACTTCCTCTGGGGGGAGTGATTATGAGCTCCAACAGGGCTAGTTCAGAGTATCCAACATCCCTGATAATCAAAGAGCTCTTATCACCATTTCCAAAGTTGCTGACCTAGTTGGTAAGGCAATGGAGATTGATGAAAGAACTAGGTTTAGATTGGATTATGTGAGAGTCAAGATAGCCTGCAAGGATGTCACTAGAGTGCCTGAAAGAGCTGAAGCTTACCTTGGCGCCACCAGATACCACTTTGGCTTTAAGAGAGAAGTGGAAGATACAGAGAAAGTGAAGGATATGAAATCTGTTGTCAAGCTCAAGGAGGATCAACCTTCCGCCAAGAAACTCAAACCAAATTCCAGCTCTGATCAATCCAAGAATGTTTCCATCTCTGAATTCAATATATCTGACTCTCCTAACTTCAGAAGGGAAGGGAAACAGGTGGCTGCATCTGTTCCTCCAGCAAGAAGAGCAGCTAACAATGAAAATAGCAAGTTTATAAAGGATGCCCAGAAAGCATACTCAAGAAGAATTGAAAATGAGGTAGAGGGTAAAGTGTACATTCCTGAGACTGTTGAAGAACTAGACTCTGACAGTGACTCTGATCAAGACAGGATGATAGGCCCCACTGAGGGCCAGTCTTCTAAACAAGGTGAATATAACAATCAAGTGTGGGCCATGGAAATTCATGACTATATTCCAGAAATGACTCAAGGCAAGCTTATATCCACCCTGTCACTAGAGGAGTTGACTACCTCTAATGCATCAGACACTACTACTCATGGGAACAAAAATGGGGAATCTCCTAAAGTCTTTCTCATAGATGATAACATTATTCATGTTCAAGAGAGACAATCATAGGAGGCTGACACAACTATCAATGAGGATGTAGACCAGAACAAGGTGATAATACATGAGACATTCCATGGTATTCAAGAAGCTCGTCTCATGCAGAATCAGCTAAGAAGGAGAAGCGAAAGACTTACTAAGGATATCACTCTCACTATTCAAGAGAAGAATGAGAGGATGGCAAAAAAGAGAAATTTGCAAGGTAACACCTCTAACACCAACATGTTTTCAGTTTTTCCTACTGATGAATTAGCTGATTTAACTGCTAGTTTGGGTGCTTCTATAGACTCCTCTGATTTTGGTACTTTTAATCTGCTTAGAGAACTAGAAAAGGCTAGACATGATTTGTACCTTAAGAAAAAAACTAGTGATCTAATCCCCTAGACTGAATCAGCTGGGTTGATTGAATCAGATAAATTCCCCCTTCCAATTGAATGAGTTCAAGAGGAATCCTCTGATACAGAAGGATTCACTCTGGTTATGTCAAAAAGGAAAACTAGAGAGTTAAAGAAGAACTTGAAATCTCCTATTATTGTAGGCAAAAATAAAAAGTCTCAGGGAGCCCCTGTGACCAGGGCAGGGAAGGGAAGGAAACCTAACCCACCTACCCCTGGAAAAACCAAATGCAAAAAAGGTAATTAATGTTACAAGGCCTTATATGGAATTGTAGGGGCCTCAGAAAAGCTGGGGTTGCTACATTCTTGAAATCTCTGATCCTCCAATACAACCTTCATTTTGTGGGAATCCAAGAAACCATGGTGGAAGATATTGATGACCAGCTTCTTAGGAATTTTGATCCCAACCAAGACTTTCTCTGGATGTGGAATCCCTCTAGAGGAAAATCTGGTGGTATACTGGTAGGGGTCAGAATTGACTTATATGATGTGGGCTCCTTCAAACAAGGTGATTTCATGTTGCAACTAAACCTATGGGATAAATTGAATAAAACTAAATGGAACCTTCTAGTAGTCTATGGTGCTACCCAAGAGGAAAATAAAATGAATTTCCTATCTGAGTTGGCTCAATTTTTCTCACAAAATAAGGAACCTATGCTGATAGGAGGTGATTTCAATATCATTAGATATGCCAATGAGAAAACAACAACTCTGGAGTACATAGACATTCTGCTCTTTTCAATACCCTTATTCACACATTTGAGTTAAAGGAGCTCATCATGTCTGGTGGTACATATACCTGGTCTAATAACCAGGAATTCCCCACCTTGGCAAAAATAGATAGGATTCTTATTACAAAAGATTGGGAAGATATTTTCCCCCTTGCCATGGTCAAAAAACTACCTAGGGAGGTCTCAGACCATAATCCCCTCATTCTGCTAACTGATTTTGTAAGTCCCAGTAGAAGTATTCAGTTCAGATTTGAGCTCAGCTGGCTGAAGAATCCTGATTTTCTCAAACAAGTGGAGGTGATCTGGAACAAACCCTGTAGAGCCAAAACCACCCTGGACAGAATTCAACAAAAGCTCAAACTGTTCAAATAATACTTCAAGGGTTGGGGTGTCAATGTGGCTGGGGAATTTAGGAAAATGAGGAAAGAGTTACAAGAAGAGCTGATGGTGCTAGAACAGCTAGAAGAGGACAGCAATCTATCATCTGATCAATGGCATAGGAAAACATGGGTCATGGCTAAAAACATGAAACTTCTAGAGCAAGAGGAATTATACTGGTTGAATAGATCCCATGAGAATTGGCTGTTACAAGGTGACCTCAATACCAAATATTTCCATAGAGTTGCAAGTGGTAGGAAAAGGAAAAACACTATTCTTAGTTTGACTAATGGTGATGAGACCATTGAGGGGGATGACAACCTGTTAGCTCATGCCACTGCATACTATTCAGACTTATTTGGCCCTGCCCTTGAGTCTAATGTTCAAACTAACAAGGACATATGGAGGGAGGCCAAATCTTTATCTGAATCAGATAATGAACACATCTGCAGACCTTTCTCTGAATCAGAGATATGGGATGCCCTTTCTCAGATGGAAAAGAATAAGGCAGCAGGCCCTGATAGTATTCCTATCGAATTCTATCAAACCTGCTGGCAAATCATAAAGGCTAACATCATTCAATTATTTGATGATTTTTATCATGGGAAAGTAGATATTAGCAGGATTAACTATGGTATTATCACTCTGCTTCCCAAAGTGACTGATGCAGCCAAAATACAACAGTATAGACCTATATGTTTGTTGAACTGTCTATACAACTATGCCTTATGCTGATCAATTAATACACCAAGGGCAAACAGTATTTATAAAAGGGAGGAATATCATGTCAGGCATCATGATTCTTCATGAAATTTTGCATGAAACCAAACTCAGAAAAAACAGGGGTTATCCTAAAGTTAGATTTTGGAAAAGCATATGATAAAGTTGATTGGAAATTGCTATTTGAATGTCTGGAAGCAAGGGGTTTCTGTTCCAAATGGTGTGGCTAGATTAAGCAAGTGGTGTCAGGAGGGACAGTGAGTGTTAAAGTAAACAACAAGATTGGCTCCTACATAAAAAGTTACAAAGGGGTGAGACAAGGGGACTCCCTATCCCCTATACACTTCAACTTTATGGCAGATTATCTGACCAGAATGGTCACTAAGGCCCAACAAAATGGTTTGATCACTGGGTTAGTGGATCACATTATTCCACATGGGGTGGCTATACTCCAGTATGCTGATGACACAATTATGTGTCTCAAGCATGATCTCATGAAAGCTAGGAATCTGAAGTTGTTATTGTATTTATATGAAATGCTTTCTGGGTTAAAAATAAACTTTAACAAGAGTGAGATTGTGATGATAAATGACTTAGATGGTGCTGCCTTGAATTATGCTAAAATCTTTAACTGTCAAGTCAGCCAATTCCTAATTAAATACTTAGGAGTACCAATCAGTCCTAGCAGACTCCATGTTAGTGACTGGATGCCCCTGCTTGAAAAGACTGACAAAAAGTTAGATGTCTGGAAAGGAGCATCCATGTCTATTGTTGGACGATCCTCCCTCATTACCTCCAGCCTCAATAACACTCCTACTTATCACATGTCCATATACAGATTCCCTAAGACCATCATTAAAGCAATGGATAAAACCAGAAGAATTTTTTTCTGGCAAGGTGGACATTCTAAAAGAAAGTATCACCTGGTCAAATAGACCAAAGCTTGTAAAAGTAAAAAGAAAGGAGGTTTGGGAATAAAAGACATCAATGTGATGAACTTAAGTCTCCTATGTAGGTGGTGGTGGAAGTTGGAAAAAAACTGAGCTATGGCAGGATATTGTTGCTTATAAATATCTTAAAAAAGACACCATCTCCACTGTCAGACATAAGCAATCTGATCCACTGTCAGACACTATGAACACACAGCTTGGATCTAAACAAGATGTAATCCTCTGGAAACTTGGGAGCAAGAAATCCTTCTCTGTTCAGTCCACCTATAATGCCTTAACCAAGGCTGAAAATGGACTTTCTTTCCAATATATATGGAAAGGTAAAATCCCAGCTAAGATTAAAATCTTCCTTTGGTTGGTGGCTAATAATGCTATCCTAACTAGAGACAATATGAGAAAAAGGCATTGGCAGGGTGACCCAACATGTGTTTTTTGCTCACAACCTGAAACAGTTGACCATCTTCTCTTCACATGTTCTGTTGCCAAATGCATCTGGGCAACAATTGCCACTGCTCTGGGAACCTCTGATATCCCAAATTCTTTTAGTCAATGTTGGACATGGTGCTGCAAGTGGTTAAAAAACACAAAGTACTTGCACGCCATTGGTATTGCCGCTATCTGTTGGGCTATATAAAAAATACGAAACAGTGTTTGCTTTGAGGGGGAAAAGATTGAAAAACCCCTTAGCTATCATTAGTCATGCTTGTGCACTAATGAAATTTTGGTCAGGTTTTGCTGAAGCCCCAAGATAAGGTGGTGATGATCGAAGGAGTGGACTCTCTGTACAAGATCGCGGTCAGGTTGCTGTCCAAGAAGAAAGCAGCCCCCGTCCAGCTGAGGATTCTACCGGGGCCCGAAGATGGAGATGATGACCCTGCCTCACACATGCAGGAGGGGCACCTGGAAGCTGAAGATCACGATTGATTACTCGATGTTGCCCGTTATCTGTTATGCATTTTCACTTGATGTACTCCACCTAAGCGGTTGCTATTCGCTAGGTGTCTATCGTTGACGGGTCATACTTTCTGGAGCCCTTCTTTTTCTTTTCCTGAACGCATCTTAAACTCTGATGTATTTCCGTTACTCAGTTAATGGAAATGGGGACTCCCCTTGTTCAAAAAAAAAAAGGTGATGTCATCCAACCTGTAATTCTCTGGGAAATGACAAGGACAATCCGGCGTAGTACATGATGGCAACTGAAAAATAAGTAAAAAAAAAATTAGCAAACAGCTCATGTATACAAACAAATGCAGTACAGACATGTCTGCCCTTTGGGAAGGGGAGCGTCAGACTTATAGTTCATCTCAACGGGCACGCATACAAGCCCATGTCACACACTCACACCCACATAACCCTGGTATGTTCAGAAACCCTTGCATCCTTCTATGATATACATATACAAGGACCCACTTCAGTTTTGGGTTTGCGTAGTTATGTTCTTGATGTCCTTTACGAAACAAACTTCAAATTTGAGTCAACTAGACTAACTATTGTCAATCAGCAGAACTTCCTTGTTCTCTGTTGTGTCAACTAGACCAACCATATTGATAGAATTAGGTAACCCTAAAAGGGTAGCAATATAGTGGTGCATACATGGGCCTCATGGGCCTAAATCACTCATACTCTAACACCCTCCGCAGTCTGAACTACCGAGGCATGGATGGGCGGATTGCCTACACGGATGGGCTGCGGATGATTCCCTGCACGATAGGGTTTGGGGGATTGCCTGCACGGCTGTCTTGTGGACGGGAGCCTCCGGTGGTGGACTCGGACGGGAAGAGTGGAGGAGACGCATTTTTTTCTCGTCGGGACGGGAGCCTTGCAGGAGACACATTCGGCCTGCTACGGCCCACCAAATACCCTAAGACTATCCATGCTCATGAAACTCTATATTCACACTTTATCCATCATATAGCGTACTCTATCCCAATTATTCCGCACTCATCCATTCTTTACAGCGTACTCTATCTACTGTAGGGCCCACTTATCACTTTATCTAAGTATATCGATGTGTGATCTAATTTTAAAGGATTTATTGAGACGAGCTCAATGGTGTAATCAAAATTTAATTTGGTATTTTGGTTTATGAGTTATAACTTTTTTGTTTGTGGAACAAGTGAGGCCCACCACTGCATGCTCTCTCCTCTCTCCTCTCTCACGCGCATCATGCGCGGGCCCGCCACAGACTGCTTAGCGCGCGTACGCGACAGGCCAGTGCATGCACTGAATATCCAGTGCGCCGGGCGTTACCGCACGTGATAGCGCACGCCGGTGCCACGCTTTCCATGCGTTATACGTGGTAGAGCACGCGGTAGCGCACGCCGGTGCAGGTGGTCTAAACGCGGAAAGGACGAACTCACTGTGCTTTCTTTTTAACTAGGAAAAAGTCTACCTTAAACTTCGATAAATACTTAACCCTCAACCTATAAAATCGATTTTTTTACCTCCTAAACTTTTAAAACCGATTAAATAACTCCCTGGAACGGTTTAGGTAGATGGTTTTGCTTAGGTGGTAGCCTAGATGGCGTGTTTTGAACACATCAGCACTCGGACCCGCATGTCAGATGTTTCATCTACCTTCCCCTTCCTGCTTTGTCGCGACGGTGCCGGGAGCTTCTCGCGGGCCGCGGAGGATGCGCAGGGGGCGTGCCACGCGAGGTGGGTCGCGGAGGCGCGAGGTCGCTCTGGGGCCGTCGGGTCACTGCCGAATTCAGTCTGGCCTTGGAGGCCTGACGCCGCCGCTTGGGTGCCGTGCTCTGGAGTCGCACCGGGCCGCTGGTCGCGGGCGGCGCGAGCGGTTCGAAGGTCCGCCCGTCGCGATCATGGCGTGTGGAGGCCGCGCGAAGCTGCAGTGCGCGGGCGGCCACCTCGGTTTGCCGGCAAAATTCGTCGTCCTCGCTTCACCTCTTCCTAATAGCTCGAGCAGATAACTTCACCTCGTTCTTGCGCCCTTCGTCGACCCGGTTGTGTTTCCTCTCGTCGCCAGAGTCGTCCCCACCGTCGGTTCTTCTCCATGGCCGCCCGTCTCGCCGTCGTGCGCCCTTTGCCATGGACAGCCGTGGAGGAAATTGGCGCCGTGTCCGCATTCTTCATCCACGGGTGCTCTGCATGCATGCATCGAGATGCATTAATTAGTTGTGGCGAGAATTCAAGCTAGCTAGGATCGATCTTCTAGGACCGAGCATGCCTCGCGGAGCCGCCCCACCTCCCTCTTCACGTATGCGGCGGCGCCGGAGCCGAGGCACATGCCGTGATGCCGGAGTCGAGCTGCGCCGGCCATATGTTCACCAGAGCCTTGCCCGCCAGGCGAGGTCACGCCCTCCAAAGCCCCACCTTCCCGGCTGCGCCCTTGCCCGGCCGACCGGCGAGGCCGCCGTCCGCTCGGGATAGAGGCCCGACGTTGGTATCTGGGGTAAACAGGCACTGACGAGTGGACCCAAAGCGCTAGTGTGTCCAATGTTTACAGCCTAGAGTGCCACGCGTGCAAAACCGCCGCCACACAAGCAAAAACACTTGGCAAAACCGACCCAGAAAATTATTTAACTGGTTTTGAAAGTTTAGGGGAAAAACCTAGTTTTGTAGGTCAGGGGATTATGTGCACCACCATATATAGGTCAGGAGGTTACGTAGACTTTTTTCTTTTTAATAATTATTACTTCTGAGTTGTTAAAAAATTATTTCTCAAAAAAAATTATTTCTCAAAAAAATTCTTCCTCTATTTTCTAATTATTTCTAAAAAAAGTATTAATTTTTTTAATCATGAATATAAATTATTAGTTTCATTTTTCTCTAAGTAGTTTGGGTTGTTTAATTTTCATCAAATTCACATGAAAGGTATTAACATCTACAACATCAAATAAATGCAAATATCAATATATATTACTTTTATCTCCTAAATGATGTCTTATGTTGTAGATGTTTGTGCATTTCTGAATAAACTTAGTCAAAATTAGAGACTTTGACTTAGAGCAAAACTAAAATGACTTTTAATTGATTATTGAGATGGAGGAAATATATAGTTAAGCTATTCTTTTCTTTCTTAAAACAAAAAGAATGTGTCTGCTTCACTTTTCTGTTACTAAACTTCATTTCAGAAGTATCTTCTTTACCTCACGAATTGACTTGGATTAAGCCGATTAATAGCCTGTGTTTGGAGCTAGGTGCTGCACACAAATATTCGAGTTTTTGACTTTGATACAAGTGCTTGTATTTTTTAGTTTTTTTTTCTATAATTTAATGGTGTTGTTCCTTTAGTGATATGTGACATACCATCAACAAAGAGATACATGTAGTGAATTTGTCAATCTCGAGACATCCAGCCTAATCTCCATTTTTTAGAGATGCTTATAGAGATAGGATTCGTGTGTGTGCAATTATAGAGATAATATTGTTAGACCAAATGTGGTGCACTAGAGTCAATGAGATGTGAGGGTGATATGAGGGCAGCACCTGCTGTTAGCCTCAGCCAAAAGAACATACACGGTGGACAAAAAATAGCCCAAAGCACACCAGGGAATGAAGGTGAACAAACGCTACATGTGAGCAGCTGTCAGCATTTTGATCCGTCAGTTTCAAAGATGATTGTCATGACTGAAGGACACAAGTGAAATGACCCACTCTGCTAAACCTGAGCTAACTATATCTGTACTTGCAAGCCATGTCTTCTGAAATTTTGGTTAGAAAATAGGATACTTTTCATCAAAAAGAAAAAAAACAAAGAATAGCGATTTTCATTCCAAAACAAAATATGAATTCAATTTGAATTTTAAATTTTTTAAAGCACCATGGTTGTTTTCCAATGCAGCTATTACATAATGTTATCTTGACCATTCGTATAATTGCTGCGTCAGCAGACCAAACTTTTTCAAGTGACAGCTGTTTACCCAATGCTTGCATATAAAGTCATGTTCAAAATTCCTATGATTATAGAATCAGATGAGTGGCACCTCTACAATGAAAAACGAATCCTAAACTTAACTAATGCATTACAAAAGCACTTGAACCTGACATTCCAAACAAGATTGATAATGACTGTACCATTAAATGATTTCAAAGAATACTAAAAGAGTGGTCTTTGACTCAATCGACAAGAGCAAGATACCAAGCATGAACTCAACACAACATATATATATGCTACATAGAATCAAGTTGACACAAATTTGCAGTAACTTGCCCCTCTACAATCTTTTGAACTTCTATCAATGTTCTCGTAGAAACCAAAGAGTTATATAGCATATGATGTGAGCACGACACGTTAACATCTATATTATGGCTCTGGCTCCGGCACCTCCCTGGCATGCATGTTAAATTGGACCTTGCTGTTTGGGTGACACATGCTGCTCATCTTTTTGACAACCTCCATGATCTCCGAAGAAACAGGGACAAATGGCACTGTAAAGTCTACCCTTTTAAGGGTGGTTGCTGTGTTGCATCTAGACAGCAACAACTCCGCAAATTCCACCTGGTCAGCTAAACCAGTAAAGAAAGAGATTCCTATCTCTTCTAGTGAATCAAAGGTGATGTCATCCAACTTGTGATTCTCTGGCAGAAGACAAGGACAATCTGACGTAGTACAGGATGATACCTGAAAAATTATATTATATAAGTAAAAAAAAGTTAGCAAATAGGATGCATATAAAAACAAATGCAAACATATGTACAGAAACCGTTCACCCTTTGGGAAGGGGATCTCACAAGGCAAGTATGTAATATATTAGCATGCGTAAAAATTTCAGTTTTACAGAGCCCATGTCACACCCACATAACCCTGGGACGTTCAGATCGATCCCCTTGCATCCTTCCATCATATATATCTTAGGACCCGCTACTGTTTTGGGTTTGTGTTTTTAGGTTCTTGATTTCTTTTGTGAAACAAACTTTGTACATATAGAACATATGTCAACTAGACTAACTATTGTGAATCAACACCCCTTTATTGTTCTACTTGGTTGTGTGAAAGCAAATAGATCAGTATACTCACATTGCATTTTCTTCGAATAAAAAAAGCACCGTTAGTTACATAGCTTTGCTAGAAAGACTAACAATTTGGACAGGAGGGAGTATTATACAGCTATAATTTATGACTAGTGACTCCTAAACTCATAAGTTTATAAGTATCGTCATGCAAAAGATACCTCGTTAATTTTTTTAAAAAACATGAGAAAAGTCAGAAAACTTTGCTAAATTGATAAACAATAGTCCCGGTGAAGACCTAAGGCTAAGTTCCTTAATAGCAGAGATCACATGATTCAAAATAAATATAATTTCTGCAAACAAATTAGAGTCACACAGAAAGTTAGAAGCTTAGAAGTTACATTCGGCGGAGTACGCTGATCAAGATATAGCTTCAATTTCCTGATACAGCTACATCTCCTAAGGAGATGCAATATGATTGCCGCAGGAACATGGTAATTCTTCATCAAAAAAATAACAAGACATTCACATACAGGTAGCTTGTCCATATCCATCAGGAAGGTCACATATCCCTCTATTCCCTGCGACAGGCACAAAAATTCATTAAGTTCATAGAGAATGAATATGAATTCAGCAAAATATCAGTAACTGTGCTTGCAAAATTACCAATGTTTCAGCTCTAATACTTGGAGCAGAAAAAGATTGGTCCTATTAGTGAATTATAATAACGATAGGAAAGTTGCTCTTAACTCGTGTCTGTAGAATAGCTACCACATTTCTTAAGGATAGGAAGGCAATAATGGCTGCAATGCAAGCAGGTATAGGGGTTTTCACTAAGCTGTGTCCAATATTGTCAATTTTAGCATTGAGTTCAACTTGGCTACCAAAATCATTGAATCTTTGCACTGGTTTCCATCTGTAACACCCAAAACAACAATCTTTAATTTGTTTTGAAGTAATGTACTTAAACAAAGTACCTTATGGAGTCCGAGAGAAACTGTCAGCTCGCTGACAGTATCGAATCTCTCCATTAACCGTGCCGATGATATCAGGAGTCCAAGCCAGGTCGAGTGCATGATGTATAGAGACCGAAGGTGGCGCCCTGCCACAACAAACCGGTGCCTGCCAGGATCATAGGGGTCAGTCCATTCGAGCTTCTCCAGCTTTGGAGCAACAATGCAAGCCTCAACAACAGGAGACACTTTAATGTCTCGTAGCATTGGGGCGTGAACCTCCAGCTTCCTGGTACTTGTGGCTCTGTATTTGAGACACTCCAGAGATTCTGAATGCACAGAGACGTCGTGGATGGGTTCGATCCTCAGCACAAAAATTTCGAGCTTCTGCAGGCGCGGACACTGCGCAGAGGAGACGACGCGCCCCAGGTCGCCGCCGTCCATCTGGCGGCATGCTAACTTCAGATCGGTCAGCGCCGAGAAGGAGCCATTCGGCGGCGACCGGAGAACAATCTTAGTCTGGAAGTACAGCTCTATCTCCGTAGCTCTCTCGCAGATGGGCAGTGCGATCTCCCCCTCAATGGAACCAAACTTCACCAGGACACGGAGACATAGCTTGACGGCGAGGCGCTGGGAGGCGAAGCGAAGCCATGAAGCGATATGGCTGGCGTGAACGTCGCACCTGTCGATTCCTCTTAGGTCGATCTCGAGGCGGTGGAGGGTAGGCGCAGCATACGATTTGAGGGCGGCGTCGACGGAGTCGAGGAGGGCCGAGGTTGTTGTCGCTGGAGTAGGGCTGCCGCAGATCACGAGTTCCGGCATGTGGGCCCAGACGCCTCGCCAGCGGCCGGAGAGCACGCTGGTGCCGCGGCGGCTGCGGCGGACGGCAGGCGAACGAGGATGGAGTGCAGAAGCTCGTCGGGGAGGGCGCTGATGAAGTCCCCCGTGCCGCCGCGGCGGATGGCTGGCGGCTCCATGGGGAAGGCAGTGGATGAATTTCGAATCCGTCAGCTAGGGTTTGGGAGGGACAGCCTCTGGTGGGCGTGTAGCCTTTGTATCTTCCCAACAAAATTAGCCCAAAGTATATCAGCGAGTGAAGGAGTAGACACTCCTCTGAACGCTCGCAGCTGTCAGCATTGTTACATTGGAATTAAGTTGGAATTTTTATTTTTTTTATTTTTGGAGCAAGTAGCACGGTTGTTTTCCAATGCAATGAAACTACATACACATATATAGTTGGCGTTTTCTATAATTGTTTCATCATCAGACCAAACTTTTCGGATTGACATAGTTGTTTACCCAGTGCTTGCATGTAAAGTCATGTTGAAAAATTCCAATGAAAAAACTTCTTGAAGTGACACAGTTGTTTACCCAATGCTCTACAATACAAAAGGAAGATTAAACTTAATTAATGCATTGGCTACAAAAGCACTCTGTGACATTCCGAACAAGATCCACAATGGCTAAATTATATCATTCAATAATTCATTTCAAAAGAACACTAAGAGAGCGACCCGCTTGCAGTCAATAGTTTGAAGACATACATCTTTGATTCAATCGACAAGAGCAAGATTACCAAGCTAAGCCTGAATTCGACACAAAAGAAGCCTTAAAACACAATACTACATAGAATCAAATTGACACAAATTTGCAGTAACTTGGCCCTCTGCAATCCTTTGTATTATGGCTCCGGCTCCTCCCTGGCGTGCACGTTAAATTGGACCTTGCTGTTTGGATGACAGATGCTGCTGATACTTTGGACAACCTCCATGACCTCCGAAGAAACAGGGACAAATGGCACTGTGAAGTTAACTTTTTAAGGGTGGTTACCGTGTTGCATCTAGACAGCAACAACTCCACAAATTCCACGTGTTCAGAAGAACCAGTAAAGCGACTGATATCTATCTCTTCAAGTGAATTAAAGGTGATGTCACCCAAGCTGTAACTCTCTGGCAAATGACAAGGGCAATCCGGCATAGTACAAGATGGCAACTGAAAAATAATAAGTATAAAAATTAGCAAACAGCTCATCTATAGAAACAAATGCAATACATGTGGGCAGGGCAGTGCCAGACTTAAAGTTTCTCTCAACATGCACGCATACATGTGAAAACATTTCAGTTTTACAAGCCCATGTCACACCCACACAAGTACACAACCCTGGGACGTTCAGATACCCTCATGGCCTCACATCCTTCTATCATATATACGTATACAAGGACCCACTGCAGTTTTGGGTTTGGGTTGTTAATTCTAGATTTCCTTTGTGACACGAACTTACATGAAATTGTGTCAACTAGACTAACTATTGTGAATCAGCTGACTTATCATGTTCTTGGCTGTGTCAACTAGACCAACCATATTGCATTTGTTTCAAATTTTAAAAGGAAAAGCTCAGTTAGTTAGCTAATGTGTTATCACATTGCATCTGGTTCAGCTGCTGAATGAATTTCAAATAGCATGCATAGCTGGAAATGAGGTGCTGTCATCTAAATTATTTATTATATAAGTAAAGACTTCTGAACTTAGTAATATATGTATATGTATATGTATATGTATATGTATATGTATATGTATATGTATATGTATATGTATATGTATATGTATATGTATATGTATATGTATATGTATATGTATATGTATATGTATATGTATATGTATTTTGGCCCGGGGAAGAATAATATAGAATAATATGCATACGTGCCAGAGTTTTGATTAATGTTTACAACATTAATCATTCGGGCGTGGAAGACCATACCATATCCCCTGAAATTGTTCAAAAGAAAACAGCCAGCGCAACAGCCAGCGCAAAAGGTATATACAGTGAATAGAATAAAATATTCTGAATATCCCATATCCATCAGAGGAAAACATCAATTATCGAAGACCAAGCCGTTGTCATGCAACAGTTTAAGAAGATAATTGAAGACGGTGCGCCATCCAGCTATGAAGATGATAAGCTCGAAGGACAGTCAGATAAGCGCGAAGGACGCTCCAGAAGGCTCTCTGAGCTCTTTAAAAGGAGACGCTGAGCGCTTGCATTCAGTATCGATCACCGGAACCACGACGACCACCACCTTCATCCTCACTCTCTACCGCACATCACTCACTCCACGAAGACTCCACTCTCATACACCATGAAGCCCACTACCTCAGAACTCGTCTGAGCTAGTCCACCATTAGCATTAATAATACTAGTCCACTCCCACCACTGTATAATACCACCTCTGTAAATTAGAGAATAAGAAAGATCACCGACTTCCCGTGTATGTAAGGTAATTAAGGTTTGTACTAAGTGCTTGGGGTTATCCAAAAGGGAAAGCCATATGTAAGCTTACCTTGTGAAAATGGATTAAGCTTTTCCGTTTTAATCCCAGTTGTCCTTTAAGCTTGTTCATATGGGGCGATGTCTCTATGCTAGGGACCATAGAGGAGAAACCTCTGCGTTGAGTTTTTCTCGTGTTAGCCCATGGAGCGACGTTTTAGAGAACCCTGTGTCCGCAGAGAAGTGTTCCCTTCGGGTGGAACTGCCTGGGGAGACGATAGGGCCTGAGTCCTGTGTGTACATGGCTGGGGATAGCGAGGGAGAAGAACAGGTTAGCCTGGTTATGTAGCAAGTTAGGTGATGCATACGATGAGTACCGAGTAGGACAGACATAAGCATAGTCACACAACCGGCTAAAACTCTGGTCTTGCCAGCCTGGTAAAGATCCTAAGAATATATAATTTCGCATACATAAACCGCATTACACATAATTAATTGCTCACTTAATAATCACTCGTGCTAATTAATCACGCATGTCGCTATCATTCACGCATATAATATTCGTGCGCACAGTCTCTTTGAATATTTATATCATTTGCATAGTAGTGAATACTATTGCCTTTGAATATTTAAATATCCTGTATAGTACCTAAATAGTGTACTTTGAATATTTTATAATAAGTGTGCAACACGAGTAAGTGCTCATGCACTATTTATATTTTGAATTTAAATAGTACTGCGAATTTGAACAGTAATCGCTGAATTTGAATAGTATCATAAATAGTAACTCGTGAAATTTAAATTTGAGTTTTGAATTCGAATATTTGTCATGAATAGCCTATATCCCTGCCGTAGTGGTATCAGAGCCTGGTTAATAAAAATTGAATTTAAGGGATTCACTAAAATTAGTAAAGTTTGATAATGGAAGATATAGATAATGAAATAAAACATTATGAGCAAAAGATTAGAAAAATTTCTGATGACTATTTTAGAACTGGCATAAGTGAATGGAATGCTATAAGAGAGAAAGAAATCTATTTTAAGAGAAAGATTTATAGTCTTCATAAAATCAAGGAGCAAAGAGCACTAGAAAATAAATATCTTAAAATATCTACTGTGAAAGAAGTTATGTTGCATAAAGACAAAGAGAATCATGATACTGAAGAAGCTGTGCAGAGCAATAATATTGAATATAATATAGAGGAAGTTGAGCAGTGGGATATTAATCAACAGCTTTTATTAGAAAGCTATGATAAAGAAGAAGATAATGCTTAAAGTTATAAAGATTTTATAGATACATTAGATAACGAAGAATTGTGAAATTTAGATAATGCTATGAAAGGATTAGATATAATATCCAATAATATTAAGAGTTCAATGGAAGTTGAATTTATGAATCAAGATGGTTGTGAACATGTTTGGATATAAGGAAGAGGTGACTATAATATAAAATATATATTTTGCATATATTACCCTATTTAAGAAAATAGAGCTACATGTAGTAAATGTTTAATACAAGCATGTGTTTTTTATTTAAAGACAAATAATCAGAAATGAAGACAAGAGATAGAATTAGAACAAGAAGATAAAATATTGACAAGTAGAGTCAAAAATTTAGAAAACAGAGTAAATACTTTGGAAGCAGAATTAGAAGAATTAAGAGCTAGAATAGAACTTAATGAAGAATGTAAGAATGATAGAAATATTATCACTAATACTGAGTTAAAAGAGCAGACTATAATAAATAGAAAAGATGATAAAGCTACACAATTAAAAGACGACATAATAAATTTTAGTAGCAAATATATAGTTAGGTTACCATTCAAAGATATAGTAGGAATAAAAATACC
Organism: Bothriochloa decipiens; assembly: GCA_023333625.1. Classification (NCBI taxonomy): domain Eukaryota; kingdom Viridiplantae; phylum Streptophyta; class Magnoliopsida; order Poales; family Poaceae; genus Bothriochloa; species Bothriochloa decipiens. Next base: position 9,046,468 of record CM041647.1, read on the forward strand.
TGTAAAATTAAACTTAACTCCAAATATCTCTTATAAAACATTAGCGTTGATAGATACTGGTTGCACAAAGAATATTATACATGATAAATATTTTACAAGATGCCCAGAAATAGTTCATACAATAGATCAAAATAAAACAGAAATATCTACTGATATGTCTGGAACACAAAGACCTCATAATCAATTAGCTTATAATATAGAAATATAAATAAATAATACAAAATATATAATAGATAAAATTACAATAAGGGATTTATCTATGATAAGTGTTGATATGTTGCTAGGTTTAAGATTTTTTTTAATTTTTAATACAAACAACAATTATACATGAGTAAGGAATTACTTTTATTCCTCATCAAGATAATATTCTATACATAACAGAAATACAAAGAAATATAAATTCTAATTTAGATAGGTCTAATCTAAAAATTGAAGGGTCTGATAATTATAGAAATGAAGAATTGGACAAAAATATAGAAGAATTTTATGTAGCAAATTTAAGTATAGAAGGCATTAGTTCACAATCACTAGCGCCAAACTGGTATGGGGACATAAAGTCCAAAAAAAACATAGATAAAATAGTTCAAAGACTAGAAGATATTCAAATAATTGAAGAAATACCAATGAAACATTGGGATAAAAATGGTATAGTTTATAAAATTAATATAATAAATCCAGACTATATAATTAAGACAAGTCCTATAGAAGCAACACCTAAAGATATAGAAGAATTTAAAATGCATATAGAAGAATTGCTAAAACTTGGAGCTATAAGAGAAAGTCGAAGTCCTCACAGATCAGCAGCATTTATAGTTAGAAATCATGCTGAAATAGCCAGAAGAAAATCAAGAATGGTTATTAATTATAAAAGGCTAAATGATAATACTATAGATGATGCATATAATATCCCAAATAAGCAAGAATGGATAAATAGGATACAAGGATGTAAATATTTTTTAAAATTTGATCTAAAAGCTGGTTTTTGGCAAATAAAAATGGCAGAAGAATCAATAGAATGGACTACTTTCATATGTCCTCAAGGTCATTTCGAATGGATAGTAATGCCTTTAGGTTTGAAAAATGCCCCTGTTTTATTACAAAGAAAGATGCCGAATATCTTTAATAAAAATCAAGAATTCATACTAGTTTATATTGATGATCTTTTAATCTTTTTAAAATCCTACAAAGAGTACATAGCTCATTTAGAAATATTTTTTAGAAAGATAGAGCAACATGGGTTAATACTTTCAAAAAGAAAAATAGAAATATACAAAGAAAAGATAAATTTCTTAGGCCATGAAATAGGAGATGAAAAAATTCAGTTGCAAGATCATATTGCAAAGAAAATTTTATATTTTCCAGATATCATAAATGATAAGAAGACTTTACAACAATTCCTAGGAATAGTGAATTATGCTACAAATTAAATTAAAAATTTAGCAATGCTAGCTAGTCCACTATATGCGAAGTTAAGAAAGAACGGACAAAAACATTTTAATTCTGAAGATATAAAGTTAGTAAGAATTATAAAAGAAAAGGTTAAAGATTTAAAACCCCTAGAATTACCTTTAGATGATAAATATTTTATTATAGAAACAGATGCATCAGAATTAGGATGGGGTGCAACACTTAAACAAAAACCGCATAAATATTCTTCAAAGTTAGAAGAAAAAATATGTAGATATGCTTCGGGTAAATATAAGTTAAAAGCAATAAACAATACTGATAGAGAAATTCTAGCCATTATTAATGCAATAAATGCTTTTAGATTATATTTAGGATTTAAAGAATTCATAGTAAGAACAGACTGTGAAGCTATATGCAGATATTATAATAAAGTTAATAGTAAGAAAAGTTCAAGTAGAAGATGGGTTTTATTTGAAGATATTATCACTGGAAATGGTTATAAAGTTATATTTGAACATATAAAAGGAAAAGATAATACCTTACCTGATATATTTTCACGATCATCTATTTTGCAGGTATGAAGAAAGGAATAAGCCCCAATGAAGATAAAAATTACTATTTTAGAGCTGAGAATAAGTTAAGAATTTTCTCTCCTAATACATATAAATTCAAACCTAAAGACCATATTATTCTAGACAGTGTTCAAGAATGCATTCTAGACAACTTTTGGTTTCAATATAACAATAAGAGGGAAGAAAGAGGATATATGTTAGCAATATTAAATAGCCTAGCCGAATATTTTAATATGATAAATAGAAAAATACAGCCAAAAGAACCGTCTGAATATATAGAAAAGAAACCCATATATGTTATATATAGAGGAACCGTGCCGGGAGTTTATTTAACATATGAATCAATTGTATTTCAGCAGATAGAAATAGAAAGAGAAGGAAAGGGTAAGCCATCATTCATAAAATATCTAGATGTTGACCAAGCTCTTTCATATGCACAAAGTCTTTTGGGAATAAATTATTTCATACAACCAGAAGCAAAAGATTATATTCAAAAATATAAAAGTATAAGAGATATGAAGATTAATGTGCCAGAAATGAATATGCAAGAAGCAAGCTCATAAAAAATGCCCACATATAAAGATATTGTAAAAACAAATATATCGAATGAAGATGATATTGATAAAAGAATAAAAGAAAAGCTTGAATTAATTATGTCTCAATTAAAGAAAAATAAAAAAGAAGAAGTCTTGTAGGAAGTTACGAATGAAATAAATAAGAATTTTTAAATCATACATCAAGATTATGAAGAGAATATAAGGAAAGATTACGAGGAATATATAAAAAAAGACTATGATTCCAAGATGAATGCACATATATCTGATGAAGATATCAATGATATGCTAGATGAAAACATGTTGGATGTCCATGGGCATGGACAACCGTCAGAATGATAGATTCTAATATTATGAATATTGAAATAAATAAGTCTCCGGATCAATATCGAGAAATATATTCCCTATGTTGAACAACGAGGAATTGGAATATTGATCAAGCCCAATTATGGTGAAGAATGTGATCTAAGAAAAGAAACAGAGATTTATTGTCTCTTCATAAAATATGCCGGCCAGATGATTCAGACATTGAAGAAGATATTGACTAAATAAGAAGAGTTAAGACAGGCTGTGATCAATATCAAAGAATATATATTCCCTATGTTGATAAGGTGTTATCAACAATTCGGCCCGAGGAAGAATAATATACACATGTGCCAGAGTTTTGATTAATGTTTGCAACATTAATCATTCGGGCGTGGAAGACCATACCATATCCCCTGAAATTTTTTGAGTAAAAACAGCCAGCGCAACAGCCAGCGCAAAAGGTATATACAGTAAATATAATAAAATATTTTAAATGTCCCATATCCATCAGAAGAAAGCATCAATTATCGAAGACGAAGTCATTATCATGCAACAGTTCAAGAAGATAATTGAAGACGCAGGCGTTCGTTATCCTCAGAAGACAATGCGACGTTGGCAGGTCACCATCCTGCAACAGTAGAAGCCGATAATTGAAGACGGTGCGCCATCCAGCTGTGACCTACCAACGTCGCATTGTCTTCTGAGGATAACGAACGCCTGCGTCTTCAATTATCTTCTTGAACTGTTGCATGACAACGACTTCGTCTCGATAATTGATGCTTTCTTCTGATGGATATGGGACATTCAGAATATTTTATTCTAGCGCTGGCTGTTGCGCTGGCTGTTTTTACTCAACAATATTAAGGGGGTATTGAAAAATTTTAGGGGATATGATATGATTAATGTTTGTAACATTAATCATTTGGGCGTGGAAGACCATACCATATCGCCTGAAATTTTTCAAAAGAAAACAGTCTGAGAATATATAATTTCGCATACATAATCCGCATTACGCATAATTAATTGCTCACTTAATAATCACTCGTCCTGATTAATCACGCACGTCGCTATCATTCACGCATATAATATTGGTGTGCATAGTCTCTTTGAATATTTATATCGTTTGCATAGTAGTAAATACTATTGCCTTAGAGAATAAGAAAGATCACCGACTTTCCGTGCTTGTAAGGTAATCAAAGTTTGTGCTAAGTGCTTGGGGTTTTCCGAAAGGGAAAGCCGTATGTAAGCTTGCCTTGTGAAAATAGATTAAGCTTTTCCGTTTTAATCCCAGTTGTCCTTTAAGCTTGTTCATATGGGACAATATCTCTATGCTAGGGACCCTAGAGAAAAAATCTCTGCGTTGAGTTGTTCTCCTATTAACCCATGGAGCGGCGTTTTAGAGAACCCTGTGTCCGCAGAGATGTGTTCCCTTCGGGTGGAACTGCATGAAGAGACGATAAGGATTTAGGCGTGGAATACCATAGCATACCCCTGAATATTTTTTGAGTAAAAACAGCCAGCGCAACAGCCAGCGCAAAAGGTATACATATATATATATATACATATACATGTACATGTATATATATCTGTATGTATATGTATATTCATGTGAAAGTTGCCTATAAGAATTAATTTTTCTTTGACCCTAAAAAAACCTTGCTGGCGTGATAAACATTAATCACTGATTTATGATAAACATTAATCACTGGTTTCGTGTCATTCAAGACCTATGGCTAAGTTTCTTGATAGCAGAGATTCACATGATTAAAAATTCATATCATTGCTACAAGAGTGTCACAAAAGTTGAAAACTTGGAAGTTACCTCGAATGCAGCATAAAGTTTAAGAATTAATTTGAACTTCCGGATACAACTGCATCCCCTAATCAGATGCAACACCATTGGTGCAAAAGCATGGTGATTCGTCAGAGAGTTAACAACAAGGGTTTCACATATGGGAAGCTTCTCCATTTCCTTCAGGAAGGTCGCATATTCCACTATTCCATGCCACTGCCATAGGCACAAAATTCATTGAGATCAATGAGAAGATGGAATCAGCAAAATATTTAATTGGCATGCAAAATTCTCAAAGCTTCAGCTCTAATGCTTGGAATGGAATAAGATTGGCCCTATTGATCGATGAATTATAAGAAAGAATAAAAATGTACATAAACAATCGTACACTCATAAATCCGAGATAAACTGTCAGCTCACTGGTGGCATCAAATCTCTCCATCAGCTGTGAGGACGAAATGCTGAGTGCATAATGGATAGCGACCGAAGGTGGCGCCCTGCCACAGCAAACTGGTGTCTGCAAGGGTCATAGGTGTGGAACCAGGTAACCTTCACCAGCTTCGGGGCGACGATAATGCAAGCCTCAACTGCTGAACGCACAATAATCTCCTGCAGCATTGGAGCTGTAACCTCCAGCTTGCCAGCGCATGAGGACAAGTTGAGACACTGCAGAGATTCCGAGCTAATGGAGATGTCACGGACGGGTTTGAGCATCACCACAAATAGATGGAGCTTCCGCAGGCGCGGGCACTGCAGAGAAGACACAACACGCCCCAGCTCGCCGCCGTCCATTTCGGCGCATGATATATTCAGATCAGTGAGCAACTTGAAGGAACCGGTCGGCAGCGGCCGCAGAACAACATTACAACTTGTCATGTGAAGGTCGATCTCCGTAGCTCTCTCGCAGATGGGCAGCGAGCTCCTCCATGTCGTTCCCATACCTTTGGCCATAGTTGCTCAGACGAAGATGGAGACGTAGTTTGCCGGCGATGCGCTGGGAGCCGAATCGGAGCCATGGAGAGATACGGTGCGCGGGGATGTAACCGTGGTCGAATCCGCTTATGTCGATGTTGAGGCTGCGGAGCGTGGGTGCGGCGTAGCAGTTGAGGGCGGCGTCGATGGAGCCGAGGAGGACCGAGGACGTCGTCGCGGAAGCGGGGCTGCCACCGAGGACGAGTTCCGGCATGTGGGCCCAGACGCCTCGCCAGCGGCGGGAGAGCACGCTGGTGCGCGCGGCGGCCGCGGCGGACTGCAGGCGGACGAGGAAGGTGTGTAAAAGCTCGTCGGGGAGGCCGCTGATGCGGTCCTCCTCGCCGCCGAGGGGAATGGCGGGCGGCTCCATGGGAAGGATTTGGGATTCCATCGAGTAGGGTTTGGGGCTGCCTGCACGGCTGTGGTGTGGTGTGTCGTGTGTATCTCCCGGTCTCCCCGTTCTCCCGTCGACGGGAGGCCGACGCCGGACTCGAACGGCCTGCTGCGGCCCACCAAACGGCCCAAAGCGTGGAAAGCAGGAGGCATTCTCCTTTTTAGTTTTTTTATTAGTCGTAAATAAAATAGCAAATTATTAGTTTTTTTAGTTTTATTAATATAACTTAATTTTTTTAAAATTTGATCAAAATTTCATAAAATATAATAACATCTACAGCACAAATAAATACACTATCAAAATATATGTTTTTCTCATCTAATAAATCATGCTTGTTTGTTGTAGATGTTTGTGCATTTCTATATATAAACTTAGTCAAAATTAGAGAGTTTGACTTAGAACAAAACCACAATGAATTATAATTTGAGATGAAGAAAGTATATCAACTAAAATTTTTCTTTCTTAAAAACACAAACAAAATGTGTCTCCTTTCACTCTCCTTTTGTTTAACTTTCTTTCAAAACTACCTTCTTCACCTCACGGATTGACATGGATTAAATGGATTAATAATAGGATGTTTTTGGAGCTAAATGATGCATACAACATACCCGTATTTAAGTTTATGACTTGATGCATATGCTTGTATTTTTTGAGTTTTTTCTATGGTTTAATGGTGTTGTTCTTGCAGTGTAGGTGACATATACCATCAACAAAGAGATGTATGTGGTGTCTTTGTTGTCCCTGTACCAGGACAGTCTTTGTGTCCATATACATGGATGAGTCTTAGCAGACAATGGTTGTTTCCATATGCATAGATGAATCTCTGAATCTAGACACCTTATTTGACCTAAAATATAACTTTGCCTCTTTATATTTGTATGGTCCATCTGTTAGGTTTGACCACTAACGGTGTTAAGTGGGGAGTGAATTGACCTTTTAACCATAAGTGAGATAGGCAAGAGTGCAATGTTTAGTTTTGATCCTTCAATAGTTGACACGTCGGTTAGGAGGATATGCACATATTTTATTCTGTATGAATCAGACATGCTTCATCAAGAATGACATCAACACCTTCACTCCAAGCACCAAGATCACCTTTAATTGCCGGCCAACATGGAGATATGCACCTTTGCAATCCAGAACCAACTGAACAGGAGGAGACCCCCCCCCCCCTCCAGGTTCCTCACCGGGCGGAGGATGCTGGGGTCGCTGCTATTTCGACACTCACATGCCACAAGGATCCTACATCCAGGACCTCTTAATCGAGAGGGGCCAAGAGCACGCCTTAAAAAGTGTCGTCAACTTCCTACTAAGATCTCTATCTTAGAGGTTGGACGCAAGATCCATCATGTAGCTTCCATGAAAAACAAAACATAGGTCATTAGAAAGCAAAACAAAGAAGTACACACAAAAAAGAAGTAGAAGCAGAAATTCCGAAGCGTGGAACACCCATACCAACTTGAATTTACTATCCAAAGATTACATTATCACAGTTTTCTTGTCATGGATTGTGACATTGTTCGGATTTTCTCTCGCACCCAAGAAGGGCGAATAGAAAGACATCTTAAAAAAATTAGTAGACCTACTACACCTATTAAAGAATAAAAAACTTGAAAAATTAGTGGACAATAACTTGCCCTGACCTTCAAGTTCTACAAATCCTAGGACCTTTTTTTTCAGCTACAAGTTGAATGGTAAGAACACTGAAGTGATAAAAATTTTGTCATTTGATCCAGCAAGTTATAATATATATTTCAATTATATGCCGATGGATATTAACTGACTATGGAGCAATCTATCATTTCACTACATACTAGTGGGCTTAAATTGGTACAGTAGTCACTGAGACATGGGGCTAAAACGGCAGGTTCATTAGGATGGAAGGTCTTCTCAAAAAAAAATAAAAGGGTAGATCATCATCTCTTACCAGGAAGTGGTAAAATTAAAGGTCAGTAGTAAACGGAGTGAAGCTGTACGCTTTGTGGACTGGCACGAATACTGGTGTGAAGAGATGATCACCATGACTGAATGGCAATCTGAGCTTCGATCCACGCGTAATATAATACTTGTCATCAAAAGCGTAAAAAGAAACAGAAGCTTTCATTCCAAAATAAAGTATGAGTTTTAATTTAAGTAAAAAAGAAACAGAAGCTTTCATTCCAAAATAAAGTATGAGTTTCAGTTGAAATTCCAAATTTTCTGCAGCGTTACGGTTGTTTTCAATGTCTGGATCTATATTCAGTGTCGGTTAGTGGGGTCCTGACGCACCTAAGAAAAAAATTTAAAAATAGTGATTATAATCAATTTTTGATCTTATGCATATCCCTACAGTAAAAATCTATCAGCAACACAAGCTGGCTCCTCTCGCATTTCCTCTAAATCTGCTCCAGTTGTACTCCAATGCCCACTAGTACACTACATAGGAATCAAAATCAGGAGAAATAACTAACAACCTGAAACTGACTATACTAATATACAGCTAGCAACATATTGAGTAGAAAAAAACTCGAGAACCGGACATGTTAAGCTACAAAACCGAGATTGCCAGAACCTGAAGTAAACATTCAGTAGAAACAGGAGATAGCAGAATCTGGATTTTGGAGGTGGCAAATAAAACAGCTATATATACAGTAGAAACATGAGCCATCAGAAAATCTGGAGGTGCCAAATAAATCAGCTAATGAAATTCTTGCCAACCAATTTAATCTCAGGCAACATTACCTGTCGTAACCAAAAACAACCATACCAAACATAGATTTAAGTACAGCACATAGGGACACCACTGGTTCATGAAAGTCAGCCACAATGCAAACCACACAGATGTACTTCGAAGAAGTCACCCTCCACAATGGATACAAAAGGCACCAGACAATCCAGGCTTACTGACCATGGGTGCCCTCTATATTATAGCTTTGGCACCTCCCTGCAGTAACTTGGCCCTCTGCAATCCTTTGTATCATGGCTTCGGCTCTTCCCTGGTGTGGACGTTAAATCGGACCTTGCTGTTTAGATGACACATGATGCGAATCCTTTGAACAACCTCCGTGATCCCCGAAGAAACAGGGCTAAACGGCACTGTAAAGTCCACCCTTTTAAGGGTCATCATGTTGCATCTAGACAGCAACAACTCCATAAATTCCTCCTGTTCAGCTGAACCCGTAAAGAAACTGATTCCTATCTCTCCAAGTGAATCAAAGGTTATGTCATCCAACCTGTAATTCTCTGGTATAAGACAAGGACAATCTGATATAGTACAGGATGGCATCTGAAATTTAAGTTAAAAAATGTTAGCAAACAGGACATGTTTAGAAACAAATGCAATACAGACACAGTTCACCCTTTGGGGAGAGGAGCATCTGACTCAATTTATCTCAAGAGACACTAATGGAATATCTAGCATGTGTAAACATTTCAGTTTTGCAAGCCTATGTCAAAAACCACACAGCCCTAGAACACTCAGGTCCACCCACATCCTTCTATCATATACATATATATGGACCCACTACTGTTTTGGGTTTGTGTTGTTAAGTTCTTGATTTCTTTGGTGAAACGAACTTTCTACATAGAACTAGTGTCAACTAGACTAACTATTGTGAATCAGCAGCCCTTTCTTGTTCTCCTATGTCGACCAACCATATCGCATTTGATTCGAATGGGAACAAGAAAAGCTCAGATAGTTAGCTAATGTGTTCTAGCATGTACAGCTGGAAAAATGAGATGGTGTCCTCCAACTTATTATATAATTATAATTTATAACTAATGACCTGTAAACTTATTAATTTATATGTATCTTCGTGTAAAAGCTACCTGATAGGAATTATTTTTTTTCTTTTTTTCATGAAAAATCCTTTCTAAACTGATAAGTATTAGTCCCTGATATACTGTCAGTCAAGACCTATGGTTAAGTTCCTTTATAGGAAAGATTCACATGATTCAAAATTCATATCATTGCTACAAGAGTCTCTCACAAAAGTTAAAAACTTGAAGGTTACCTCAGATGGAGTATGCTGATGAAGAAATATTTTGAATTTTCGGATACAAATGGATCTTCTAAGAAGATGCAACATTATTGGTGCAAAATCATGACCACAGAGACTTGTTCTCGTTAAATGAACAACAAGAGTTTCACACATGGGAATCTTGTCCATTTCCTTTAGGAAGGTCGTATATTCTGCTACTCCCTGTCATAGGCACAAAATTCACTGAGGCCAATGAGAAGATGAAATCAGCAAAATATTAGTAGCTGGGCATGCAAAATTTTCAAACCTTCAGCTCTAATGCTTGAAATGGAATAAGAATTGGCCCTATTGATGATTTATAGGAATAAAAAATAAGAATTATAGTATGGATCTAGCTGTAACATTTAACTCATGAGTGCATAACAGATATCACAATTCTTAAGGATAGGTAAGCAATGGCAAACAATCGTACCTTCCCAAGTGACAGATGAACTGTCAGCTCACTAACCGTATCAAATCTCTCCATCAGCCGTGTGGACAATATGGGGGCAGAATGGCAGGTCGAGAGCCTGATGGATAGTGACCGAATGTGGCGCCCTGCCACGGCAAACTGGTGGCAGCGAGGATCATAGGTGGCAAGCCATATAACATTCTCCAGCTTTGGGGCAGCTATGCAAGCCTCAGCAGCAGCAGCGCTAGGCATATCAATGTCTTTGAGCATTGGGGCGTTAACCTGCAGCTTGCCAGTTTTCCCGGCGCGGTACTGGAGACACTCCAGAGATTCTGAGCTAATGGAGATGTCACGGGCGGGTTCCAGCTCCAACACACGAACATAAAGCTTCCGCAGGCACGGACACTGCACTGAGGACACCATGCGCCCCAACTCGCCACCGTCCATTTGGTTGGATGCTATCCTCAGATTAGTCAGGGCCGAGAAGGAGCAGGTCGGCGGCGCCCGGAGAAAAAACTCTGTAATCAGGCAAATGTAGATATCGATCTCTGTAGCCCTCTCGCAGATGGGCAGCACGAACTCCTCCCTGTTATGCCTTTTCAGAGCGAGATGGAGGCGTAGCTTGCCGGCAAGGCGCTGGGAGGCGAAGCGGAGCCATGGAGAGATACGGTTCGCAGGGAGGTCGCACCGGTCTAATCCGAATACTTCGATGTCGAGGCTGCGGAGCGTAGGTGCGGCATAGGAGTTGAAGGAGGCGTCGACGGAGTCGAGGAGGGCCGAGGCCGTCTTCGCAGCAGCAGGAAGAGGAGGAATGTCGCCGAAGACGAGTTCCGGCATGTGGGCCCAGACGCCTCGCCAGCGGCGGGAGAGCACGCTGGTGCGCGCGGCGGACGCGGCGGACGGCAGGCGGCAGAGGATGATGTGCAGAAGCTCGTCGGGGAGGGCGCTGATGAGGTCCTCCTCGCCTCCGGGGGGAATGGCGGGCGGTTCCTTGGGAAGGGCAGTGGAGGATACGCAATCCATCGACGGGTTCGGGAGTTGGGACTGCCTGCACGGCTGTGTTGTGTGTGGCTGTGTGCCCCGGAGGGGGGAAGGGGAGGGTGAGGCGTGGGGCGGGCCTGCGCCGGCGGCGGCGGCGGCGGGGGACGATGAGACGGCCGGCCGGCGTCGGCGTCGCCGTCGGGGTGCTCTCGGCCGTGGGGAAGAGAGAGAAACTGGAAAAAAAATGCGGATCCGTTTTGACGAGGAACGGAAGAGGAGGGGTTTTTGACTGCCTGCACGGCTGTGTATCTTCCGTCCGACGCGGGAGTCGCCGGTGCCGGACTCGGACGGCCTGCTACGGCCCACCAAATAGCCCAATGCGCGGAAAGAGGAACCATTTTATTCTGTTTTATGTTTCTCAAAAAAAACCCCTCTGTTTTATATAATCGTTTAAAAAAAGAAATTTTTTAGTTTTAGTTTCGTTATATTAAACTTGTTAATTTCGATCAAGTTTACATAAAAGGTATTAACATATGCAAAATCAAATAAACATACTATCAAAAAATATATCTTCTTATCTAATAAATCATGTTTGATGTTGTAGATGTTTATGCATTTCTATATAAATAAACTTAGTCAAAATTAGAGAGTTTGAATCAGAACAAAACCTAACGTGGAATGGACGAAGTATATAAACTAATTTTTATTTCTTAAAAACAAAACAAAATGTGCCTCCTCTCTTTTTGCCTAACTTCCATTAGAAGTATCTTCTTACCCATATTCAAGTTTTTGACTTGATGTGAGTGCTTGTATTTTTATGGGTTTTTTCTATGATTTAATGGCGTTGCTCTTTCAATGGTAGATTTTTTTAGAAAAAGTCTTTCGATGGTACATGGCTTGCCATTAATAAAGAGATGTATATGATGACTTCATCGATCTCGAGACATGCTAAACTATTTAATCTTCTGGAGATGCTCATAGATGTAGGAATGGGATGTGTGTGCCTGCAATCATGAACAAAATATTGGTGCAATAGAGTCATTGAGATGTGGGGGCTGATATGTAGGTTCATTATGATCTAGGTCTGACCTTTTTTTGTGTAGAGTGGTAAAATACTAGTAGTGAATACACTTTATTTGAGAGAATTACTTTTTTCTGCCCTAACAAACTTTTGCTTTCTTTCTTGGATATTTTAGTTTCGAAGTCATTAATTTTACCTGAAATATAAGTTCTCTTGCTTGTATGTCCCTTCTGTTAGGTCTGACAAGTGACGCTATCAGCGGGGCATGAACTGATCGTTTTATCCCTAAGTAAGATGGGGCCAGAGCAGTGTCCCGTTTTTATCCTACTACAGGTGACATGTCTAGTAGGGGGCTATGCGCACAGATTAATTTGATGAATCAAATGAGCTTCATCAACAACAATGATCTAGAAGAGGTAAAATTAAGAGTAAATTGCACTAACTATACAACAACTATTTAAGTACGTACATGTTAACCCAACATTTTGTAAGTTGACCAATTTAATACGGCAACTATCTAGATGGGTACATGTTGGTCCAACATCTTCTAATTTGTTTAATTTGATGCAACAATTTGACTCATTTATGCATATACGGTCCAAGCATTATAAAGATATGTATTTGTACACTCTGAACCACTGTCATTGGAAGGTACACACCCTAGCATGCTTGTCTCATCCATTACTCAGCTTGAATCATTTACTATATTCTGATATCATTTATGAATTTAGCCTAATATAAAACCTATCATTAATTTCATAAATATGGAAAATACCAAATTAGTCATTCTTCTTTCTATACTATGATACCATTTTCACCTCTACCTATGGTAATTCAGGGCTCACTAAAGCTGATATGTGGTTTTTCATCCCTACCTTAAGCTTACCATATTTTGTAATAGTATGGCTTTTCCTATATTCAAATTCAAATTTGAGTTTTTAAGTAAGCTTTTATATTTAGCCAAATTAAAAAAAATACAATAATATAATAAACTATTCAAGCTGAGTGATGGAGCATGCTAGGGTCTGTAGCTTCTAATGACTTTGATTCAGAGTGTACACAGATATATTGCTACAATGCTTAAACTGTATATGCACTAATGAGCTAAGTTCTCGAATCAATTTCACGGTTTAGAAGATGTTGGTGATCAACATGCACCCACGTAGATAGTTGTTACATTAAATTACATAAATTATAAGATATTGGACTAACATGTATCTACTTGGATAGTTGTTGTAAGGTGAGTGTAATTTACTCTAAAATTAAAGATCAGTAGTAAATGGAGTGAAGTTGTACGCTTTGTGGACAGGGACGGATACTGTGGTGTGAACTGCCAAGAGATGATCACCATGACCGAAGGGCACGGGTGAAATGGTCAAGTCTGCTGAGCTTCATTCTGTTATATCAATTTAGTCTACATTTTCCTTTGAAGTAAATATAATTCATCTCTTCTGTACTTGCAAGCCTTGTCTTCTGAAATTAGGTTAAAAACTATGATACTTGCCATCAAAAGCGGAAAAAGAAACAAGGCTAGAGGCTTTCATTCCAAAACAAAGTATGAGTTCAGTTGAAAATCTACATTTCCTGAAGTGTTGCGGTCGTAAAGACTCAGGGTAAGAGTTTGACGTATTCTTTTTTAAAGCCGATGGATGCGAATTGGACGGCAGATCAAAGCCCGCAAGGTACGTGGTGACTTGCCAGAGGCAAAGGCACCGAATCTGAGTCCGGTGTAGTGGGGTACTAACGCACCTAAGGAAAAAAATAGTGATTATAATCAATTTTTGATCTTATGCATATCCCTACAATAAAAAATTATCTGCAGTACAAGCGGGCTCCTCTCGCATTTTGCTCTCCAATGCCCGCTACACTACATAGGAATCCAAATCCAGAGAAATAACTAAACAACCTGAAACTGAGTCTACTAATATACAACTAGCAATCCAATTAAACAACATATTGAGTAGCAAAAAGAGAGAGAGAGAGAGATGGACATGTTAAGCTACAAAGCCGAGATTGCTAGAATCTGGAGTAAACATTCAGTAGAAACAGAAGACAGCAGAATCTGGATTCTGGAGGTGCCAAATAAAACAGCTATTCAGTAGAAACAGGACGATCAGAAAATTTGGAGGTGCCAAATAAAATAGCTAACGAAACTCTTGCCAACCAATTTAATCTCAGGCATTATTAACTGTCGTAACCAAAAACAACCATACGAAACACAGATTTAAGTTCAAAGATCACAACATATTCATGATTAAACCATACTGGTGCGCAAAGTTTTAAGTACAGCACATAGGGACACTACTGGTCCATGAAAGTCAGCCACAGGGCAAACCACACAGTTGTACTTTGAAGAAGTCACCCTCCACAATGGATACAAAAGGCACCAGACGACCCAGGCACATGGGCAGCTTCGACGACCGATGGCTTACTGACCACTACGGAGACGGAGCACTAGGTGGAGTGAGGATTACACATGGGTGCCCTCTATATTATGGCTTTGGCACCTCCCTGAAGTAACTTGGCCCTCTGCAATCCTATGTATTATGGCTTCGGCAGTTACCTGGTGTGCACGTCAAATTGGACCTTGCTGTTTGGGTGACACATGCTGCGAATCCTTTGGAGAACCTCCATGATCCCCAAAGAAACAGCGCTAAACGGCACTATAAAGTCCACCCTTTTAAGGGTCATCATGTTGCATCTATGTTGCATCTAGACAGCAACAACTCCATAAATCCTTCCTGTTCAGCTGAACCCGTAAAGAAACTGATTCCTATCTCTTCAAGTGAATCAAAGGTGATGTCATCCAACCTGTAATTCTCTGGCAGAAGACAAGGACAATTTGATGTAGTACAGGATGGCATCTGAAATTTAAGTTAAAAAATGTTAGCAAGCAGGGCATGTTTAGAAAAAAAATGCAATACAGACACAGTTCACCATTTGGGGAGAGGAGCATCCGATTCAATTTATCTCAAGAGGCACTAATGGAATATCTAGCATGTGTAAACATTTCAGTTTTGCAAGCCTATGTCAAAAACCACACAGCCCTAGAACACTCAGATCTACCCACATCCTTCTATCATATACACATATATGGACTCACTACTGTTTTGGTTTAGTGTTGTTAAGTTCTTGATTTCTTTTGTGAAACAAACTTTCTACATAGAACCAGTGTCAACTAGAGTAACTATTGTGAATCAGCAGCCCTTTCTTGTTCTCCTCTGTCGTGTCACCTAGACCAACCATAATGCATTTGATTCAAATGGGAACAAGAAAAGCTCAGATAGTTAGCTAATGTGTCACAGCATTATTGCATATGGTTCAGCTGCTAAATTAATTTCCTGTCCTAGCATATATAGCTGGAAAAATGAGATGGAGTCCTCTAACTCATTATATAATTATAGTTTATAACTAATAACCTGTAAACTTATTAATTTATATGTATCTTCGTGTAAAAGCTACCTGATAGGAATTATTTTTTTTCTTTGTTCATGAAAAACCCTTTCTAGACTGATAAGTATTAGTCACTGATATACTGTCAGCCAAGACCTATGGTTAAGTTCCTTTATAGGAAAGATTCACATGATTCAAATTCATATCATTGCTACAACAGTCTCTCACAAAAGTTGAAAACTTGAAGGTTACCTCAGATGGAGTATACTGATCAAGAAATATTTTGAACTTTCGGATACAAATGGATCTTCTGAGAAGATGCAACAATATTGGTGCAAAATCATGACCACAGTGATTCGAAATCGTTAAATGAACAACAAGAGTTTCACATATGGGAAGCTTGTCCATTTCCTTCAGGAAGGTCGTATATGCTGCTACTCCCTGCCATAGGCATAAAATTCACTGAGGTCAAGGAGAAGCTGAAATCAGCAAAATATCAGTAGTTGGGCATGTAAAATTTTCAAACCTTCAGCTCTAGTTCTTGAAATGGAATAAGAATGGCCCTATTGATGAATTAGAAGAATAAAAATTATAGTAACATTTAACTCATGCGTGCATAACAGATATCACAGTTCTTAAGGATAGGTAAGCAATGGCAGCAAGGGAATCAGGTACGTGTACATGGCTTTCCACTTTTTCACAAGTAAGTTGTCTCGGGGTATTTGTTAATTTTGGAATCTAAGCTCAGCTTGGCTACCTTCAAAATTGTAGAACATTTTCCATGGTTTCCAGACATATACCATACAAAACAATGATCTCTACTTGTTGTGATTGTGAAATAATTTACATAAACAATCATACCTTCCCAAGTGAGAGATAAACTGTCAGCTCACTAACGGTATCAAATCTCTCCATCAGCTGTGTGGACGATACGAGGTAAAAATGGCAGGTCGAGACTTGGATGGATAGTGACCGAATGTGGCGCCCTGCCACAGCAAACTGGTGGCAGCGAGGATCATAGGTGGCATGCCAATTAACATCCTCCAGCTTTGGGGCAGCTATGCAAGCCTCAGCAGGAGCGCTACGCATTTCAATGCCTTTGAGCATTGGGGCATTAACCTCCAGCTTGCCAGTTCCCCTGGCATTGTACCCGAGACACTCCAGAGATTCAGAGCTAATGGAGATGTCGCGGGCAGGTTCCAGCTTCCACACTGAAACATGGAGCTTCCGCAGGCGTGGACACTGCACGGAGGACACCATGCGCCCCAACTCGCCACCGTCCATTTGGCCGACTGCTATCTTCATATTACTCAGCGCCGAGAAGGAGCCGGTCGGCGGCGGCCGGAGAAAAAACCTAGAAATCAGGTAAATGTCGATATCGATCTTTGTAGCCCTCTCGCAGATGGGCAGCACGAGCTCCTCCTTGTTATGCCTCTTCAGAGCGAGACGGAGGCGTAGCTTGCCGGCAACGCGCTCGAGGCGAAGCGGAGCCAGGGAGAGATACGGTTCGCAGGGACGTCGCACTTGTCGAATTCGATTACGTCGATGTCGAGGCTGCGGAGTGTAGGTGCCGCGTAGGAGTTGAGGGCGGCGTCGATGGAGTCAAGGAGGCTGTGGATCGTAGTCGCAGCACGAGGAGTGTAACGCCCCTTGGCCGCAGCTCGCCGCCGGCGACGTGAGTACGCACAGAGGTGATCGGAAATGGCGAGGACGCCGGCGGGGCAAACCCCACTGCCTTGGCGTTCTTGTTTTACTTAGCAAAATATCCGATACCGCTCCCCGATTACAAGTTCACGCTTAATAGCGTTTACAAGACTGGCCAGCAGGCCCCACAAATCATACAGATAATCAAAGCGTAAATATAAGAAGACGTGTCCCTTGTGTCTTGGTGCCTTCTACTCCACCGTCACCCCCCCAAGATGCAACTGGCCTCCAGGCAGGCGCGTTGAAGCGATTTCTGACAATGTAGTAGTCTTCCCAGGTACTTGATGTTGCAGGGAGGCCTTGCCACTTGATCTTGACTTGAGGTATCGCCGTATTCCCCTTCTTCACCATCCTGTGCTCAAGGATTTCTTCAGGAATAGTGTCAGCAGCCTCTAGGTCAGTGAGTTTGGGTAATACATCAAAGACAGGTGTATAGTTTGGAGTATATGGTTTAAGCTGAGAGATATGAAATACTGGATGGATGAGGCTTCAGCTGGAAGTTGTAGTTTGTAAGCAACTTTACCAACTCTCTCCAGAACTGAGAAGGGGCCATAGTATTTGAAAGCCAACTTGGGAAAGGGCCTGTTGACCACACTGGATTGGGTGTATGGTTGTAACTTCAAGAACACTTGATCTCCCACAGAGAATTCACCATCAGTTCTCTTCTTGTCAGCTGCTTGTTTGAACTTGTTTTGAGCTCGGAGCAGGTGTTCTCTAAGTGCTTCCAACTGCTGTTCCTGATGTTTAACCTGATCAGTCACCTGTGGTGATGTTGTTGGTGAAATAGTTGGGGTCAAGCCAATATCAGGATCATAGCCATAGAGTGCTTGAAAGGGAGTTGAGCCCAAGGAAGTATGCAATGATGTATTATACCACAGTTCAGCTAGCCAGAGCCAGGATTTCCACTCTTTGGGTGAGTTATGCACAGCACAACATAGATACATTTCCAGGCATTGATTCACCCGTTCTGATTGTCCATCGGTTTAAGGATGGTAGGCAGTGCTGTACTTGAGCTCAATCATGTATGCATTGAAGAACTCCTTCCAGAAATGACTGAGGAACACAGGATCCCTGTCTGATACAATTGAAGATGGAACACCATGCAATTTGACAACATTTTCCATAAAGAGCTTGGCTAGTGTTGCTGCTGAGTATGGGTGTTTGAGTGGAATAAAATGAGCATATTTAGTCAGCCTGTCCACAATTACCAAGATAACACTGTAACCTTCAGATTTTGGTAGCCCCTCAATGAAATCCATGGTGATCTCTTTCCATCTGCCTGTTGGGACTGGAAGTGGTTGAAGAAGTCCCGTGGGGTGCTGTAGTGAGTGTTTTGCCTGTTGGCAGACAGTGCACTATTTGATGAAGCTCTCTACATCACCCTTCATGCCTTTCCAGGAAAAGTACTTCTTCAGTCTTGCATAGGAAGCAGCAATGCCTGAATGTCCACCTATTGCACTAGAGTGGCATATGTTGATGAGTTTTGTCTGCAATGCAGAGTTGCTGCCAATTCATACTCTCCCTTTATGCCAAATTATCCCTTTGTCTAAACTGTAGCCATTTGCATCAGGACTGTGTATGGCTAACTATTGAAGCAACTGTTGTGCATTGGAGTCAGTGGTATAAGAATTGAGTACTTCTTGTCCCAGGTAGTTTGAATTGTGGAAACAGCCTGGATGGCCACCAAGTGGTGTGCTCTGGATAAGGCATCTGCCACCACATTCTCTTTACCCTTTTTATATACAATCTTGAAGTCTAAACCCATCATCCTTGCCATGGCTTTCCTTTGGAGTGCAGAGTGTAAGTTCTGCTGATTCAGATATGCCAATGATTTGTGATCTGTCTGAATAATGAACTGTCTTCTTTCAAAATAGTGTCTCCATTTGTCAACTGCCATGATCAAAGCCAAGAACTCCTTCTCATAGATGCTGAGATCTTTGTGCTTAATACCTAATGCTTTGCTTAGGTAAGCCACAGGTTGGTTGTTCTGTATCAATACTGCCCCTACTCTATCTTGACAAGCATCTGTCTCTATGGTGAATGGGGCATCAAAGTCGGCAATTTAAGGACAGGAGTCTGAGTCATTGCCTGTTTGAGTGCCTCAAAGGCAGCCTGTGCCTCAGGATTCCAAGTAAAAGCCTTGAGCTTGAGCAAATTGGTGAGTGGTCTGGATATGATTCCATAATTCTTCACAAACTTTCTGTAATATCCTGTCAGCCCAAGAAAAGCTCTGAGTTCTGTTATTGTTTGTGGAGGAGACCAGGTAAGCATGTCAGATATTTTACTGGGGTCTGTGGCCACCCCATCAGCAGATATAATGTGCCCAAGATATTCAAGTTGTGCTTGTGCAAAGGAACACTTGCTCTCCTTAAGGTAGAAATGATGCTTCCTAAGGAGTTCAAAGACTATCTGAATGTGTTCCAAATGGTCTGCCTGATTGTTACTATAGATAAGGATATCATCCAGAAAAACCATAACAAATTTCCTGAGATAAGGCCTCAAAATCTCATTCATGACACACTGAAAGGTGGCTGGTGTATTTGTTAAACCAAATGGCATAACCCTGAACTGATAGTGGCCTTGGTGAGTCTTGAAAGCTGTTTTGAACTCATCTGCAGGTAACATTCTCACCTGGTGATAGCCTGCTCTCATATCTAGCTTGGTAAACAGCTTGGCTCCACACAACTCATCTAATATCTCCTCTACCACTGGCATTGGAAATTTGTTTTTGACTGTGATGTCATTCAATTTTCTGTAGTCCACACAAAATCTCCATGACCCATCCTTTTTCTTAACCAGGAGAACAGGGGATGCAAATGGACTGTGGCTATGTGTGATAAGCCCAGCTTGCAATAGTTCCTGGACTTGATTCTCAATCTCCATCTTATGCATTGGAGTGTAATGGTAAGGCTTGGCATTGAATGGTTGTGAGCCTGGCAGCAAGGGTATAGCATGGTCATAGACCCTGTTAGGTGGTAAGCATTTGGGGTCTGTAAAGATGTCTTTGTATTGAGTAATGAGCAGCTGAAGATCTTCAGTGATAGGAGCTTCATTTGTTTTGGCAGGGGCCTCTGCATGGGAAACTTGGTCAATAATAGCATAAGCCCAAAAGTTGTTGCCTTTTGCTTCACTGGACAGTTTGGAAGCTGATATTGGGGTGATCTGACTGTTTGGTGTTGTCAGGCCCTACAGCTTAACTACTTTTCCCTTTTCCTTGAACCTGATAGTGGTGTCATGCCAATCAAACTCAACTAGACTATGTGATTTCAACTAGTCACAACCTATAATGGCATCATAAGGTTGCATGTCCAGAACTATCATGTTGGTGCTAAAACTTTTGCCTTGGCAGTAGCACTGAAGTTTAGGCACCATCTGATTAGTGGTCAGGTAGTTCCCATTGGCTAGTTGGACTTTTCTGGGAGCAATTGGTGTAGTTTATAGGTTGGCCAACTGGACAAAATTGGAGCTAATGAAACTATGGGTGCTACCACTATCCACCAAAATCAACATTACTTTGTCCCTGACCTTGGTTTTGAGTTTGATGCAGTCTGCCTTGTCCAGTGTAGACAGGGCATTGATAGAAAGCTGACAGAACTCCTCCTGAAGAACATCTTCAGCTGCCAGTTCATTCAGCGTCGCATCAGTTATCTCCCTATCCAAGTCATTGACCACTAAGGCATTGACTTTGGGTTTGTTTCTTTTACTGCAGATTTCCAGGTGGCCAGGAACAAACTTCTCACCACAGTTGAAGCACAAGCCATTTGCCTTCCTATAGTCCCTCAGCTACCTATCACTCCATTGGTTGGTTGTCAGGTCTGGCTTGAGGAAATGCTCTATGCTGGTAAGGGCCCCTTGCATTATACCGTGGCTTAGCTCTTTCTAGCACTTTCTGCTGTATCTTTGCCAACTGTGATGCTTTCAGCACCGTGGTAGGCATATGAGCTTCCACAGGGCCTCTGATTTCCTCCTTAAGCCCTCTAACATACTGCTGACTGAACCAACATCATCATAGTGAGCATTGTGCATAGCAACACTGTACTGTAATGCTTGAAACTGTGTAGTATATTCTTCTACTGTTGATGTCTGCTTGAGCTCAGAGATGTCATTAAGGGAAGACCTGTGATCATCTGCTCCAAACTCTTGGAGGATCTCATGGCAAAAATGGGTCCAGCTACTGAATGTATTCCTTTGCTTGAAAGCTTGGTACCACCTTCCTGCATTGCCCTTCAGGTGTAACCTAGCAGCAGTAACCCACATGCCTTCAGGGATTTTGTACAGGGCAAAGTAGTCCCTGCAATTGTCCAGCCAGACCTTGGGATCTGTGCCAAAGAAATCTAGAAACTCCCTTGCCAATCACATGTTTAGGTAGATGGTGATCTTCTTCTTCTCTGTTCCTATACCCATATCCAGTAGCGAGCCCCTTATCTGGCCTTTGTTGGCTCTGTTGAGCAGTGTAAGCAAAATCTGTTCTGATTGCTTTTGATGTTTCAGCTTGTTCTGTCTTCTTTTGATCAGCAAAGATGTTGTGGAACGTGTTGCAACTGCAATAAGATCGATCTCATCCGAGAACGCTCCTAGACGGGAACCGCTCACGCTCCTCTCTCCCTCTATCTCGCGAACCGTCGGTGCCATTGGCGGTTGCCTGCGCGCATGCCTCCATGGCATCCGTACGGGTGTATATATATACATTTTACAGATCAATGAAAGAACTCTCGGTTCACTTGCTATTCTACTATTCCATTTACATTCTACGCAAAACACGTTATCAGCACTTGATTGCTGCAAGTCTACGCTCTCGGAAGGGAGTTTGGATCAAGAAGTTGAAGCCGGCGAGAAGGCCGGCGAGTTTGAGTTCGAGGAGGAACAGCCGATCCAAAGGTACAATGCCGCGCTACGCACCTCCGGCGATTCTCCTTGTCCATCTCGTGTTCGTCATCATCAATCGCGCCATCGACATGGGTATTCCCCATAACCAAGACTACATCCGCGACGAGCTCCTCGGCATCTTTCGCTACCTTCTCGGTGAACGCCGGGGAAGGGGCGGCGGAAGAGGACAGGGACTTCGGATGCGGGTTGGTGGGCGTGGTGGACGCCCTCGCGCCGTCGCTCCACCGGTGGCCCCTGCGGGGCCGCTGGGACCCGTCTGCCCCGAGCACGCGCCGGGGCCGTGTCCGCCGGGACTGCCGCGGTACTGCCCCGACCACGGCCACGGCCCCTGCCCGCCGTTTCCGCCTCCTGCTCCCGACGTCGCCGGCCCCTCTAACTGGGCCGGCCCCGTGGCGATGGATGTCGAGCCGGCGCCTTGTACGCCGCCTTCGTCTCTCACCGTGGCGGGCTTGAGGAGGAGACGGAGCCGCTCTCCACCAACAATCACAGCCCGCCGCTCTGCTCTGACGCGCCGCATCATCTCCGACCCAATGCTCGACGCCCCGCCTCCCCCGCCTCCACGCCACGCTGGTGAAGCCGCGAACCGCAGCCCAGGTCTCCGCCGGACTTGGGTCTAGGTTCCTCATGAAGCCTCGGCGCGCAACCTCCCCAACGGCCACGCCGGGCCAAGCAGCAACGGCGGCGCCCGCTCCTCCTCCGATGAGGATGGGGCTTGCGCCCCTCGCCGGCCTGAGCGCGTCCGTGGGGAAGGAGCCTCGCCCGTGCCCCCGATTCTGCCGGTGACGGCATGAATTGGCGACGGCGAGGGCCCCTTCCAGGTGGTGGCGGTGGCGAGCCTCCGGTTCTACGCCCCTACCACTTGATTTGGCTGCCGGTGGGCACATGGCGACGGCGGCGATGTCTCTGCTGGAAGCTGCGGCGATAGTTGCGAAGCGAGTGGTGCGAGCGAGTAGTACTGCTACTGCTTGCTCGTGCTTATCTGTTTGTACAGTCCAGATTCCACCGCTTGTTGTCTTATTGGCGTCAGTGCAGGCCAGCTTGCTTTTCTGCCTTTCCAGGCACGCTCGACAGCACACATGCTGGATGGGCCGGCTAGCTAGCTTGCTTAGTTTATCGATTATCTACTTGTCTACTGCTGTATTTAGTTTGGTTATTAGCATGACTAATTTCGTAGTACTTATCATCAGTTTGTTAGTCTAAGTTATCTTACTGTTTTTTTAGACTTCTGATGTAATCATGTATTGTACATATGTATTTCCATCAAATGCAAAGTATAATACATATCTGTTCATGTTCAAGTGTTTGCCTCAGCAATTCCCAATAATATGAACATTTTGTGTTGAATATATTGTTCAAAGTGTTGCCTTCAGCATTCCCAATAACAATATATTCCACAAAATATTCATTGTAATTTATTTTATGCAATTTACATATTAAGTTTTTAGCTTTCTCTATAAGCACTTAATATTTCATGCAAATGCCTTTGGTCTATTTTCTCTCTTGTTTAGAATAATCCTCTCGGTGACTACCTTTATTTATTTTCAAATTGGCCATACACAAGGTAGTACATTAGTACTACTACGGGATTTTTATCCTCAATGTGCGTACCCAATTTGATTATAAATTATACAAGTTCTACACCTAAGTAATTATCATAATTCTTTTTCACATTGGTCATACACAAGGTAGTACCATAGTACTACTGTGGGATTTACATCCTCAACGTGCGTACCAAATGTTGAAAAATAGATTAAATAAAGTTAGCACCATCGGTGCTTGACTATGTTATTCCACAAAAAGAGAGAATGTCCCTCTATTTCAAGTTTACCTTGATTACTTGCATTTCGCATTGCTTATTCAACATTGCCAAGAATTTTAACAAATCTATGGCCCTACATCTATAGGCACAATGGCCAACAAAGAGTTTGATGCTCTTGCTCTTGATGGCCATAACTTCCCCACGTGGGCGATGGATCTCAAAGTGAGTCTATCATTACGCGGATTGTACCAGACTATTGCCCCTCCCCAAGAGGGTGTAGCCCCATTGGCTGAGCCTCTCAAGTACAATGCTTATTCATAATAAGGAACCACATCCATTAGGATCTCAAAGCTGAGTACCTGTTGGAGGAAGACTCACACGCTCAGTGGCTTGCTCTTCAAACACGGTATGAACAGCAGAAGGCAATCATCCTGCCTGAAGCTATAAATGAGTGGAACCATCTCCGTCTACAAGATTTTAAATCTGTGGGAGAGTTCAACCATGTTGTTCATAAGCTCAGTTCTAAACTAAAGTTCTGCAAAAGGGAGCCATCTGATGCGGAGAAAATTGAAAAGACTTTGTCTACCATGCTTCCCGCACAGATGATCCTTCAGCAGCAATACCGCGAAAGAGGTTTCACTGTTTATTCTGAGTTAATTAAGACTTTGCTATAGGCAGAAAGGTATGGTGAGCTCCTTCTCTGGAACTCCAACCTGCATCCTGCAAGCACCAAGCCTTTGCCTGAAGTACATGCTCTCGCTACTCAAAATAAACAGCCAAGGAATGCCACTACCTTTGGTAATCCTGGAAACTTCAAAGGAAAGAACAAGCACAAGAGACGGCATAAGTCTCGTGGTACTAACAAGGGCAAGGAGGTTAAGGATGTTTCTAAGTCGAACAACAAAAAGTCTAACAAGTCTAGCACTTGTGACAAGTGTGGTTGCTATAGCCACCCGACTAAGAAATGTCGCACTCCTAAGCACTTGGTGGAATTGTACTTGCAATCCGTGGGACGAGGACGCTCCAATCAAGGACGTTCCAATCAAGGTGGACAATTTGAAGCACACTTCAACTCCCAGTCTGATGTCAACATGGAACAAGCTCTCCAACTTGTCATCTCTACACTATGTCCTTGGATGCTCCTACACTGCTCCTGCGGGAACGAGCAACACCACGGCACTGCCACCACTTGATGGGAACATTGATGACATGGAGAATATGATCGTGGATTACTCTTTTAGCGACATATTTGGAGACTTAAACTAGGCTCCTGCACTTTGAGATACCTTGCTACCATATGTATTAATTATGGGTGATGTGTAATTGTGAATGTTGTAATAGGCTAGTGGTTGTCCATTACTACAATGGGTATTGTAATTTGTATTATGCACAATTGATACCTATATATCTTGTATGTATTCTATATATTTGTTGAGAATTACATGTTCAAATTCTCCATTTTGTATAGATCTGTATGGGAGTCGATCTGATGGCTGAAGAATTATGCCTAGTGGACAGTGGTGCCACTAACTCTATACTCAGGGAGATAAAATATTTCCAAACTTTCACAAAGAATAAAGGAAATGTTTTAACAATCGCTGGACGCGATGCTATAATAGTTGGCACCAGTCGGGCCACTATTATGCTCCCTATGGGTACATCCTCACAATTGAGGATGCATTATTGTATCCCGATTCAATGCGTCCCCTGTTGAGTTATAGAGAAATCCGCAAGAATGGGTTTCATGTTGAAACTCATACGGACAACAATGAGGAATTCCTTCTCATTACTAAAGATCACGAATATGGCAAGAGCCACTTGAAAAAGTTCCCTCCCTCCAGTCAGGATTGTACTACACATACATCAAACCCGTACCACATGTTGCTTACAAAGTAATTTTCCAGAATGTTAATGCATTCCAAACTTGGCATGATCGCCTTGGCCATCCTGGCATCGGGATGATGAGGAAAATTATAAGCAATTCTGTTGGTCACACTTTAAGTGAAGCAAAATTTCCCCAATCCTCAGATTTTGTGTGCACCGCATGTGCCACAGGAAAATTAATTTTGAGGCCCTCTTACCTCAAAATTTATGCTGAACCTCTAAAGTTCCTTGAACGTATTCAAGGTGACATATGTGGTCCCATTCAACCATTGTCTGGGTCGTTCAGGTATTTTATGGTCCTCATTGACGCATCTACATGATGGTCTTATGTGAGTCTCCTCTCCACGAGGAACCATGCATTTGCTAAAATTATTGCGCAAGTTATTAAACTTAAAGCGCAATATCCTGAACACCAAATCCGATCCATCCGAATGGATAATGCTGCTGAATTTTCCTCACGTGCCTTCAATGACTATTGTATGGCCTTAGGAATTCAAGTTCAGCACTCGGTCCCATATGTTCATACTCAAAATGGGTTGGCAGAATCTCTCATTAAGAGAGTGAAACTTATTGCAAGACCTTTACTACAGAGTTGTAATCTACCAACATCATATTGGGGTCATGCAGTCTTACACGCTGCTGACTTGATTCAATTGCGTCCAACTACATATCATGCACCTCCTCGTTGCAACTAGTATGTGGAAATACACCTAATATTTCCCATCTGCAGAAGTTCGGTTGCACTGTATACGTACCGATCTCACCACCACAGCGTACATCTATGGGCCCACACAGGAAAGTGGGGATCAACGTAGGATATCAATCTCCATCGATCATTAAATACCTAGAACCCCTTACAGGGGATCTATTTACTGCCCAGTACGCTGATTGTATCTTCAATGAGGATCATTTCCCGGCATTTTGGGGAGGAATTAAAAACCACAAACAATGCTAGAAAATCAATTGGGATGCAGACATCCCTAATTGTGATCCACGTACTACAGAAACTGAACTTCAAGTTCAGAAGATCATCCATTTGCAACACATTGCAAATAACATGCCAGATGCATTTGCTGATTATAAGGGTGTTACTAAATCCTATAATCCTGCGAGAAATGTGCCGAAAAGAGTAGAGGTACCAAACAAAACTACTCATCTCCCAAGTAAGAGGGGGAGAAGTACAGCTATTTACACGGATCCAGCTTCTAGCAAGCAAAAGAAAGGGAAGAACAAATCTCCCAACACAGCAAATGCAACTCAACCTCAAGTTGAAAAACACCTAGTGGAGGCTCGTCCTTCACATCCCACATCAACAGTGCACTCAATTACTGATGTTGGGACATCGGAACGCCCGGTGGAATCATTTTGGGAAATAATGACACATCACCAGTGGTGCGTGAAATTTCCATCAACTACATTGAATCTGGAGAATCATACAACAGAAAGTCTACAATAGTCGACATCTATTTCACTGAGTCAATTGTAGAAATCATCCAGAATGATCCAGATCCTAAGACCATGGCAGAGTGCAGAAAGCGCTCGGACTGGAATCAATGGAAAGATGCAATTTAAGCGGAATTAGCCTCACTCTCCAAAAGAAAGGTATTCACTAATGCATACCTACACCTCGTGGAATCTTCCCTGTGGGATTCAAGTGGGTTTTTGTTCGGAAACAGAATGAGAACAATGAGGTTGTGAGACATAAGGCGAAGCTTATAGCACAAGGGTTCACGCAGAGACTCGGCATTGATTTCAATGAAACATATTCTCCAGTTATGAGTGGAATCACATTCCGATATCTTATATCTCTGGCTGTTCAAAATCGTCTATCTATGCAGTTGATGGATGTAGTGACTGCATATCTTTATGGGTCACTTGATTCGGATATATATATATATATATATATGAAGGTTCTAGATGGAATCTCTATACCGGATCCGAATGCAAATCGCAACATGTACTGTGTAAAGCTTCAAAAGTCACTATATGGCTTAAAGCAGTCGGGAAGAATGTGGTATAACCGACTTAGTGAGTTCCTTCTGAAGAAGGGATACACTAACAATGATGATTGCCCATGTGTTTTCATCAAGAAGTCCCAAACGGGATTTTGCATCATATCAGTGTATGTTGATGATTTAAATATCATTGGCAACCCACAAGATATTTATGAAGCACACAATCATTTAAAGACAGAGTTTGAAATGAAGGATTTGGGTCAAACCAAATTTTTCTTGGTTTACAACTTGAGCACCTTCCCATTGGAATTTTAGTGCATCAATCTGGCTATATCCAGAAAATATTGGAGAAATTCAATATGGATAAATTGCATCCCTCCAATACTGTAACAGAACCGCCCAATTTATATGAGCTCAAGTACAAAATTAACTGATAATCCGCTAATTTGCATATTCGAACCCATATAAACCCGGTAGTCCAAAAAATTTTGAGGGATCTCAAACTTTTTCAATGTACAACCAAGATCGTACTGATTCAGTAACCATAGTATACATGTTACATAAAATTCACACATAAATTCAATTTATCGGAGTTTACAAAAGATTATTTCAACACCTTTTTAATAAAAGAATAGCGAAAGCAAGATATTTTAAAAACACCCACACTTTACATTTTATTTAAATACAGTGCTAGTTTATAGTCAAATCCAACAAAAGCATCTGAGATGAGCTATAAGAGATAACCTTGCCTATGGTCTAATTCTCCCGTAGTGGAATACAAGACCATCTTGTCGCCACAGCAAAATAGGCTCATGATCTGCAACAAGTGGGAATAAAACCCTGAGTACGAGAATGTACTCAGCGAGACTTACCCGTCATAAACCAAAAATAAAGACTCCAAGGATTATGTAAGGCAATTATAGGTGGAGTTGGGTTTACTCATTTTGCATAAAAAGCCTTAAGTGAGGAGAGTAACCATATTGTTATTAGCATCAAGTTAATATTTATTAACCTGTCATCTATGTTTGCACCTGTGCTAAACAAGCAAAAGAGAAGAGAATTACATAACCATATCAAGTTCATCAACAGCTATCTTGTGAAGCATGATTAACCATCCAAGTAATTTAATGTTTTCAAGTATGGAGATACTCCTGTCAAGCTTCTCACTATCCAGGAGACGATGGCGATTCGAATCAATTTTTACCCAGCTGGGGAAATATTCCTAACACTCACCCGGTAAGCCCCGCTAAGGGTAACCGTTGATCACCGTTGGTACAACTCAGGAATCGCGGATCCAAGCAGCGCCTCACTACCATGGGGGTCACCAAGCCAGGTCAGGAATTTTAACTCACCATATATGGGACTTACGGACATGGTCCTCATCTGGGTACCACCATGCTACTGGACTTATAGACATGATGACTAGTATGTACATACCACCCCAGTAGTGAGCACTTGATACTTCTTGATTTCTGGCCTGACTTGAGCTACTAGGCTTCGCCGTGGATAACCTCGGATCCAGCCAGCTAAGTGCTAGGCGCTGTTCAACATGACAAGGAAAGGCTCCATTCCTTGGGAGTGATTAATCAGCACGACGTTTCGCTTCACTAACAAGGTTGGCCGACCTTGTAGCTAACACGCTCCGTCTTACTGTCGATTTACATACACATGGTTAATTTCAACGATAGCAATATAGAAAACCATGATCAGGCATCTCCTACATCTCATGGCTGACAAGTAATCGCCCGACTTCTACCGTTTATAGCATTGCTAAGCATCTACAATGATTCTGCATCTCAAGAGGATTCCAGATATATGTTACTGAACAAGGAGGGATGTATGCAGTAAGGGTTTCACCAAATTCCTATACTTAATGCAATAATATATATATAACATATATATAGTGATTTCTTAATAAAGTAGGAGACTTAGAATGCTCTGGGGCTTGCCTGGATAACTTAATATCACATTAAGTTAGTAAGTTCCAACTTTAGTGGATGATCACTCATCATCTTCAAGATGGTCACAAGGACGCCGTCTCTTGGTTCGGCTTCAATGGCCTTCCGTCGATCCATCAACGTTCATCATTCTATCCTTCTAACGATCCTATATAATGTATGTGCAGGTATATGAATAGTGCATATTAAATGCATATGGAATGATAAATATGATTGCATACGGTATGTAATTTTATTCTCTTCTACTCATGACCAGCAAATAAGTCAGTAAAGCCAAAAACCAATACTTAGACATATGCATCCCAACACATTCGTCATCTTATAATCACCAATCAATCAAGTATACATACACTAACTAGTAGGTGTTGTATAGATCATTTCAAAACTAAACTACAACAATCACACCAACACATTATCTACTTTGCAAAAGCATGGAAAAACACCATGGTTAACATGTTATGATAGAGCAAGCATTTATAAAGTGCAATAAACACAAACAGGATAGAACTGCATCACATCATATCTTTACTACATATAAAAATTTATAAAAATTACAGAATCTCAAGCATGCCTAATGAAGTCTACCATAAAAGTTCCAACCCAAAATGATAAGCCAATAGTCCTACACAAAACTAACAAGTAGCAATGCTTAACTAGGCACGAAAATACTTTGCACTGCCAAGTATGTCAAACAATAGAATTCAATGCATCATGAGCTACATCATAGTATATAAATGAACCACAAAAATTCCCAACTTCATACCAGGCATAAATATTTTATTATAAATTATTCTAATGATAGCCCATTTATCTCACTTGAACTACAACTAAAATATTTTACATAACAAGTATCTATATTATATTTTTTGCAGCAAGGGCATCACATAAGAAGACCAACAAAACAAGAACCATATTTTTTAAGCTATATTATATTTAATATGCATTTTCAAAAATTATATATCAATAATTAAATAAAGCTCAATATAAAAATATCAAAAACATGGCATATTATATTTTTATGCATAAATCATCTCATAAGAAAAATACTGCAACTTGAATCACCCAATTTAGACCAATAATGAGCAAGTTATAAATTAAACAAGATTATAAGTAATTTCTGGAAATTTTTTCATAATTTCGAATAAGACAAACACTTTGCAGATAGACCCCTATACTTTTTGGAAATTACACAAGCCAGATCTGAAGTTCTACCTCTCTGGCTACTTTGCAGAATAGACCCTAGATTTTGTCAAATTTGCAGATGAGGTCCCTGGCGCGATTTGGAGCAAAGGAGGTGATCGGGGTCGCCGTTTCCCGGCGAACCGACGGTGGGAAGGAGGCGGCGGAGTGCCAGGGTGCGCTCGCGCACTCGCTGGTGGGCTCGGCCTGACCTGAGGCGGACCAGTCGGCCCGGCCACACGAGCAGGGCTCGACGGCGGTGACGAGCTCGGAATAGGCTAGCTAGGCGCGGTCACCGGCGATGGGGTGGCAGCGGAGTAGCAGGGGGTCGACGCGCACCTGTTGGCGGCCCTACCCTAGCCCGAAGCTGCCCGAGGCGAGCTGGCCACGGGCGCGCGGCGAGACCGCGGCGGACGGCATGTCGGCGCGAACGGCAGCAGCGGCTAGGCGCACGAGAGGACGCGCGACCGAAGGCGGTGGTCCATGTGCGTGCGTGCGTGTGAGGCGGCATCGGTGCTGTGGTGGAGGTGTCAGAGCGCGGCAATAGAGCTCGACGCGGTGCGGCTATGGCGGCCGTGCGCGCTGCGCCAGGGCGAGGCAGAACGGGCGAGAGAGAGCGAGGGTAAAGAGAGCGACGAATGGGTGAGGTGGAGGGTGGAGAAGGTCGCGGCACTGGCCAAATTATGAAGGCGCGCGATGCAGTGCTGTCACTTCATGAAGGCGTGCGGTGCGGCTCGTGGACGCGACGGTGGCGACCAGGCGAAAGTTCTTGTCGACATTTTATCGAGCATGTGGCAGGCGCAGAAGTGACCAGATTGGCTGACTATTTGGGCCCGATCTAGGTTGAACTGGGCCGTGGGCCAAAAACCAAAATTGATCACCAACTAATGCTCTACATTTTTCATTAAGGGCCCACGGTCATTAGGGCTAGGGATTAAAGAATAATTAGTTGCTAACCTTGCAAGGTCAACATACTAATTACCTTCGACATACAACTCGCATTTCTCAAAATTGGGAGGCTAAACTCAATCAAATCGATCCCAACTTTTGCCATGACATGTTCAACTAAATTAGCTACAAACTTTACTTTTGGACCTACTCAAGTTGCTTAACAAAATTTGGAGAACACAGCATGCCAACCTAAGGATGTCCGTTAACCCTAATGACTTAGAATTAGAATGTCAAACATAACCACAATCATTATGCAATGGCAAAAATAAATGCATGGTGCTTATGCTCATGTATTACAATCAGACTAAATAAGCATAACACTGGGGTGTTACAAATGCTCCTATGGCTGTTCGATCTTTAGAAATGGAGACCGATCAATTCAGATCATGGGATGATGGAGAAGATGTTCTGGGACCTGATTACCCATATCTCAGTGCCATTGGAGCGCTCATGTATCTTGCAAATTGCACCAGGCCTGATATTGTATTTGAAGTGAAGTTGCTAGCCTAACATAGTGCTGCTCCTACCAAACGTCATTGGACAGGAGTAAAACATATCCTCAGATATGTTAATGGTACACGGGATCTTGGATTATTTTTCCAAAGGAATCCAGACCCCAATATTATTGGATACACTGATGCCAGCTATTTATCTGATCCCCATAATGGCCAATCCCAGACAGGCTTTGTGTTTTTACATGGAGGGACTGCCATTTCATGGAAGTCTTCTAAACAGACCCTAGTGCCTACCTCCACCAATCACTCTGAAATAATTGCACTATATGAGGCCTCACGTGAATGTGTTTGGCTTCGCAGAGTGATCAACCACATACAACAGTCATGTGGTATTGGTATTGTTGATTCACAAACAATTATCTATAAATATAATTCTGCTTGTGTTACACAGATGGAGACAGGCTACATCAAGAGCAACATAACCAAGCATGTTTCTCCTAAGTTGTTTTATCCCCATGAATTAAAACAAATGGGTGAAATAGACATCTTGCAAATCAAATCATGTGATAACCTCGCTGATTTGTTCACTAAGTCGTTACTAGCTTCCTCATTCCAGAAATGTGTTCAAGGAATTGGTATGCGATGACTTAGAGATTTGCAAGGTTCAGGGGGAGAAATCTCCTAGATGTTGCCTTGTCCAAACCATCATATTGCACTCTTTTCTTTGTATGAGTTTTACTCTCAAGGTTTCTCATATAAAGTTTTTAATGAGGCAATATTAGCATAAGCATATGTCGTATTTCCTCTTTTCCCATCAGGGTTTTTAAGGAGATATCAATGACATATATTGTCCTATAAACTATCTATGAGTTTTCTCCTGCAAAGGTTTTCTCATATGAGTTTACAATGAGGCAATAATCATTATATGTTGTATCACTTTCTCCTTATTTTTCCATTGGGTTTGAAGGAGTTCTTAACAGCATATCTATCAAAGTATTTCTCCTCGTTTTTATCCTACAGGACTTTTTGGAGGATTAATACTATTCATTGATCTCAAGATGGATTCGATCGAGGGGGAGTGTTGCAACTGCAATAAGATCGATCTCATCCAGGAATGCTCCTAGATGGGAACCGCTCACGCTCCTCTCTCCCTCTATCTCGCGAACCGTCGGCGCCATTGGCGGTTGCCTGCGCGCATGCCTCCATGGCATCCGTACGGGTGTATATATACATTTTACAGATCATGAAAGAACTCTCGGTTCACTTGCTGTTCTACTGTTCCATTTACATTCTACTCAAAACAGAACGGTTCTTGGTCAGGGAACAACAATGTGTCCACATCTGCAGAATGAAAGACAGGACCTTGATCATACTTCGGCTTTTCTTCCAGCTGAGCAGCTTGTTCCATCTGCTGCCTTGCGATCTTGGATATAGCAGATCCATTAGCTTGTACTTGCTTCTCAATACGAGCTTGCTGCTCATTGTAGTCATCCATTGCCGAATCCCTGAGGTCCATTTGAGCTTTCATCTATTTCTGGACCGTGGTCATCTCATTGATCTAAGTAAACATAGTACCAAAGTTCTTCTGTAGTTGCTCCCACTTGGAGTTCTCTTCCTCTGAGCATCGAGTCATGGCTTCCAACAGGAATTGGGTCTATGGAGAAGGATCAGTATGTTTCCTGTGCTTCAGAGCCAGCTGTGCTAGCAGGAGGTTTGGCCGAAGCCTCCCCCGTCGATCTGCAACTTGCACACGCCACTGCCGACTCTGCTATGTGCCATCGTACTACACCGATCTCTGGGCACCAGGGAGTTTGGTCATGAAGAAGCGCCGCACAAACCTGGTCCATCATCGATCGAGTAGCTTGCGAGACATCGTTGCAGCACGGATGGACCTCTGGTCACCAGGGTATGGTCCTGGTCCGTCGTCGGTCGACCAAGCTTGCTAGACGCCGCCGCAACAGGGAAGATCTCTGGTCACCAAGGTTGTGCCTTGGTCCATCGTCGATCTTGCTCTTGGTGAAGCGAAAAATGCTAGCCTGGTGTGTCAGAGTGACCCGCTTCTGCGGTACTGGCCTTATGTCGAACACCTAGAGTGCGCCCTGAAGACGCCGAGCTTGGTGTCGATAAAGCGGGCTCTGGTGTGCGATGCGGTCATCAGGATCCGCACCGGACTGAGGTGGTGGTGGTTGAGGTGGTGGTCGAGGTGGTGGTCGGCGCGGCGGATTGGTGCCGCGTCGGACCGGTAGGTGGCGTCGACGTCGAGCTTCGCGCCCGTCACCCGCCCGCCGAGGATAGGTGGCTCCGGCACCAACTGTAGCGCCCCTTGGCCATAGCTCACCGCCGACGATGTGAGTACGCACAGAGGTGATCGAAAATGGCGAGGACGCCGGCAGGGCAAACCCCACTACCTTGGCGTTCTTGTTTTACTTAGCAAAATATCTGATACCATTCCCCGGTTACAGGTTCACGCTTAATAGCGTTTACAAGACTGGTCAGTGGGCCCCATAAGTCATACAGATAATCAAAACATAAATATAAGAAGACGTGTCCCTTGTGTCTTGGCGCCTTCTACTCCACCGTCACTCTTGGGTAGTCTCAGATGTGACAAGGAGCAGGGATGTCGTCGAGGACGAGTTCCGGCATGTGGACCCAGACGCCTCGCTAGCGGCGGGACAGCACGCTGGTGAACGCGGCGGCCGTGGCGCACCACAAGCGGATGAGGATGGTGTGCAGAAGCTCATCGGGGAGGGCGCGATGAGGTCCTCCAAGCCTCCGGAGGCAATGGCAGGCGGCTCCATGGGAAGGGCAGTGGAGGATACGCGGGGAATGGCGGGCGTCTCCTTGGGAAGGGCAGTGGAGGACACGCCTGCACAGCTTTGTTGTGTGTGGTGTGCCCCAGCGGGGGAGGGTGAGGCCGCCGGCGAGGGAGGATGGGAGTGGGACGACCGGCGTCGCCGATCCGTTTTGACGAGCAACGGGAGAAGAAAGAACGGGCGGCTCCATTTTGACGAGGAACGGGAGAGCGAGGGAAGAAAGCGGCAGTGTGGTTCATGCAATCGGAATTTTTTTTATTAATAAACATATTTTTAAAAAAATTACAAAATTAGTCTCTGTTTTCAAAAATTTGCAGGAATAGGCCACCAGTCGCCCGTTGGAAGGGCGAAGATGGGCCTTGTCGCCCGACTGGCGGGCTACCTGGGCCATGTCGCCCGACCAACAGGCGACATGGAGCTCGTCGCCCGGCCGATGGGCGACGTGTCCCCCACGTGTCGCGGCGGGCCCCATGTCGCCCGACCAGGGGGCGACTTGGCCGTGCTCGCCCGCTAAATGGGCGACGTGGCCCCATGTCGCCCGACCAGGGGGCGACTGGCCCCTGTCGCCTGAACAGGGGGCGACGTGGCGGCTTTATATAAGGCGCCCGGCGGCTGGCGGCTGGCGCGGACAGTTGAAGGGGAGAAGAGAAGAGAAGGAGAGGGACAAGAGAAGAGAAGAGAAGAGAAGAGAAGAGAAGAAGAAGAGGAAGAGGAAGAAGGAGAAGAGAGGAAGAGAAAAATTTTTGGTAAGTAAAAAAATAATTTTATATATAATTATTTAATGTGTGTTATATTAATTGTTAGATAATGTAATGAGCAGTTTAGCGATTAATATTATATTATGGTAGTATTATTTATATTCTTATTTTATATATATTGTTAAATTAAATAGTTATAGTTGAAATAATATTAGTAATATATTAGTGAAAAGGTATTTTAGTTGAAATTTTTAGATTATACAGATGTCGAAGAAGTTAGGATTTCAAATTTATTATGGAGAAGGAGAAATTATTCAAGGTGTACACGGGGTTGATCTGTCAGGATTTGCCTCAATAAGTAGATGGGTGTCTAGGGCAAATGAGAGAACAATTAGTGGTGTGCAGAATTGGTTGATGCGAATATTTGGGCTTGACAGCAACCAACATGACGTTAAGGTCATGGGTATCGTTAGTCGTGCTCGGGAGGGCACTTTTTGGGAGTTAGTACCGCTTAATGCAACATCAACATGGAGAAAATACGTCAACAAAGCTGTAGAATGTGGGTGGCCTCTAGTCCTTCTTGCTCAGGCATATACGATGGAGGTTCATGAGGTACACGGTGTAGAAGAAGAAGGAGGTCCGAGCCATGACAATCACAATGATAATGAGGAAGATAATGAATAGGGTGATCATCACCTGTCATCTATGGTACCGACGGGTGAAGCGGACGAAGGAGAGTGCATAGAGCATATAGTTCAAGAGATGGCGATGGAAGATATGGAGAATGAGAATATATCTGAAACTGACTCATCTGAAGATGAGAATGAAATTCCTGTCCCACTGGAGTGGAAGAGTAACAGTTCGAAGAATTTGATGATCAACGAAGGAAATTCTGTGCCGTGGGAATATCATGAGAATGAACTAGTAGAGGGAGCTATGTACAAAGGCAAAGATGAAGTGATGAGTGCCGTGAAGTACTGGTCTCTGTCAATGAAGCGGTCTTTTGTAGTTGTTAAGTCCAACAAGAAAGTATATGATGTTAAATGTGTGTTTTCGGACTGTTCATTTAGGGTACATGCTTATGAGCAAAAATGAAGTACAATTTGGAAGTGCACTATAGTAACAGAACATACATGTGAGTTACAAGAATTAAAGAAGTCCAATACTGCTCTTACATCGAGCTTCATTGCAGAGTACATGTATAATCGAATTATTGATAATTTAAGGTATGAGCCGAAATCTATAGTGACTACTATAGAGGAAGATTTTAAATACACCATCAGCTATTCGAAGGCGTGGCGAGCGAAACAGAAGGTCATTGAGAAGAGATTCGGTTCGTACGAAGCATCTTATGAGAACCTACCAAGATTGTTAGAAACCGTCAGACAAAGAAATATTGGTACATATTATGATATCATGGATGTGTCTGATCCAAAAGAGGTTGGAAAGTTAATACTTCATCGAGCCTTTTTTGCACTAGGTCAATGTATAATGGCATTTCATCATTGTAGACCTATTTTATGCATGGATGGTACATTTTTAACAGGAAAGTATAAAGGTCAGATTCTAACTGCTATTGGTGTTGATGGAAATAATCAAGTACTATCAGTTGCTTTTGCTTTTGTGGAAAGTGAACACAGATAGTTGGTATTGGTTTCTGGAGCGTGTGAAGTTAGCAGTGGTGCAAGGGCGACCTAATGTTTGTGTCATACATGACCGACATGCCGGTTTGTTGAAGGCGATAACGGATATGCAATATGATTCAGTGGAGCGTGATCTTCCTCCTTAATGGTCGGACATACAATCAAGATGGTTCATGAGGCACTTGGGTGCAAATTTTTCAGCCATTTCAAAAATAAACACCTTATGAATATGTTTAAGAGGTTGTGCAATCAGAACCAACAAAGAAAATTCAATGCAATGTGGACACGTCTTGATGAATTAACAACAAAGCAAACAGAAGAGTTAGCGACTCATACGAATCAAGACTCGAATGATATGTCTGTTCCTCTTTCAGGCCTCCCAACGGATGCCTTGAGGAACGTGGTTCAGAGGTCGGGGTCATCAATCAGGTGCTTCGCAGATTGGATTGAGTATGAGCCAAAGGAGAAGTGGTCATTATTATATGACACAGATGGGGCGAGGTTTGGAATAATGACAACAAATTTGGCGGAGGTGTACAATTAGGTCATTCGAGGCATGAGAGGATTACCTCTTGTAGCAATCGTAGAGGGTATTTTGCATGGAACGTGCAAGTACTTCCGTGAAAGATATATGGTTGCTTTTAATGCGATGGCAGATAATACATTGATTTTTTCAACATTCATGACAAATTACATGAAAAAAAGGTGGAGAAGGCAAGCTTGCATCGTGCACGTCCTATGGGCACAACAGAGAATCGCTTTGAAGTTCTATGTAGGGATCGGGGCCGCCGTGGTGGCAATCGAGAGAGAATTGCACAAGAGTGTGTTATTCGTTATAACTCATGTAGCTGTTCGTGCATGAAACCGAAACTTCTACACAGGCCGTGCTCACATGTTATAGCAGCTTGTTCACTTACTAATTTGTCCCCGAAGCCGTATGTCTCACATTATTTTATGAAGGAGGTAGTCATGACAACCTGGAATGCAGAGATTTATGGTTTCGCAATATTTGGTAGTTTTACAAACAATCCTGGCAGTAACTACCTGCGGGGGCTCGATAAGGACAAATTAAGACAGAAGCCTGGTCGTCGTAAGACACAGCGCGTTAGAAATGATATGGATGAGTCAGAAGTGGAAAGACTGGAGCATCGGTGCACCAAGTGCAATGGCACAGGACATACTTATAAAAAGTGCATGCGTGCAACCACCACAGAGGGAGCTGCAGAAGCAGGACCTTCAGGGAATTCGCAAGACGGCCGACGCCTCGTGCACATCGTGGATTGCGAAATCAAGGCGGAAATGCTCTTTAAAAATAATAGTATGTCTGCATTTTTTTAATTTGTTGTGTCATAGTATTAATTATATTTATGTATTATTTTTTTACATTATTAAGATATTTTAGGTATGGCGATGGATGAGGGACACTTGGAGTTGTTGGACGCACAGTTGGACCAGCGCCACCGGTCCTACTTGAGTGCTGTGACAGCTGCTGAGTTACCTATTCTACGGCCTAGGGTACCTCAGCAGTTGTGGCGGCTGGACGAGCGATGGATACCGAGGTATGCACGATAACACGTTCACTTATTTGTTTTACTCATACAGATGATTTATATATAAATATTGTATATGCTACAGGCTACGAGCAGCTGGTCTACTGCCTCTGTGTAGGCTTGTGCAGGCTAGTGCTGTTAGGGCCCTGGCCGATGCGGTGACACGGTTCAACTTTGACCGTTCCTTACTTGCGGCATTGGTGGACCGCTGGAGGCCTGAGACGCACATGTTCTACTTTCCTTGTGGGGAGATGACTCCCACACTCGAGGACGTCTCCTACTTACTTGGTGTCACCACTGTTGGGCAGGCCGTCAGCCGTCCAGACGTAGAGGCCACTTGGTGTGAGGACCTTCTAATCCATTTTGAGGGTGTTGTGCGTCGACCAGACGCTCCAGAGTATCAAACTCTTGCTGAAAACCAGCATCACGGGCCTACGAAGACCTGGCTCTTGCAGTTTCAGGTAAATAGATAACACTGTGATATAGTTCATTAACATCAAATATTCATGTTTATGTTAAATGAAATTTGAACTTCTGTTTTCTAATTCAGGCCGAGTATATCCACCCTGTGGCGGATGAGGCCACTGTGTCGAGGCACTTGGAGGCCTATCTATTATGGTTGTTTGGTTGGATAATGTTCACATCGTCGCATGGGAACTCTGTCGCGAAGCACTTGATTCACTTCGCGTGCGAGATAGCGGACGCACCGCTCGACGCCGTGCCGCAGTACAGTTGGGCGTCCGCTATCTTGGCAGCCACGTACCAAGGTCTTTGTGATGCGTGCACAAAGACCGACCCATCAGCTATCCTCTCTGGTTGTCCACTATTACTTCAACTCTGGTCGTACGAGCGGTTTAGTATTGGACGACCAGTCATAGATTTCTCGACTTACGGAGCAGGGTTGTACGGGGAGACGGAGGAGGACAGCCCTACGATGGGTTCGTTGTGGGTCTGGCAGCGGGTAAGTCTTCTATATCGCGGTTGAACCTGTTTCTATTTATTTTCGAATAAATTGCACCTTACTATTATTTTCTATACAGCCTACTTGGGCAAACATTCAGGTTCACAGAGCCTATCCTGAGTACATGGCGGCTTTCGACCGGATTAGGCCAGAGACGTCCGCTGGACACCTTACAGCATGGAGGAGATTGTCGTACGAGCGCCTAATGGGTTGTCGTCGTTCTGCACGAGGGATCAGGAGTACTGGCTGACACGTAAGGCTGTCGTTTTTGACATCTTTGTCGAGGACTACGCTCCTCACAGAGTGATGCGACAGTTTGGTTGTAACCAGACGTTCCCACTCCCGGTTGCCCATATTATTCCTCTTTCCGTGCACGGGTAAGTATAAGACAATTAATTCGTTCAGATTGAGTATTTAATATATATAGAAAGATAATTAATACGTTTTGAAATCCATAGTTACGTGCGAAGGGGTCTACCGGTAGGCGTTACTTGGTCCTCCCGTATATAGCCGTGGGTCGACGAGTGGGCCAACGCACTACATGATGTGACCTACGAGCCCAGACCGTTTTCCTTGGAGGCTTACGGGGACTACTTACGTTGGTATATTCCTCGCACCCGGATCAGAGTCACGTATACACCAGCGGAGCCATGGACCCACGTCCCTAGGTTGACGGACACGTACCCTGTGCACAGAGATCAGGCGATGTCGTTGGCGGTACGATCTTTATGAACTTCAACCCACTTCGTTTAATATTTTTCTTATCGTAATTACTTCAATGTTCTCGTTTTGTTAATAGGCCGACATGGCTCACCGTATCACTGTGGATGGTGGATCGCTCTTGCACCGGTTGAGGGAGGGCATTCAGATGACCAGCCACGAGCTTACCGCTGCGGTCCAGAGGATGTACGACTCTGCTACAAACGTTGTCAAGTTGACGTCGTGCCAGCCCTGCGGGCGACAGCCGGATGTCGTCCCTCGACGTTCACACGTGACACACAGGCCTGACGGACCGACAGCGCCACTACCTCCGCGGCCTACGTACCAAACAGGTGAGTAACTTATATTTTTTCGTATGTAGTAATGGTAACTTGTTCGTTACTTATAAGTTTCATTATTCAGGTCCACCTACGTACTCTGCCGGTTGGCGTCCAGAGTTCGATATCATTGGATCATCTTCGCAGCCTGCTCACATGCCTACAGGTACGATATAGTTGTGAAATTTAATTATATTATCTAATACTGCTTTATTCTTAACATTACATTCACTCTGCATGGTCAGGTATGCACTTTGACGGTTCGCGGCATCAGTTCGATTTCGGAGGTTCCTCTTCACACGCTGTACCCATGGTTCCAGATATGACCTACTTTTAAGAGTTCGACACGTTATATATTAGTTTTACCATCAGCGTTACCATAACGTTGGTCTTATATGTTTAGGGACGACCCGTTACGACTACGAGGGATCGGACATCTCTGAGCACGCTGACACTTTTCGTCAGCGATCCCCGTCACCCTTCGACCTTGACAGTTACCTGGAGCAGGAGCCGGCAGACGTACTTGCGTCATCGCAGTTACGTGAAGCACCACCACAGACACAGCCCTCACAGGACGAGTACGCGACACCAGCTGCTGCTGGAGGCCGTCCTGCACGTGTTATAGTTCCTTCTTCGCCGCTTACTTACTCAGCCGGCCATGCGCGAGCGGGCCGCAAAGCACCAAAGCCTGGCACGATTAGGGGTGTTGCACCTAAGCGTGGACGATATTAGTTTTGTATGATTTACCGCCGATGTTGTTTTCTATGATATTATACTGATAGACGAGCACACGACAACGGCGTTTTCGCACGCCCATTGCATGACTGCGTATTAATTTTACTATTTCTCTGACTTCGATATTTTTTTCTGAAATTTCTGAATAAATAAATATTATTTTAAAAAAATCCAAAATTTTTTCTGAAATTTCCAAATAAATAAATATTATTTTTAAAAAAATCCAAAAAACCAGGTCGCCCGTCGGCGGGGCGAACATCTGGTCGCCCTTTGGCTAGGCGACTAGCCTGGTCGCCCTTTGGCCGGGCGACGTGGGCCTGGTCACCCTTTGAACGGGCGACGTGGGCCTGGTCGCCCTTTGAACGGGCGACGTGGGCCTGGTCGCCCTTTGAACGGGCGATTCTCTCACGTCGCCCTTTTAACGGGCGACTAGTGGCCTATTCCTGCAATTTTTTGGAAACGGAGACTAATTTTGTAATTTTTTTAAAATAATTTTATTAATAAAAAAATTCCGTGCAATCGTGCGACGCCGGCGCCGGACTCGGACGGCCTGCTACGGCCCACTAAATAAATAGCCCAAAGCGCAAAAAGGAGGAAACCATTTTCCTCTGTTTTTTTAACGGTAAAGTATCAAATTATTTGTTGCTAAAAAAGCGAATTGTTCTTTTCTTTAGTTGAACTTGTCAATATTTTGATAAAATTTACATAAAATATATTAACATATACAACACCAAATAAATACATTATCAAAAGATAGTTTATTTTATCTAATAAGCCATGTTTGTGCATTTCTATATAAACTTAGTCAAAATTAGAGAGTTTTCACTTAGAACGAAACTAAACGACTTATAATTTAAAATGGATGAAGTACATAAACTAAAATTTTCTTTCTTAAAAACAAAAACGAAATGTGCCTCCTTCACTCTTCTTATGCTTAACTTCATTTTGGAAGTATCTTCTTTACCTCACGGATTGACATATATTAAACAATTAATAAG
This sequence comes from Bothriochloa decipiens, assembly GCA_023333625.1. Lineage (NCBI taxonomy): Eukaryota > Viridiplantae > Streptophyta > Magnoliopsida > Poales > Poaceae > Bothriochloa > Bothriochloa decipiens. The sequence goes on from CM041647.1 coordinate 9,089,437, forward strand.
CATGTTTATGGAGCAAAATGAGGCACCTCCATGATTTGCTGCGGTGCGGTACTTTTTGGATTTTTTTTTCCTATATGGTTTAATGACATTGTTCTTTTAGTGACATCTTCGAATATTAGTAGACCTACACCTACTAAAGGGGAAAAAAACTGAAAAACTAGTGAACAATATGTTACCCTGACCTTCAGCTTCTTTAAATCCAAGGCCCTTTTTTCTGCTATGTTGAATGGTCAGAACATTAAAGTGATAACAATTTTGTCATTTTGTCCAGCAAGATATAATATACATATTCAATTAATATATCACGATGGATATGAATAAACTTTTTTTTAGGAAAAATCGTGGAGCCCTGCTCCCCGGTGCTTAAATTAATAAAAGATATGAATAAACTATTGCATTACTCAAACTAAATAAGTGGAACAAGTTCGAGCTGCTAGTTTATAGTCCATCGTCATACTATCCAGAAGAACTAGACCAAACACCACAATAGGTTCTTCAAAGTTTTACATTCAAAGTTTCTTACTGTTAATTGGATTATTACTAACATATCCATAATAAGCACCACTAGTTCTACAAATGCATCATCAAGCTAAGAAGAATAGTGATGTCGAACAACTAAGCTCCATCTCGAATGATATGGACGTGTCCGGGCCAGGCCGGCCCATCCCAGTCTAGATCCGGCCCCACTCGAGCCCGCCGAGGCCCAGTCCAGGCCCGTCCACGTTGACCGTTGACCAGTCAACGTTGACCGTTGACCTGGGTCCCACATGTCATTAACTGGACGCCTCTGGCCAATCACAGCGCACCACGTGTCGCGCCCAGATTTAACCTGTCCTTTTTTTCTCTTTTTCAGAATAAGTTTAAATCTTCTAAAATTTATGTCTCTCTCATACAAACTTCGAAAATTATGAACCAAGTATCTAAATTTTTATAAAAATGAGCTCTACGTCATAGGCTTATGTTTGAGTGCATTTAGAATTATTAAATTTTATTTGATTCTTTGTGATACTCTATAGGAGTCGTTAACGCAGCTATTTACGTCTCGTTTCAGAAGAGGAGCAGTTTGAGGAGGACGACTACGAGTACGAGGAGAAACTCGATGACGACTTCACAGGTGCCACACCCCACCCAACCTCGTAAATCCTATTACGCATGACATAATATCTAGTTTGCTAGTGCTTTATTTATGAATATCACCTAGTGATAGGTTGCATGGTAGATTTGCTTGATGAACCACTATCTTATCGCAACCTTACTCCTGCACACCCGTTGATAGGCTAGACGCATGCTTATTTACTTATGATGCTTTACTTCTACTACTCTTATATCTGTGTGATGTGATGCGTGGTGGAGAGTATGATTATGGTTAAAGCACGTGGTGCCACTTTACTCAGGGAGAGTGCTGCGTGTGTCCTTAGGGATATTCCACTCTTTAAGGTCTCTCTTAACTGACTCATTCCAAGTCAGTTTAGATTGACCTCTACCCCTCTTTACATTATCGACCCGCTTTAGAACCCCACTACGCACCGGCGCTTCAGGAGGCCTCCGTTGGACATGGCCAAACCATCTCAACCGGTGTTGAAATAATTTTTCCTCAATTGGTGCCACCCCAACCCTATCTCGAATATCGTCGTTCCAGACTCTATCCCTCCTTGTGTGCCCACAACATCATCATAACATACGCATCTCTGCTACACTCAATTGCTGGATATATCGCCTTTTTGTAGGCCAACATTCAGCACCGTATAACATCGCCGGACGAATCGCTGTCCTATAAAACTTACCTTTTAACTTCTGAGGCACCCTTCTGTCATAGAGCACGCCTGAAGCTTGACGCCATTTCAACCAACCGGCTGAAATTCTATGCCTAACATCTTCATCAATGTCGCCATCCTTTTGTAGCATCGATCCTAAATACCGAAAAGTATCCTTCTTGGCCACCACTTGCCCATCGAGGCTAACGACTCCCTCCTCATTCCTAGTCGCGCTGAAATCACACCTCATGTACTCGGTCTTGGTTCTACTAAGTCTAAACTCTTTCGACTCTAACGTGTGCCTCCATAGTTCTAACTTCCTATTAACCCCTGCCCTAGTCTCATCCACTAGCACCACATCATCAGCAAAGAGCATACACCAAGGGATATCACCTTGTATGTCCCTTGTGACCTCATCCATCACCAGAGCAAATAAATAAGGGCTCAATACTGACCCTTGATGTAGTCCTATTTTAATTAAAAAGTCACTGGTGTCGCCATCACATGTTCGAACACACGTCACCACATCCCTATACATATCCTTGATAAGGGTGATGTACTTAGTTGGGACTTTGTGCTTTTCCAAGGCCCACCACATGAAATTTCTCAGTACTTTGTCATATGCCTTCTCGAGGTCAATAAAGACCATGTGCAAGTCCTTCTTCTGCTCCCTATATCTCTCCATCAACTGTCGTAATAAGAAAATCGCCTCCATGGTCGACCTACCAGGCATAAACCTAAATTGGTTTTGGGTCACACTTGTCACTCTTCTTAGGAGATGCTCGATAACCCTCTCCCAGAGCTTCATCATATGGCTTATCAACTTAATCCCACGGTAATTAGTACAACTTTGAACATCTCCCTTGTTCTTGAAGATCGATACTAATATACTTCTCCTTCATTCTTCAGGCATCTTGTTTGACCAAAAAATAAGGTTAAAAAGCTTAGTTAACCATACTATCGCTCTGGCACCTAGGCATCTCCACACCTCAATGGGGATACCGTCAAGGCCCATCGCTTTACCTCCCTTCATCCTCTTCAAAGCCTCCCCGATCTTTGCCTCCTGAAATCTCCTCACGAAACGTCTGTTAGTATCGTCAAATGAGTCTCCAACTCTAAGGTAGGACCCTCATTCTCCTCATTAAACAACTTGTCAAAGTACTCTCTCCACCTGTCCTTGATCTCTTCATCCCTCATCAAAAGTCGATCTGTCCCATCCTTGATGCATTTGATTTGGTTGATGTCCCTCGTCTTCCTCTCTCGGATCCTAGCTATCCTATAAATGTCCTTATCCCCTTCCTTCATGCCTAGCCACTGATAAAGGTCATCATACGCCTGACCTTTTGCTACACTCACCGCTCGTTTTGCAGCCCTCTTCGCTATTTTATAGCCCTCAATGTTGGCTGCACTCTTTTCATGATGGAGACGCTTGAACCACTCCTTCTTCTCCCTAATAGCCCTTTGCACCTCGTCATTCCACCACTAGGTGTCTTTCGCTTTCCGTTTGCCTCCCCTACTCACTTCAAACACATCCGAAGCCACCTTCCGAACACATATGGCCATCTTTAGCCACATGCCCTCTGCATCTTCTCCTTCTTCCTATGGCCCCTCATCTAGCATCCTCTCCTTAAAAGTTTGCATTGCTTCCCCCCTAAGCTTCCACCATTTTTTTCTCGCAATCTTGGCCCGATTGTCCCGGTGGACACGTACCCGAAAGCGAAAATTTGACACTACAAGCTTGTGTTGGGGGACAATACACTCCCCAGGTAACACCTTACAGTCTAAGCAAGCACGTCTATCCCCCTCCTTGCAAGGATAAAGTCGATCTGGCTCAGGTGTTGTCCGCTACGAAAGTCACTAGATGAGATCCCCTCTTCTTAAAGACGGTGTTCGCTATCAACAAATCGTAGGCCAACGCGAAGTTCAAAACATCCTCTCCCTCTTGATTTCTACTACCATACCCGAAACCCCCATGCACCCGCTCGAAACCTACATTAGTCGCACCCACATGGCCGTTGAGGTCTCCTCCTATAAAGAGTTTCTCGTTGATAGGCACAGTACTAACCATGCTATCGAGATCTTCCCAAAACTACCTCTTGGTGCTCTCGCAAAGACCTACCTGTGGGGCATAGGCACTAATCACATTCAGAGCCAAATCTCCAACTACCAACCGGACTAGGATAATCCGGTCGCCTTGCCTCCGCACCTCAACTACTCCATCCTTAAAGCTCCTATCGATCAAGATGCCTACAACATTCCTACCCGATGTTGTCCCCGTGTATCAAAGTTTGTAGCCAGTATCCTCCACCTCCTTCGCCTTTTGGTCATTCCATTTAGTCTCCTGAACGCATAGAATATTTACACGCCTCCTAATTGCTGTATCGACTAGCTCTCTTAACTTACCCGTTAGGGACCCTACATTCCAGCTATCTAGACGAATCCTAGTAGGCTCGGCTAACTTCCTTACCCTTCACACCCGTCGAGGGAAGTGCGAAGATCCTTGCTCATTTTTCACTACACCCGGGCGCAGATGTAGCGCGTCACAAAGGTTGCGACCAACCGACCCTTGCTCATTTATCATGGTACCCGGATCACAATACGACGCGCCACTAAGGGGATGACGACCCGGCCCTTGCCCACACTACACCCGAGTTCTGATGTAGCGCGTCGCTAAGAGGGTTAGCCCCAACGAATCTCTTGTGGGTTTCATATCCATGAGAGTGGCTGGTTTTGGAATATTGGCTAGCCGAACCTAACACACCCTTCTCCTTTATCCAGGCTTGGGACCGGCTATGTTGAAACGACTCAAGAAAGTCTTCCAATCAACATAGGCGGAGTTATGATGTACAACTGAAGCATATCTTAAATGCATGAAAACCTACTGACCAGAATTCCAGAAGCCAAACTTTCCTTGTACATTGCTGTGACATAAAAAGGAATTTTCGGTTCGATTTTCTGCTCAAGGGAGATAACTTTAGCTTCTTGCTCACTTGTCATACTGCATCCTGTTGGTAAGGCAATGCAAGACTTGATGAGCTTCTGTGAGGCACCTGAATTGATGGGCTCCTGATAGATGCCTTCAGAAGATGGGACATGTTCAGCTGCATAATGTCAAGTAGTCAACCAAGAAAAATAATATTAGTTCACAAATAATGCAAGAAGTGCAGAAATTGTATGTACATTAAACATATCAAATTCTTACTTATGTGATGGAGAGTCTGTTGGGTTCGTGTTCGGAGTTTTTCTAATACTGTTTCTTGGGCTACCTAATAGACTGCCAACCTTTTGCTTGTTGGTGATTGCATTTGCTTACCATGAGAACCTTTTCTTTCCTGCACACAAGGGATGCTGTCCAGCATAACGCAAGAGAGCTCTTTCTCGCAACCACTTCGATCGAAGATTTGGACTGTACAGTGTGAGTTCCCACTGGTTGTGAACACTACAAGATCACCTGGTTCAAGTTCGTAAGCACTGGCAAATTCTGCCCATCCAGACCTAAAGACCAACCCCTTCTGTTGTTCTTCAGCAACCTCAACGGTGTATGTCTTGCCATCTGGCACCTCGAGTGTGACTTGTTCAGATATTTTCACTCTGATATTGGCCACAAACTTTTTCGGTATGGTCTGAATGAGTCAGTGAATTAGGTGTTTTTGTATATAAGAGGTGAACGCTGAGGTAAAGTGAAAAAAAGGGGGCAGGAACCACCATAGCTACTAAACAGTATGACTAGAGCAATAAGCATATTCATAAACAACACCTGTATTTTTCTTACAGGCAGGTTGATATTGTGGTGGCCTTTCCTACATCATTAATTTCAAGAGAACCCTTTTCTACATCATTACTTTCAAGAGAACTCTTTTCTACATCATTAATTTAAGGGAACTGGGGCTGATCTCTGGGAGCACATGTGATTAGAGGATAAATATAAAGTTCTAATGTTTGCATTCAGAAATGGGTTTCCCAAAATAAAAGGTTTTTTTTTTTTTTGCAAATAGAAGATACATATCTGTGCACAAGATTTCAACGAAAAGGGTCAAGGAGAATGTCTTACCATTCCATTTTTGAAATCACCAATCATAATCTTGAAGAAACACTTCGGGTCATCCATGTGGTGCCAATAATGATGGGCGATGCACTCTTTGTGGACTGTCCAAGCTGATTTGTTCATCCTACCACCTCTCCTACAATGTAATTTGAGATGAAGCTATTATAGGGGAACATTGTAACCCTTACATGCCAACTACTCAGTCACACCCTGATAGCAGAGCAGATTACAAATGGATCGCAGGTTATCTACGAACTGAAAACACCAATTTCAGATACCTGTTTTTCTTCAAAAATAATTTCAGATACCTGTAAGAAGGTCAGAATACGTGTTTTTTAGGAATTTTTTTTTTAGAAAAGAACTCCTAAGATCCTACCAGCTCAAGAAAAAAAATCAAAAGCATCTCAAGGAAGTCTGACGCCATCAAAGAACATGCACAGCTGATGTTCCTTCCTCGGAAAACATTTGTACACAAGAATCATGCACCAAGACAATCGGAGTAACAGTATGACTGACACAATCCATGAATGCAGCATAATTCTCAAAGACCTCACTGCATGAGCTAGCTTTCTTACCTTTGGGTCTCTTCCTTCCAGCTGCACGCTGTCTACCTGTAGTAACTTCTTCTAAAGCTCAACTCTCAGGATATTTAGCCATCCACTTCCCTGCCCCCACCAAAGCACTATCTTAATAACTTCTTCCCAGTCCAATTGTCTTCCAGCCGCACAATTCATCAATCCAGCAGCAATGCATGCTCCAATATGGGTGCTTAATGCACCCAAGCTTTGCTTCCTCCACTCACGCATGGCATTGTACTACTCTTCCAATTCTCCCCCACCTGCCAAAATTAAAAGGCCTACCAATAAATCTCGCAAATTCCTGATGCATGTGGGTTAGTGGGTATTCATCATGCAGCCTCCACTCATGCATGTCATTACTAGCCTTCATAATCCTAAAACCACTACAGTTACTAGCCTCCACTTATTCTGTTTCAACATTGTAATGAATGATGGCCTTGTAAATCATGTCATGTGGTTCTGTACTTCAATTGAAGCACGTTCAGATCAGGTGCTCAAAACATTCTGAGTGAACTAGTTTTAAACTAGCTTGACTGACTGTACCATCCAACACAATTCTCCCACCTAGAATTGCGATAAAATAAGCAACACATTGGTTGAAATAGGATTATTCAGAGTTCATCACATGCAGCAGAGCTTCATGCTGGAGATTGGCCAACACCAGTGGCCTCCATCTCTTGGTAGTCTGGATGGATAGTAATAGTACAGACAAACGTCGTAGCCACAGCTAACGAACGAACAACACAAACACAAAAGCGCCCAGCATTTTCACAGAGCGAAGCATCGAACAGCTCTGATGCAGTAATGCCGACCATGCAATGTAACTACACTGATCACTTCCGGATAATGTGGACGTCCATCGTCAGCGTCTTGGTGTTCTTCCTCAGGATGAAGAGGCAGATGTCATCTGGTTTCAGCCTGTTGTCAGTCACAAACTTCCTCCATTCTTCACTAAAGATCAGATGCCTCCCGTTCCTGACCGAGAAATCAGGTTCCCATGTATGGTCCTTGCGCCGAAGCCTCATAGTCAGCTGGTTCTTGCTCTCGCTTGGAAGATACTCTCTTGCGTACTCTGCACCGAATCCCTGATAACATATATAAAAGATGTAAAAGAAGAATTCAGTGCTAATACATGCACAGAAATAGGTTGCAGTGAATTGATCAGTTCAAATAGACCAGTTGACATGGTGTGTATGACTACCAAATCAACAGGAATAATATTATTTTGCAAATTAAAAGCCAGATCTCTTTTTTTTTGTACTTGTATATAAGAGTGCACAAGAGACAAAGGAAATGATGACTCACCAGCTGACTGTTGTTAACATAGCCGTTCGTCATGATAGCCACATATACGGGGATCTCCGACTGGATAGCCCGAACTTTCTCTTCTACTTTACTCATCTGTTCATCAGTTAGAGACGCTTTCCATGGAAGCGTGTATGGAGGCTTAGCAGCTCCATGCCTCTTAGTTGAAGACACATGTCCTGCAGAGAAACCTAGTCACAAACATGATCATCAGATTCAGAACACGCTCCATGTCCATATACCAAATCAAAAGGAACACATCAATTGCAACACTAATATTTATAACCTGGTGGCCGCAGGCAGCAGCTTTCTTCGAGAGTATGAAATATCAGTTTCACACTGTTCTTGCTCCTTGCTGGTTCAAAAACGCAGATATCACCTTCTCCCAACTTATTGTCGTGAGTGAAGTCCATCCAGCCAGTAGAAACGACATAGTCACCATCAGTTTTTTTGTCCAAATTGATGGTCCATACCTTCCTACTGTCAAGTTGACAAAGCTGGATGGTCCCATTTTCTTTTGTGAGATGTTCCATGACATATTCCTTGGGGATAGCCTATTACAGATGGTTTAGAACTATATTATTTTACAAACTTTGATTTGATCGGTGTGGGTGAAGGCTCAATACTCAAACATGCATCATACATAAGTCAAGCATATCTTAAATGAATACCAACTTACCAGAATTCCAGAATCCAAAGTTTTCTTGTGCATGGCCGTTATGTAAAAAGGAACTTTTGGTTGGATATTCTGCTCAAGGGCAATAACTTTTGCTTTTTGCTCACTTGTCATACTGCATCCTGTTGGTAACACAGTCCAAGACTTGATGAGTTTCCGGGAGGCACCTGAATTGATGGGCTCCTGATGAATGCCTTCAGAAGATGGGGCATGTACAGCTGCAGAGTGTCAAGTTGCCAACCAGGAAAAAATTTATTAGTAGTACACAAAGAATGCAAGAAAATTCTGAAACTGTATGTACATTACACACATAAAATTCTTGCTTTTCTTCTGGGATGGAGAGTCTGTTGGGTTCATCTTGGGAGTCTCCGACTGGATAGCTTCAACTTTCTCTTTTACTTTACTCCTCTGTTCATCAGATAGAGATTTGTGCCGTGGGAGCATGTATGAAGGCTTAGCAACTCCATGCCTTAGTTGGAAACACATGCCCTGCAGAGAAGCCCAGTCACAAACATGCACGGTCATCAGATTCAGAAACATTACTAGTAGACTAGTAGTACAAAAAGACTGCAAGAAAATGCTGAAACTTTTTGTACACTGCACACATCATATTCTTACTTTTATTCTGGGATGGAGAGTCTGTTGGGTTCATCTTGGGAATCTCGGACTGGACAGCTCCAACTTTCGCTTCTACTTTACTCCTCCGTTCATCAGTTAGAGATGTGTGCTGTGGGAGCATGTGTGGAGGCTTGGCAACTCCATGCCTCTTAGTAGGAGATACATGTCCTGCAGAGAAGCCCAGTCACAAACATGCACGGTCATCAGATTTAGAAACCTTATTAGCAGACTAGTAGTAAACGAAGACTACAAGAAAATGCTGAAACTATATCTACATTACACACATCAAATTCTTACCTTTCTTCTGTGATGGAGAGTCTATTGGGTTCATCTTCAGAGTCTTTCTGCTGCCGCTTGGGCTGCCAACTGCCAACCTTTTGCCTATCGGTAACTGCATTTGCTTACCATGAGAACCTTTCCTTTCTTGCATACAAGGGATGATGTCAAGCAGAACACAGGAGAGCTCTTTCTCGCAACCACTTCGATCGAAGATTCAAACTTTCAAGTTTGTCAAAGTCAAGAATAGGTCACTAAAGATCAACTGCATATATATATATATATATATATATATATGAGTTCCCAGTGTTTTTGAACACTAAAAGATCAAATTCTTCAAGTTCGTAAGCACTCGCAAATTCTGCCCATCCAGACCGAAGGACCAGCTCGTTCTGTTGTTCCCTAGCAACCTCAATGGTGTATGTCTTGCCATCTGGCACCTTGAGTGTGACTTGTTCAGACATTTTCTCTCTGATGTTGGCCACAAACTTCTTTGGCATGGTCTGCATGAGTTAGCGAATTAGGTGTTTTACATCAGAAGAGGTAAACACTGATGACTGAAGTAAATAAAGTGAAAAAAATGGGCCAGGAACCACCACAGCTACTAATTAAACTGACTTTTTTAGATAAGAGGAAAACAAACATTCTGGTCCCTGCACTTACAGATAACTGCATAAGCCAGTCGAAACAGAACCAGTGACTAGAACATATAGAATAAGCATGTTAATAATCACACCTATAATTTTCTAATAGCCAGGTTGATAGTGCGGTCGCCTTTTCTACATCATTAATTTCAAGGAATCCTTTTCCACATCATCAATTTTAAGGGAACTGGGACTGGGGTTCGGGAGCACATGCGATTAGAGGATAAAGTGTTCACCTTTGGACTCAGAAATGGAAGATTTGGTTTCCCATCAAAATAAAAGATATTTTTTTGTGAAAACAAAAGCTACACATCTGTGCACAAGATTGCAACGAACAGGGCAGAGAATGTCTTACCACTCCATTTTTTAAATTACCAACCATAATCTTGAAAAAACACTTTGGGTCATCCATGCGGCACCAATAATGATGTGCAATGCACGCTTTGAAGACTGTCCCAGATTTGTTCATCCTACCACCTCTCCTACAATATAATGTAATTTGAGATGAAGCTATTAGGGGAACATTAAATCGAATGCATGCACCTACTCATACACAACCTGAGTAAGTACAAGAGAAATAACTCAAATATATCAGCAAATTTTTCAGAATTATAATGATAGCCGCAGCAAGTATGTTGCAAAATAGCATGACAAGGAGTTGGTCGGTCATTGTACCGAAGTTGTGAGGATGTAAATCAAACAATTTTAGGACCCACAGCCCAGTGCTGCTCCTTGCACCAAAAAGGGAGAAAGACACATAAACATCATGGTGGCTAAACAATAACTCAGAACAATTTTAGTTTGTAGGGTAATGCAATTGCAACAAAACAAAACATTAGGTGATCAAGAAAAAAAAAAGGGTACTTGGCCAGAGGCAAATTACGAACTACATTAGGTGATCAACATTTAGAAAAGATGAAGAGACCACTGACCTTGGAAAGGAGCTCCACAAGTCGTTGCCCCTGCATAAAGCAGCCACAACATCCAGATGCCCAAACTCCAGCTCAGCCCAGACTATATATAGGGCAAGGCCAGCCTCACAGGCTCACACCAACACTACTAGAATTAAAAAATGAACCAAACACCACATTGCCTAGTGCCTACATTGTGGATACTGTACCTGTGTTCCTGTGATTTCTTTTTAGCACATTATCCAACGCAGGTAATCATAACTTCTACTGAAAATATAGATGCCCCAAAAAGAATGGCATGAATGATTACGTACACTGGGATTCTGGGAATCTAGAGTTCTAGACTGAGAACCAAAGGCTGCGAGGAATCTAATGAAATATGCTAGTGACACTTCGTTTCTTATACTAAATAAATTATTATAAATGAGAATACTAATATCCAAATAGAGTTGTAGAAATTTTGTCCTTATCTTTTGCAGCAACCAATAACAAATGAGTTGGAAAACAAGCAAGGGAGAAACGCATTCTTCTGCAAGCGGATTCTTGTGCAGCAACAAAAACTTACAGGGGTACAATGCAAAGGACAAAAGCATATACAGAGTAATTGGTAAATTTATCACAGCAAACGGATGGGAATTATAGATTATCCAAATTGATGTTGTATTAAGAAATGAAGAGAGTGAAGATAATCAGTTTTAATTAATTATACTAGTATATTTATTGAGAAGCATGGGTTGATGGGCTAATGGGTTACATTCAAGAGTGGCAAACCAAATCCAAAAGGTCTTGGAAGTAAATAGGAAGCCCTAAAGTTAGGTAACCACAGTTTTTTTTCTCAAACACGCAGGAGAGCTGCGTATCATTATATTAGTAGAAGAAAAAAGTAGTCATACATAGACTCAAACACACTCACGCACACCACCACACCTTCCCCGTTTTCTATAGCATCATCACCTGAAACTGAGATTACATCGACCAAGAGGGCTAACTAACTAAGACCCCCTAGCAGTGAGCAAGGACAGACCCTTAGCTCCTGCCAAACACCACCAATGGGCATCATCTTTAGCAATGCTAATGGCTGTGTTAATGTTTGGCACAGCCCCATTGAAGACAGAGTCGTTCCGATGTTTCCAGATGCTCCAGGCGCCAAGAATGATGATAGAGTTTAATCCTTTTCTCGCATCCCCAGCAGTGGCAGCCTCCGCTCTTTCCCACCAGTCCTCCCAAGCTGAATCCTCGGGTTGAGGCGTGAGTGAGGAAAGACCAACGCGCTGCAATAGAGCGAACCAGAATTGCCTAGCAAAAACACACCCAATTACGAGGTGTTGAATGCTTTCCTGCTCTTGGTCACAGAGCAGACATTTGGCCGGGTGAGGAAGACCTCGCCAAGCAAGCCTGTCAGTTGTCCAGCATCGGTTATGAGCAACAAGCCACATGAAAAAACGGCATTTGGGGGGAGCCCATGACTTCCATATTCTCTCGTACGGTCTGAACTGTATGGCGCCCTCAAAGAGTGCATCATATGTAGACTTTGCCGTGTATTCACCTGAAGCCGAAAATCTCCAAATGTGTTTGTCCTGTTCCCCTTCATGTAGCTGAACATTAGATAATTTATCCCATAATTCCAGATATTCCATCAGAGCTTCTACAGGTATTTCGACTCTAATATCATCGATCCATTTGTCATCAGTCAGGGCCTCCAACACCGTACGCCTGCCTATTCTTCTTTTAGGGACCAGACAAAAGATCTTTGGTGCTAGTTCCTCGATATTTTTTCCATCAAGCCATCTATCCTTCCAGAACAGTGTGTTGGCTCCATCTCCTACCTCAGTAAACACTGCCATAGAGAGGAGACCATCTACCTCTTTGCTAACTTGAAGTGGTAGAGTTGCCCAAGGTTTATTTGGTTCAGCTTTTTTCAGCCATGGCCACCTAGCTCTAAGTGCAAAACCTAGAGATTTTAGGTCTGCAATTCCCAGTCCCCCAAGTTCTTTAGAGCGACAGACTTTGGGCCAAGCGATGAGACAATGTCCGCCATTTGCTTCCTTTCTGCCTCTCCATAGAAATGCTCTTCTAATTTTATCAATTGCCTTAATAGCCCATGATGGTAGCTCAGTTGCCATGGCTAAGTATACTAACATTGAAGTGAGGACATGTTGCACCTGCACCACCCTTCCTGCCTTTGTCATTAGATCTGCTTTCCATCTTGGCAGCTGGTCTGCAATTTTATCAACAATTGGTTGGACTTGGTTTTTGGTTAGCTTCTTGATGGAGAGGGGCAACCCAAGATATTTGTACGGAAATTCCTGAATAGCACAGGGTAGGAGACTTTGGATGAGCCCCATGTTTTCTTCGGAACAATGGATTGGCATTACATTACTTTTGTGCACATTTGTTTTGAGTCCAGAGGCTTCCCCAAATAGCTGGAGCATTCTCAAGGTCAGAGTGATATCCGCTGCTGCAGGTTGGAGGAAGAGAGCTACATCATCAGCATATAAAGAATTTCTGTGTTGAACAGGCCTTCTAGCCAGGGGTTGCAAGATTCCTTCCTCAACTGCCCGTGTGACCATCCAGTTCAGCACATCCATCACCAAGATGAAAAGCATTGGAGAAAGGGGATCTCCCTGGCGGAGCCCTCTCCTATGCTGAATAGTATCCCCAGGACTGCCACTAAGGAGGACTTGGGTGGAGGAGGTTGAAAGCAACCCGCAAAGAAGGTCACACCATCGTGTACCAAAACCGAGCTTCCGGAGTACTTCCAAAAGGAATGACCAATTTACTGAATCAAATGCCTTTGTGATATCCAATTTCAGGAGGATTGTTGGCTGCTTTTGTGAGTGCAGATACTTCACAGTCTGCTGCACCAACGTGAAGTTGTCCTGAATAAACCGTCTTTTGATGAAGGCACTTTGATTGGGGGAAACCATTTCATCAAGACGGCCAGCCAACCGGTTAGCCAGGACTTTGGTCACTAGTTTAGCAAAACTGTGTACCAGACTAATGGGTCTAAAATCCTTTACTTGGTCGGCCTCCGCGTTCTTTGGGACTAATGTGATAAATGCAGAATTCAGCATCCACAGGTTCCTGAAATTTTTTTGCCAAATGGTGTGCAAGGCAGACATTATATCCTCTTTGATCATTGGCCAGCAGGTTTTGTAGAACTTTCCTGTGAACCCATCAGGGCCAGGGGCCTTATCTGATGGCAAGCCTTTGATAGTGTTCCAAACCTCCTCTTCCGTAAAAGGTATGTCCAGATCCTGTAAATCATATCTTGGCATTTTCAGTGCATCAAGATTTATGGTTCTTTCTCTGTCACAGGCTGTACCAATCAAATTTGAGTAGAACTCAAAGATTTCAGCCGCCTTTTCCTCATGTGCAGTGATAATGCGATCCCCTGCCTTCAATTTGGCAATGAAATTCTTCCTTTTTCTATGCCGTGCATGCATATGGAACAATCTGGTATTGGCATCCCCTTCTTTAAGCCATCCTATTCGGGATCTTGACCTGGCTATCGTTCTCAGTAATGAAGCTAGAGCAAGAGAGTGCTTCTTTAGGTTGCTGCGCAGCCACAGCTCACTTGGCTGGAGAGCACGGCTGTCTTGGGCTATATCTAGCTGGTGAATAATTTCTTTCGCTAGATGCAATTGGGAACTGATGTGCCCAACTTTCTTCTGACTCCAGCTTTGTAAGCCTTTTGTTGCTGCTTTAAATTTCAGGGATAAAGTCTCCAAAGGACAGCGACGAGGTTCAACAGAAGACCACACCTCTTGAATAGTTTCCTGGAATCCATCAAGCCTAGGCCAGAAAGCTTCAAAGTGAAACGTCTTTTGCCTGGCAGTGTATTCCTCAACCCGAGGATGAGCGGGCAGTTGTCGGAGTCATCGGAAGCTGAGCTCTGAAGGAGACAGTCAGGGAACATTTCCTCCCAGTCTAGAGAGCAGAACAATCTGTCTAGTCGCACCAGAGTAGGAGAAGCATTGGATGAGGAGCTGGACCATGTAAATTTACGACCATACAAGGGGATTTCATTAACCGCCATCTCCTCAATCCATCTTCTGAACCTACCCATCATTGCTCTATTCAAATTGCTGTTGTTTTTGTCCTCATCTTTATATATGAGATTAAAATCTCCTGCCACCATCCAAGGGCCTGTACACTGAGCGCGCACATCACGCAACTCTTGCAAGAATTGGACCTTTGCTTGATCATCTTGTCGTCCATATACACATGTCAACCACCAGGAACCTCTATTATCAGAGATGAACTGAACAGATGTGGAAAATGTATCCACTCTTCATACACTTACTGTACCCAGGCAACTTTGCCAGGCAATTAGAATTCCCCCACTGGCTCCAATCGAAGGTAGAAAAATATAGTTGTTATCAAAGTCACTACCAAGCATAGAAAGCACAATCTGCCGTGGAATTGCAGACATTTTTGTTTCTTGTAAGCAGACTACATCAATTTTGTAAGAGTTTACAATTGCTCTGACCGCATCTCGTCTAGGTACTGAATTAAGCCCTCTTACATTCCATATCAGTATGTGTGATGGGTCCATAATTATTGAGAGTCAAAGCGACCAAATAAAAGGAAGCCATCATCATACCAGACACTGGACCGCTCCTCAACAGGGACATCATCCGGACAAAGCCATCCAAAAAGAGCAGTCAGTGCCTTGATGTGCAGGGGTGATAGAGGTTGCTGAAAGCGTTGTGCATATTCCTCCAAAATGTGCTGGCTGAGTTGTTCCCTTTCTTCTTCCAGATCGAAATCCAGGGCCCGCAGCACCTGTTTCTTCAAGGGGCCAGGGCACTCCTCTGGTACTCCCAGCCCAGCTAGGCGGCAACTTCTTCTTGGTGCTTCGCTGGGTGGCGGAATCCTTTTCCTCCTCCGTTTGTTGACGCACGGGATTGGTAGGATCCGCCCCGGCAGCTTAGTCAGTCTGCTAATGAACTGTGTTGCAGGGCTGGCCGGACTGGAAGGCGCCATAGCAACAGGGCGAAATCCATGGGATCTCCTTCTGGTGCGACGGCGAGAGTATACTTGGATGGGGCAGGCGTACCTAGCTGGGGCACAGCGCGCCAACAGGTGGTGACGAGAGTAGACCCGCAGGCACCGGCCGGGTCACAGAAGTTGGTAGCGGCGAGGAGGTGGAGTTTAAGGCGGTAGTAGCTGCAGATGCGGGGAGTGGCGCGTTTGGAGAGGAAATAGCAGCGAAGGCACTGGCGGGCGGTTGGGAGGGGGGGAGTGCGGCCGCTCGAGGGGAGACAGCGAAGTCTTGGCCGGCGGCACGAAACCGACGAGATCCTCATCTGGAATAGCTGATATAGCAGAATCAGGCCCATCCGACTCAGCCAAAGCATGGGCCTCAACCAGCCTATCCATGGAGGAGAGGGGAGGCGGCCCAGAGTTCACCACCTGAGGCCCGCCGGGGAAATCACCAGTCCTTGGCCTCCCGATGTCATCCAGCTGCCCGACATCCGGATCCTTCTTCTCTGCCACCGCCGTGGCCATGACAAGATTGCCGACGCTCCTCATAAACACACCTGCCTGCGTGCACGAGCCCTCGGGCAACCATCCCACGGTAACAGCATAGTCCGCAGGCACGGCCGCCTTGGGCTCCGAGCGGTCCGCCTCGAGTCCACGCGAAGCAGTAACGCGCCGTGAGACCCCAGCAGACGCGCCTGGCTGGTCTTCAGTGTCGAGCGCGACTGCCTTGGGCTCCGAGCGGTCCGCGTGGACACCACGCGAAGCGGTAACGCGCCGCGAGACCCCAGCAGATGCGTCTGGCCTATCTTCGAAGTCGATCGCGACTGTAGAGGAACGGTCGCCAGCCGCTGCTGCATGAACGCGAGGGCCCAACCGTTCGTGAATAGGGGCCCTGCCAACCTGAACTGATGATGAAGCTTCTCCTGGCCCTGTCGCCGGTGCCGGAGAGGACGACCGAGAAGGATTCCGCCGCCTCCTCCGGCGAAGATCATGATCTTCCTCTTCAGTGGGGGGCGAGTGGGGGGACATCAGCAGGCTCGACAAGGGGACGAGCCGTGACCAATATGGGATAGGTCAGTGTCCGCCTGTCATCGCTGCGCACCGAAGGGGGCTCCACGATCTCTAGCGTCATCTTCGGGGGAAGAGAGCAGGATCGGAGCACCACACCTTCACTTGGAATACGTCACGGCGATCAGCATTGCCCGGGTGATCTCCAACAATCAAGCAGAGCTCGTCCAAAAGAACCTCAGCGGTCGTCAGATCCCAGGCATGGGCGGGGATGCCCCTAAGCTCAACTTCGACGGCCATCGATAGGCACGCCGCCGAGGCCTGGAGAAGCCGTGTCCATCTCATAACATGAAGCCGGACGGAGGTAGTAACGATGGGGCGGCCTCCATTGTAGACAGTGCCAGCAAGCTCCTCGTTAGGCAAGATCAAGAGGAAACTGGACGGACCCCAGGGAAACAGGGTCATCCGAGCACCGAGCTTCGTCGACCTCAAACCTAAGGGCAATGGTGGCACGTATGAGCTCCAGCCCGCCGTCCCTAGGTCCCCTCAGCACGGTGACGACTAGAGCACATCGCAAGTCATCTTCCCGCCGGGATAGCCGATCCGACCAGTCAATAATGCGCCTTGGGGTAGCCGGGGCGTCGACGGCGCCGGCCTGCTCAAGCCCGATGATAGGCGCCGGGAGGACCATCGCCCGCGGCAGAACGCGCCTTCCGTGGACGACGCCGTCGCTTCCTTCTGTGCACCGTATCGCCGCCGCCCGCGGCCGAAGGCTGCGCGTCCGACCCGCTGCCCATGTCCGCCGGAGGCTGCATGTTCGCCGATCGCGAAGACACCGAGACCTTAGGGCGCCAAACGAGCCGCCTATGGCCAGGAGGAGGGCGGGGATGCCTTGAAGGGCAGACGCCACAGCGATGTCCCAGGCCCCACAAGCGAAGCACCGCGGCCGGGAGTTGAAGGCCGCGGCCTTGTGAGCGGAGGATAGGCAGTTGAAGCAACGCCCGCGCAGGTCGGCCGGGACCGGACGCCGAGGAGGGAGCTCCCGTCGACGGCGCTCACGGCGGCGACACCGACTTTCAGAGGTGACCCAACCGTCGCGGTCAGGAGGAGTCGCCCCGGCCGAACGAGCGCGCCGGTCACACGGCCGGAGGGTGATCCGAACCGGTGCGGGAGCGGGAGCCGTAGCCGTGGACGAGACAATCGCCTGAGGGAAGGCCGGCGAGGCAGCAGGCGCTGACAGGACAGAGCAGGGACGCGAGCCGCCGCCCCGCAAGAGGACGTCCTTGAACGAAGGGAGCTCGTCAGGGGAGGAACCGGAGGATGGGGAGGCGTCTCTCCACCGCTGGCCCCTGGAGCGCCCGGCCGTGGCACTTGGAGTGGAGAAAGCGAGGCCCTCAGGCGCCGGAGAGGGAAAGGATTGGGTGGTCGGCGCGCCCAGAGAGGGCAGCGGCGAGCGGCTGGTGGAGATTGGGGACGGGGAGGCGCCGGGAGGTGGAGGAGGGGGAGGGGGAGCAGAAGCGACGGAAGCCATTCTAAGCATTGTAACTAATGCCTTGGTAACCACAGTTATAACACTAAAATAATTATTTATGTGGATTAAAACCCACTTGGTACAAAAGAGTCATTAATGATAGGGAAGAGTAGAGGAATATAATTGAACTGAAACTGAGCTCTTTTTATCCCAGTGAAGACGATCATTGCACTGCTTCGGTATCCTCTGGCCTGTAGGAGATTTTACAGCATCTCTGACAGAGAAATTGATGGAACAGAACAAGGCATGTCCAGTCACCATAGCTAGGGTCAAATCAACTTGGTCTAAACGAGTACAGCAGTGTTTTCCTCCATGAACCCTTGAATGAATATATAAAATCTGCTAACAACTAAACTGAACAATTCTGTAGTACTTATAGTATAATGAAAAGTTGAAGGTATCATCAAAGATTCTCCAGCATCTCTGGCTGCCAACCGAGTGAGAAGTGCAAAGTGTGACAACTCAGTGATCACTGATCAGATCAGAATCAGCCACGGTTCTGCCATAGGTTTGAGACATAAGATGATGACCACCACCTTGTTTTCTTAATCAATTTATATGCAACTTTTCCGCATATTCGAAAGATGTATTGAGAACTAATACAACTAGTATATTAACACAAGCCCCTGTGACCTAATTTATGGAGACATAGGTATTAGAAGTTTGTGGGTAAATTTAATGTTTACAAGTAATCAAAGTGATTTATATTCGTGCTCTTTTTTATTTTTTCTAATAAATATCTAACATAGACACTCTTTAATCTCTGTCATGTTATGATAAATGTATCAATTACTTTATATATTTGTCTCATTCATATCTATAGTTTTCTCCCTCTGCGTTGTACCTTCAAGTATCTTCAATATATATATTGTTTTCTTTAATAATAGCTAAAGTTATGGCACCGTCCATGTCTCATGATGTTTTGCACTACATTTTGACTTAAATTTTCATCATAAAATTTGCTACATTGTTTGCCTGCATGTTAAGTTGAAAGTCTTGTGCTTATGATTGTACCTTTTATTCGAAATACTCACTCTGTAGTTGTTTATCAAAATAAGGTTCTAGGTTTTAGACTGCACTCTTAGTTACTGCAATGGCATAGACAGTCATCAAAGCCTGCCAACAGCAGTGTCTTATTTCAAATAAATCAAAGAAGGGCACCCCTAATAGCTAAAAGCATTCAAAGAACTAGTGCTTCACGAAATGCGTTTCATGAATTCCATGTCTTCTCTCAGTGCATATTCGATAGGCCCTTACCTCAAGGATGCATAAATACAGGACAGGGACACTTCATGATAAAAAAGATAAGCCCTTAACTCCTGCCAAGAAGCACTATGACTTCCATAAGGACAGCACCAAAACTAGCCATGGAAAGCCCCGGCCCCCAGCATAGTCGCATACTCCAGATATAGAGAAGGCATGTCATGATTACTGCTACAAGAATATTGACATTCAAGCACCAAAAGTCGCAAAGAATCTGCTGACATATTGATTCGGTAAGTTTTACTGCAGACTGTTTTTACAGAAAAAGGAAACAGAATCATTTTTTCTTAAAAAAATGATGACTAGATTTTGTCTTCTAGTGTTGCAATACAATAAAAGACACCAAAACCAGACATCGCCAGGACTTACTGCAAGACATCAACTGTTAAAACTCACAACTTCAAAGCAGAGATTACAAAAGTGTACAAAAATCACAGAAATAAGGGGGAGTGACCCACATTTAACACTCAAGCTCTAGGAACTTTCAGTGTTAACCTCAACTTCAAACTGTTTAAACCTTAAGAATTTCTTAATGTGGATGTGGACCACAGTCCACCCTTTCCTAACAGTTAAAAGCCAATTAAAGAAATTTATTTGTGCAACTAATAACAACCACCATGTGCAAATGAGAAGAATGGGATGAAGGGATGAGGGAGCAGAGAGGTTCGGACCAGAATTGATCCTCCAGGTGCCTCTGTTTAGTGCCCTGAGAATCGACACCACATTGCTTGACATTGGGAGATATCCCAGGATCTCTAACTGTGAAATTGACTGAGCAAAAGGCATGACCTATCAAGCATCAAATCAAATCGATAAAGCTTCTGGCTGTCATATTGAGCAAGCAGTGCAAGGCCTGGCATGGCAGAATCAGGCCTGGTGCCCTGGTCAGGTAAGAAACAACTGCCAAAGACTCAAACCTATGATGATTACTTTCAACCAAACCAAAAAAAGAAAAATGAAAATTTTGAAATGAAACAAAAAAAAGGTGTATTTGGAACCAATAAAATTCCTTCATTTGAAATCCATTGTTAACTCAGTTTCCAAGTTAACTATTTTGATGCTACATGGGATACAATTCAAATTTCAAATATTGAAAACATCAATCACTTTTTTCCAGATTCACATCTCCATTATGTACTAATGTGTAATAGGCAAGAGCAAACCATGTATAACAAGTTCATATCATATACTCCATCATTTGTACTTGGAAGGAAAACCCATGAGATCACAGATTCTTTTAGCATCCAAAAAAAAATACAACTGAGCATTAACATCTAAGTATCTAATACAGATAGGACAGTAATTTGTATGAGCTTTAAAATTTTGATTACTAGCATAAAGGAGAAGGGACCACTAACTGGATCTATATCATGGTATCACATTGTGGGATCTATAATAAAGTTCAAATTCCAGAGTATCGCCTAGCAGTGAATGGGGACCATCAAAAGTCATGAACAAATTGAAACCGAAACAGTTCAAATAGGAGTCACCTTTCCTGGATAGTTAAAACCGAAGCACAAAACAAATTTGTAGTTTGCTTTCCTGATTTTGGTTTATTAGCACAAAGGGCATAAGGTTGCATCAGACCTTCTCCATGTTATATCATAAATTCATGAGACTGTCACCATTTCAGAGATGATCCTAGCAATGTGTATGCCACAGACTGACAGTAGGATAGGAAAAGACTCGGGGGTGCATTGAACAAAGATGGTCCCAGGCTGCAGAACAGAAGCATCTGACTATACATCCTAGAATATAGTTATCATTTTATCAAGGCATTCAACTTTCATAGTGATAAAGAAATAACACTAAAACAACATCATGTTTCTACGTTATCACAAGAAACTTGAATGGCATAATACAATACAGGCAATATGTGGTTGATATTTGCTCACTGCTCATAAAGATAACAATGGTATCTGCACTCAAACTTCAAACCCAACTGGATGTTCACTGTGCAGATTAAGCAGCCTTAGATGCAAATTGGAAGAATATTGGAACCTAAATTCACAGAATTCTTAGTTTCTGGTTTCACTTCATGAACAGATAAGAAGTATTCGGCAACATTCATATGTTACACGGATCCACAGAACATATTCAAAATTTCAGATCACAAATTTTAAGCAAGAGACGGCACATAAGTTGACCAGAATGAAATGTTTGCTAAGATGTAAAAAACCACATTACGAACACACATCTGAGACCGAGTATCTGACTAAATTGAACTTGCACAAAACCACTCAAACTATTTCATTTCCAGTGAGCTGATTTACAGACATTGTTCCGTGGGAAAGAGCTCTACTGATGAGCTGCTGGTACATATTTGAGTTGAGCAAACTCTACATGAACAAAAACAAGTCATATGACTCGTATCGAGGAACTAGGCAAAGAATAAACAAATCTGCTAAATCCACTACTGATTACCCCTTGAAAGCATAGAAGACAACATGTGCTTCAACAGAAGGAGAAATCACCTTCCTCTCACGTTTTGTTGCTATGTTACATTTCATGCTTAATTTTGTCCTTCTGAGTGGTCAGCAGCAAGGGTGAGGCGTTCACTTTCAAGAAATGAAGGATCAAGGAACTTGGCAACAAAAGCCCACATATTGTAAACATCTTCAAAGTTAGTAAGGAAGCCAAGTGAAGCAGTCACGACTTCAACTCTTATGGTCACCTTTTTATTGTCTCTGCGTCCATTCTTATAAAATGAAGCCTCAGGTATATCGAGCGTGCCATTTAACTGTTTCTGGTTCATGTCTACTTTTATATGACTGAGAAAACCAATGCCAACAGATATGCCATTTTTCTCAGCAATCTTTTGAACAACTTCAGCATTAACAAATGTTCCATCATTTTGCTTCACATTAAAAGCAACAGCTGCTCCCCTTTCATACTTAATCTTGGGACCATAGATGTTTACAAGAGGGACTCCATCACCACCTTTTGAATCTGGCAACTTCAGTTGCAAAAGTGAGGTTACTAGCCAATTGATCAAGTATCTCAACCTAAGAGTAGTTCTGTTGAGTCCCATCATATCAACATGATCAATGTGCCTGCAAATTATCTCTGGCTCCCTCCTGCTCCAGTCCTGAGCATCATCATATCCATCACTTGCACAACCATCATCATCACGGAATGTATATCCAGAAGCTTCAGCAGCATCTGAGGCCCGATTTAGCCTGTCAGCAATGATATTAGCCTCCGTGCTGAAAGAAACTCTGCGCCCCATGCTTAGACCTCCATCAATCTCTTCAACACCAAAGAGTCGCCCCCCGGTAAATCTGCTGTTACCATCCCTACCTCCCAGCAGCCGGAATTCCCCTTCAGTCTCCCTTCTTATTGCGCTTTCTTTGTGCTCTGCACCACCATTCATAGCACGTTGGCATGCCACCTCTTCGACCTCTGGCTCCTCTTGGATTTCACTAACCTGCCTGAAATGAGTTCTCCGCCCATTCTCAAAAATTTCTTCTTCAGGGTCTTCCTTGAGGCAGTCTGCATCTTGCGATACTGATAGCACAGCTGCATCAAAGGAAATCACATGACCATCATAGAGTGGGCTTCTAGATATCCTGGAAGTTAAGTTTGGGGACATCCTCTTGTTACACTTTCTTCCGTTGAACCAAGAAGATGGTAACGGCGAACCGAGTTTCCCTTTCTTGAACTGACCAGACTTCTCTGACCCCAATGGGCTCTGGCCAACATCAACCCAGAAAGAGTTCTCCGATGAACAGTCCTCACTGAATGCTGGACTCCTCATGACCTCACCCATAGAGACGCTCTCAGTTTCTTCAAAGATGGTGCTTGCCCCATCCCTGTCTGAGCTGCTGTCCCGACCAGGATCACTCTCAAAAGTCTCTCTAACCTGAGCAGACGTGTAGACGCCTGAAAATGCTGGCAGCTGCGACCCATTTTGAGCATTAGAAGACGGCTTTTCATCTTTGTTCATGCCCGCATCATCTTCAAGCTCATCAAATGCATCAAATCCATCAACTGAGTCACTGAGATACTGTGGAAACACCGGAACAATCCTCACCATTCCTGATGCATTACACCCGTTTCTCCCCTGCAGTGTCCCAATTACTGACTTCTTGATCAGAAGGCAACCAAACCCAGTTGGGTCTGCACCAAACACCCTGTAGAACGAAGTTATAATGAAGTCCGGCCGAAATAGGGAGAGACCCAGTGAATCCATGTCCTTGGGGCCAAGTGCACCAGCATCAAGCATCACATGCCACGCATTCTGCTGTGCCAGCGCCATCCACTGGTAGGAGTACTTGGCGCCAGTGACACGAGACTGTGCCGGGAAGACAAACAACCCAACTGCAGCATCCCGCCGCCGCCCCTTCTTCTTGCCGACGATCTCCTTCCGCAACTCCGTTGAGCATAGCTTCAGTGTTGGCCAGCGGAACCATGCAGTGCGCGTCTTGGCACCCTTTGCCCGCGCACTCTGTGCCATCCAATTGACCGACTGGCTCTCATGGTCGAACATGGTCAGCAGCCTCCGGTTGGTCTCGAAGGGGTAGCACTCAGCGAGCAGCCGGAAGGCTGACCCACGGCTCACCGTGAACACCAGCGCATATTCGCTGGCTGGCACATTCAGGTACTCCAAGATGCGCTCTTTGATGTCATTCTCCACGGTGCCGGGCTCAGCGCCGCCATAGAGCGCATGGTTGCTCAAATTGGCATTGAGCTCGTGCAATGTGAAGGACGACGAGGAGGAATCCCAACTGGAGTCGAAGAGGCCGAAGCCGCAGTAGTCTAGACAGACCCTGCCGGCACTGGGGGCGTCGAGGTGGGAATAATGGTCGACGCGGAGGCGGTCGACATCGGCGGTCGAGGCGTAGTCCGGGTACATGGCGAGGAAGGTGGCGATGGCGTGCGGGAGCAGCGGGAGGTCGGAGAGAGACCGGAACGGGCCGCCGGCGGCGGCGAGGGCCGTGGCGCGGAGGAAGTCCCGTTGCGCCCGCAGGCGCGCCAGGGAGCGGGAGCGGGACACGGCGGCGTCCGCATCGGCGCTGGCGGCGTCTGGCGGCGGGCAGAGGGAGCCGTCCTCCGACGCGGCGTCGAGCGCGTCCCGCAGCTGCCGCAGGAAGGAGGACGGGTCGTCACGGTGGCCGTTGCTGCCGCCACCGTGCCCACCGCCCCCGCCGCCACGGCGCCGGTGGTTCTTGGCGAGGAGGACGGCGGCGCAGTGGGATAGCGGCTTCCATAGCGACAGATGCATGGGCCTCGGATCGAGAAGACGCCGCTCCCCGGCGGAAAAATCGCAGCACTCCTGTGGCGGTCTGGATCAACGAGCGGACTGAGGCATGGAGTGGGCAAACCCCCGAGATTTCCGTGCGAAATGAGGAGATTTTGGACCAAAAACTGCAGGGAAACTGCAGTTTCGGGAAGAAAAAACTGGATCTTTCGGTGGTGGCTGGTTGTGGGGGAATCAAGAAGTCGTGGAAATCTGAGGTTTTCGTGGAGGGAACGGGATTCAGAGGCGAAGAAACTGCAGACAGAAATTCGAGCTTTGCGGTGGGAGGGTTTGAAATGCCAGGACACCCCTCACCTTTGCAAAACAAAAGGTGAGGGCTTTTGCTTTTGGCAGGATCAAGAACTCAAATTAAAGAAGAGAGACGAGCATCAAACAAGGGGAGAAAAATAAAGCAGAGAAACACAAAAGATTTGACTCCACTTTTTCCGGCTCTCCAGCTCTTCACCAAGAACCACTTGTGGTAAATGAAATGGGAGGGATGGTTAGATGAGATAATATGACTGAATAGTTCTTGAAATCTACAGGTACAAACAGGAGAAAGAACAGAGTCCAGCTCGCCTCGATTCACAGAGGAAGGGGAAGAAGAAAGGAGGAACTCGAGCTGAGAGGCAGATGCAGAAACCAGCCCCATCCACAGCCACAGCCACAGCCACAGCCACACACCCTAGCTCACCTCCTCTCACTCACCAAACCCCTTGCAGGTGTTTTCAATGCCACTAAATGCAGCGCATCATGATGAAGAGGAGGTTGCATTCATTGCCTTTGCAAGAGCTACTAGCAGGCAGCAGCACATCACCAACTTTTTTATTTGCTCTGGACTTTGCTCCTCTGCCTCTTGCACTGGACTGGAGTAATAAAGTACTGACAGTCACTATTTTAGGGGCAGTTGTTTGTTTGCAAGTGTACTATCTCCATCAAGTAAAAACAAAGTGTTTGGTTTGGTACCATTATTTTCTCCCTGGGCCCACCTTACAGTGTACTAATAGAGTGGGCTGGCTGTAAAGCAGCAGCTGCATCTAAACAAGTGCTTGTGCATTGACTTTTCCTTTTTTTTTTGGTTATTAGGGGAACTTTTCTCCCCATTGAGATACAGTCTTATTGGCCTTGAGTTTTTTGTGGTCTAAGGGGTTAAAGCAAAAGCATGCCCACAATGATCGTCTTCTTTACTGATTTGTGGAGCTGTCTTTGGCCCTTTTCGCCTAGTTTCGTGCTGCTTTTTCTTGCGCTTCATGATGATTTGTTATGGTAATACACACAACAAGTTTGTATCTGCTCAAGGAATATGTGGCTCCTTATCTTTGAAACGGCCCCTCCAAAGTTAGATAGTCCTTATCTTTGAGCGAATGTGTTGCTTCCATCAGCTTGATTTTTACTGGTGAGTGAGAGCTACTACTCCTAACCCCAGACTGGCATTGACTTCCATCGTTGAAAACCTGTAGTCAGTGCTAGCATTGACAACTGAACAGTGTTTTTGGTGTTCTGTGTTTATCCATTAACGTTTCCGTTTCATGATCGTATGACGCCATGGGCCTATCTTTATCCATTGACATTTTAATGTTTCCTTTGCTTTTGTCAACTTTGGCATGACACTCATGATGTGGATGGATGGGTGGTCAGGTGCAGGCGTTTGTGTCTGTGTGTGTGTGCATCTAGCTGCTGCACAGAGAATCCAGCGTGTCAGTGGATAGGACAAAGTCAAATGGCCACATAGCATAGGCCTTGTGAAGCGGTGAGCTGTCGCCAAAAAGGCTCGGGGCCGGGGAGCTTTTTTCATCGCCCCATCCAATCCAATAATCATCCATCCATGCTGGACTGAATGATGGCAACAGTTTCTGCTCGGCCATGCCCTCGTCTGAATCCCGTCTTTTTTCCATGGGTCTAAAGTCAATTTCTTGTCAAATCTTTCAGTTATGAAATCTTGCAGTTATGCTTTAGGAGGATAACTGAAATATCACAATGAAGTTCGCAATGCAGACGTTTTCTTAGGTCTCGTTAGATTCATCTAAAAGTTATAATTTTTTTACTCTCTCTCCATCATATCAATATTTAGCTGTTTACATGGAGCATTAAATATAGGTAAAAAATAACTAATTATACAGTTTAATTCAAAATCACGAGATGAATCTTTTGAACCTAGTTGGTCAACGATCGGATAATATTTGTCAAATAAGACGAAAGTGGTACTATTCATCGGGTTTATTTTTTTCGCAATCTAAACGAGGCCCTAATACTACTTTTCATGTATTACTGATTGCTAGAGTAAGGATAGCATTTCTTTCTGAAATCTTTTGAAAAATGAGAATTAGTAATAGAACTTTGGAAGAGAACAGTTTATACAGTTCGGCAACTCATCAATTGAATGCTGAATCTGTTACAGTTGGAATTTTGCCATCCAAGAAACTGTACATCAACCAACCA
Source organism: Bothriochloa decipiens (assembly GCA_023333625.1). Lineage (NCBI taxonomy): Eukaryota > Viridiplantae > Streptophyta > Magnoliopsida > Poales > Poaceae > Bothriochloa > Bothriochloa decipiens. The sequence goes on from CM041647.1 coordinate 9,116,713, forward strand.
TCTGCCAACTACCCCTTTGTTGTTTGCACCTTTGGAAGCACAGACGTGACTTTCCAAGCTCAAATGTTACGAGATCAGGATGATGTAGAGTCCTGTGTACAGTCTTTTCGATTATGTAATAATCCTTTTTTTTTAAAAAAAAACTTTCTTATATTAGTTAAACTTGGACCTTCCAGAGTTCAGAGGGCCACTCCATTTTCTATTAATGAATGGAAATTTCCAGGGGATCCTTCGCCCCCCGTTGACCTCCTTTATCAGAAAGAAAAAAAAGATAGTGTTCTTTCTTCTTCATAGTCCATTCCCATAATAAGAACCCAACTGTTCTTGGTTGGGCATTCAAGTCTAAAACTTCAGCCATTTTTCTGTCTAACTATTTGTGATGACAACTGACAAATACAGGACCACATTATGCAGATGGGGCAAGGACAACTGAACAAGGGAGTGAGATAAATAAAACTCCAGGACATGTTGCTGCACCTTCCAATTGTTTATTGCCTTTGCTTCCCTATCCCAGGAATTGAATATGTACTTGAACAAGGAGTAAAAGCTCCCCCATCCTAAAAGAGGAAGCAATTCTAATCTAGATCAAGTGTCCAAGTTAAACTTACCATATATCTTAACTTTGATTAAGTTAAAAATAGAGATATCGATATTTGTGACTTCAGGTAGGTACACTATATTTCATGATAAATCTAATAATAGTGATGCATATTTATTAAATATTAATTAATATGTCCTTATATAAATTTAATAATAAAACCTGAGAAGATTTAACCGGATACTATTTTAGAACTGCATCTTTTCTGGGAGGGGGCACTGCATTTCAGGAATTCAGGATAGATCATAAAATAGCAATCTGCAATTATTTAAAAAAAATGCAGTCACAATATGGATCAGCTCATGTAGGGCAGAGAGACCTCATTTCCAGTCAGATCCCAGTGCACTAAAATAATGCCCCTAACTCACAAATCAGATTAAGATCCCATCCGCTCCGTAGTACTAATACAGTACATGATTATTAGCTGCAAATTGCATCGCCACTTGCTCCAACTCTGACCTAATCATTGACAAATCCATCGATCTGAAATCAAACACCAATAATTACACAATGCTAGATGATCTGAACTGACTGAAGTCTGAAGAAACCGATCGAGCATCAGCTTGTTGCACGCGCTGCAAAACGTCTGCAGAATCAGGTCGGTTCTTGCACAATACAAAACTACAAAAGGCAGGCTGGAGTAAAGGTCCAAGGCAAACCTACTCGTTGTTTATGGAGGCGTGGTGTCTAGCTACGTCAGTGTGGTACAGGTATTTGGTCGTGTATGGCCACTTGGGTGAGGACATGGGCAAGGTCGCAGGCACAACACGTCGAAACAAGCTCGGGTGCGTTGGGCGACTACTCGCTTGTCGCTTGCAGTGTGTCACATGCTCACAGGCAGCAGGCAGCTCACTCGGCTCGGCTCATAAGGTCTCCACTTCACTCGAGTCTCTCCAAATGTAGGAGTTTGAGTGGAGAGGATGTTTGAAGAAGGAGACTACCGAGAATGTTTAGGTTGTTTTCTTCTGCTCCGTGTTGCTAGCTATTGAATGCGATGGATCATGGATTTCATTGGATTTCAAAAAATTTGAAATTTTCTGTCGGATGGTGGTACCCAACAATTGCTTGGTAACACTGGTTTAGGACAAAATACCAATTTGGTGTGTCGTGTCGGTATTCTCAATTCTCGGTCGTTCCAGGTTCAAAGGTATAATCTTTATCTTTTATGTCATGTTCGGGATGTGGCAATGTTTTTTATTCCTACATTTTTTTTATGAATCAAATTTATTCTATAAAATTTATGTATGATTAACTTTTATGATTTTTTGTATTTCGAACCGATTACTATTTTAACGATTTCCTTCCATCAAAAACAATGAGTGGAAACTGGCACTACAGTACTAGTGTACCACACCCTCTAGCAAAGGCCAACGTGGTCTAAACTCTAAACATGAAACAATCAACAACTTGACTAAACCACTTGCTACACTAAGGGCTTAGTTTGACTGGTCACTAAAACTTGTCACACCAAATTTTTAGTCCTGTCATAGTTTTTCAACGACTGTTTGGTTCACTGCCACAACTCTGGTGATTCATTTTTCATGCTAAACTTCCACGAGTGTGGCTTCCATTTTACCTCCACATTTTTTTGCCGCTACAGTTGCCTAACGTTAGACGTGGCAAACTACAACACGAACCAAATATGCCCAACATACACAACAAAAGCACCATACTAATAGTTCTGGTCCACCACATGCCCACATCTAATCTCTCTTCTAACTACTAATCCGCTCTACTGATTACTACTAATCACCAGCAGCACCCATTTGCCTTGCCACTAGTAAAACCCTACTAATCACCGCCATCCATTTGCCAAAAGTAAAACTAATTGCCCAAAGTATTAGTCGCCGTCAGAGTATCCTAGTAGCGGCACAGTAGCACTTGTCTGTTTGACCCATTGCGTAGCGTAGACTGTAGAGAAGCAGGGCGGGGTTCCTTGTTCCAGAGTTCCAGCAGCCAGCGATCTTGTTGGCTTGCTCTCGCTCACGAGTCCGTGTCCGCCATGCATGATGCTGCCATGCTGGGTCGCTCGTTACCTGTCGTCTCGGAATGGCTGCGTGCAGCTCCCCGAGCAGATTCTTGAGCCTCGAGGTCCGTCCGGAGATGGCGTGAGCGTCCGGTTGCAAGCGTTGAAGAAACTGGGACGGCAATGGATCGGAATCGGAGCTGAGGGTTTGAAACCTGTTTGTTTATAGTACGACGGTCGACGGAGCAGACATCACCATCCGTCTGGGTGTGGTCTGGTGTGCAATGGTAAATTAATTAAGGTACTAATTCAGTAGTCTATTTTAGTCTCCCGATGAGTTCAACGGCCTCCGTGATTACCAGCGGCAACTTCAATCCAGCGTGACAGCATCTTCCTAGTTCCTGCTAATCCCTGGTCGATCAGTGAAAAAAGAGATGCCTTTTCCCAATTTCCCTGGCCAACGACTCAATAATGAGCTTGCTGTGTACAGCACAGTAGTGGTTACTTCTGACCGCAGTACGTAGCAGTATGTTTGGTGTCATGTGTGTTTTGTTAGTGGCATGTGTGTTTTATATAACACCTCTGGTGTTATATTAACTAAAACATGTTATGTCATCATATGCACTGTAAAGCTTTTATGTTTAAGTCAACCTTAATGTGCATTAACTAAAACAAGCTTACATTTCATAGGTTAATTGTGTTTCTGGAATGTTTTATCACATGAAATAATAAAACCCTATTTTCGAATGTCATCGCAAATGCTTAGTTTATACTCTATGTACTTGAGGTGTAAACTATGTTTACACTAGTGTCAAGCATAGTGTATAAGTCTAAGTCCAACCCTAAAAATGATTTCCATACTTGAAGTTGAATTTGAATTCCAAAGCTTATTTCTAAGTGTGGCAATTCAAATTTAAATTTAAATTGAAAATGCTATAAAAGATTTTTAAAAGTCAACTTAGTCAAACAAGGGTATCATTGGGTCAATGACCTAAAAATGTCCTTGGATGATGTCTGTGATCACTAATGACCAACCAATTAAGTTATAAACCAAATTGAGTTTAAATTCTATTTTAAAAACCCTTTATTCTAAAACCTAGTTTTACCCCCTTTTCTCTAATTCAAAATCTATAAATAATTTGGAGATACTCTAAAAAGATAGTTTGTAGATCTTGACAAGAGCTACAAAGTTGGTATATAAAGCTTTTCAAGTTTCTAAAAGAAATTTTAAATGAATTTGAAAATACAGTTTTCTAGCATTTGTCCCCTTTTGATTTTAAAACCATAATTCAAAAATTATGCAAAATTTTGGAAAATTTTGTATATGAAAAAGGTTTCTTTTAGAAAGCTAAACATTTCATAGTTTTGAAGATTTTCAAGTTTTATTGAAAAATCAAAAGTAATTTCAAATGTTTGTTTCTAGGGTTTTATTCCCTTTTCAAATCTGAATTCAAATTTTAAAATCCAAATAGAATTTGAGGATGCCAGTTAAAGGAAAAGTGTAGCTCTTGAAAACTTATGCAAATTATATTTTTTGAGATTTTCAAGTTCTTATATAAATTTAGGAGTAATTTGTATTTTGAAACGAATGACAATTCTGTAATTTTCTCGAACAGTACCGAAACCTATCGTCGGCCGCCATCACCGGCTTCTCAACGCGCGCCGCCGTCCACCGCCGCACCTGCTCGGCCACCAGCGCGCTCCTGGATGCGCAAAACTTCATCTTCGTCGTGTCGCCTATCCAGACGTCGCCTCCGTCCTATAAATAGGCCCGCCGTGGCCGAGTTCTTCTTCTTCTGCTTCCCGCCGCCGTCGCCGACGACCTCGCTTCACCGCTCAAATTCGCCACCGACGCTTCACCACTGCCCGATTGCTCTTGCCAATAGCTCTGCCACATCCTCACGGTCATTTTGAGCCAGTTCGTGCTCGCTCTCCTCGCCCGAGCTGCCCGCGCGCCGTCGTCTTCTCCACGACCGGTCGCCGAGCCGCCGCGAGCGTTTTCGCCGCCGACCGCCGCACAGGGTGAATATATATTACCTTTAACCTCACTACCGTGCTCTCCATGCTATCCTGCATCTTATGCGCACCTTGGCCGGCTTGATGGTCTACAGGAACGCCGGTGACGCCGACCTTGCCATCGGAGCGCCGCCGCCGCCATCACTGCCGACGTCCGCAGCTCGACCCAGCCGCTCCGAGCCTCCATTAACGTGCGCATCAGCGCCTTGATGAGCTCCTGCATTTGTATATGTCATCAATTTCATCAATCCCGTGTCGTAACCACCGGCCACCGTAGCTCGCCGCCGGCGCAACGTTGCCAGTGCCGCCGCGCGCATAGCCGCCGCTGCTGGAGTTCCCGTTTAGCTTCATATAGTTGCCAAATGAGTTCACCTGAGTGCGCTGCGTGTGTCTGTGTGGTCGTTGTCGCCGGAAACAGCTCTGGTGAGCTTCGCCGCCGTGCCCTAGCTCCGCCGCGCCGCCATGGCCGCCGGCGTGGGTGCCGCCGCCGCTCCGCCGCGCCGTTAGCTACCTTGTTCGACTCCCCGTGCCAAGCTGAGTCCGATAGTCCAAGTCCGGTCGCCGGAGACCTCGCCCGCCGATGGCGAGTAATCTCCGGTCAACCGTCGGCGGGCCGTCGGTCAGCGCGGGAGTACTGTGCCGATTTTCTTTTTCTATTTTCAGAAAATGATTTAAATGCTATTTTCTTTGAAAAATCATAGTAATTCATATATAGCTCCAAAAATTCTAAAAATTTTTATGAGTGTTCTTTATGATGTCATCTACCTAGGAAAAATATGAAATGCCAAATTTGAGTAATTTTTGCATATGTTAAAATTAGCCCTTTTAATTAAAAAATGGACCTTCAATGATTTTTAATAAATAAAATAATTGGCTTTTAATTCTGAAATTTGTTTTGCCATATAATTAGGCTAAGAGCTTTCCAAAATAAAATTTTAGGCTTAATTTGATAACTTTAATTTTTATGCCTTTATTAATGCCTTTAAATAATTAATTTACCCCTTTAATTAAGTTTAATCATTATAGGATTTGTTTGACTTTGGGATTGATTGATGACCTTGGGTCATTAACCCTAATGACCTTTGACACTTTAATTAATTATTTATGCTTACCTTAATCATGTCATTAGGGCTTAATTAACTTTTTTATGTGTTTAATTAATTTCTTAAATGGCGTAGTTAACCCTAATAAGTTTCATAAGCAAAGTTTTGTTAGCTTGCAACTTTATCATGAAGAAAAGTTATACTCGATCCCTTAATCTGATCATGCATCCATCGAGCATCATGTTTACTATTCCATCATGTTAAAGCATATTAATTATCGAATAGCTTCCGTTAACGGAGAGTTAACGTTGTCGCCCAGATCCGAAGGAAGAGCAGATTCAGGAATCGGGAGTTGATCCAGAGTTTGAGACCGTCTACCCCGAATACCAAGGCAAGCCCCGGATGCATTCAAACCCTATTCTATTTATAAAAGTTTTATCGCTTCAGTTATGATATGTTGCATTAAGTAATAGGAGTTGAGTGAAAACCCACCAATTGCATTACCTATCTTATTTCCTTATTCCTTGTTATCTGCTTGGGAAGATAAGTAGTAACGCTTAGCCCTGCTTATTTAATTAATTGTTCAAAGGCAAAAGAATGAAAAAGATGAGATTGGTTTTCTTGTTGGAATCTTGATATTAGTAATAAATCAAGTCCGGACGGCTAATTTGCACTGGGAATGGAGTCCCTTTGTAGTGTTTCCGTCTGTTGATACCCTAGGTCTCGTCCGTTGGTGAACTGGTGATATCGAGAATTTAGAAATCCACATGCATGAAGTGATATACGGATGGTTGGAGCCGTGTATATCATGGAGTGACCTATCGTGGGGCCAGAGATCCCATATGTGTCATAGTGTGTTTTACTGTGGGGTTTAAGTTCCCACGTATCTCGGTACACTGGGCCGCAGAGCTTACGTGTATCATGTGGTGATATATGGCTGCGGTTGTTATCCCGGTATATCGGTTCATCTGGGGTGCATCGGAGTTAAAGTCTCCGGTATTCCAGTGACCTAGGTCCCAGCTGGGTATGAAAATGGATTCGAATCGCCGTTGCTTCTCGGAGAAGAAGACTTGATCGGTGTTTATCATCGTAGTAATAACTTGAACAAAGATTAAGGTTTAATAATGAAGTTGGTTGATAATTGGAGCTAGATCCAATCAAACTTTTCTTTCTGTTAAGCTTTTTCGCAAAATTTCTTATCTCTTACAGACCTTACCTTGTCCCTCTAGTCTGCATCTCTTGAGTCTCCACCCCTCTTTTTCGTCAGGTCAGTCTTGTTGAGTACTTTTGTACTCAGAGTTTGTTGAACCCTTGTTGCAGGTGAGCCTCATGGGCAGGAATGCTTCGCATCCTGCTGCATGACAGTCGTCGAGGAAAGCGACGACGAGTAAGATGTTTAGCTCTTGGGCAGAGCTTATCATTTGGTATTGTAATAAATTTATCTGCTGCTACTCCACTACTATTATGGTTTGTACAATCTAAACTTGTGATTGTAAATATTTGAAACTCAAAGGTTTGTAAACTTATGTTATTGTAAATCTTCCGCTGTTTTACTCTGATGTATATTATTGATATCAAACTGTTGTAATACTGCAATGTCTCTCTACAACGATTGATCCTGCTCGGAGAATCGTGGATGATTCGGGATTTACTCGACAGACTTTTTAAGTCGTATGGAACACAGTCATGGTTATTTGGAGTCTGTTTAGACAATAATCATGCGTGTGGGCCATATGATTTAAAAGGTTCTGCCACATTTTGTTAGCAGTGTTACTACCTATTTTTAATTTTAATTTTTTTTCAAAATCATGCATGGCACGTATTACTTTAAGAGAAGTGGGAATAGTCAATAGGCCTACACATAAACGATACAAAAAGATTCGTGGATAATCCTAAGATTACCAACAAAGTTCTCAACACAAACAAAAGCAAGAACACGAGGAATGAGGAACCCTCTACCTAACAATCCTAGCAACTGAGCTTAATACAAAATAACTCGACACATTGGTAGCCTTCCGTGATAAGAGCTGTGTCAGCGATACAAGGCTAAACAGGGGAAGCGTCGCTGTGTCAGTGATCTACATAGATACACATCACCGGATCTGCTGCCGTGCTGACTTTTCAGGGGGGGTTTGTCTTGATTGGCGAAGCAAATTGTGACTTCAGTTGTGGGTTTTGCGAGCGCCAAGTCATTATTAGAAGAGACATGTCAGATGTCAAAGAGCTTAGCGAATATATACATTTGTATAAGTACTGCACTGATCTTTCAAAAAAAAGTGTAAGTACTGCACTCATCGGTGCCAGATGCCGGCTCATGTTAGACGGAATTCACAATGTTTAGCCGCGGTCAAAAACAGTTTGTACAGAGGAATTTGCAAGCAATCTATGCAGGAACATTAGGAAATGAAGCAGGTGCGAAGCTGTCTACTCCCTTCGTCCCATTCTACTTGATGTTTTTAGGCTTTCACGGAAACCAATGTAGATGTTAAAAGATAAAAGTATCCTTAAAAATAGATATACAGTTGTATTGGAAGAAATATGTAGTAGAAACAGAAAAGTGCATTGATAAGTGAAAGTAACAACTATTTTGGGATAAAAGTTGACAAGTAGAGCGACCATCTCCTTGCCGGTGGTAGGAAGGCAAAAGGGCCCATCTTGCTTTTCCACAATTGTATATCTAGCTGTTCAGGGGTTCCATCCAAAATAATCTACTGATGAAGCCCTGTATAATCTATAGGCAGAGAGGCAACGAGGTATGAAAGGTTTTGAGAAAACACAAATTCTGACTATGATGATACTTTTCTTAGGATCACGCCGATATACCTTTCCTTGTTTAGGAAACAAAGCTCATAGGAGTATATATAACACTCCCTCCATCGAGGAAAGAATGTGATTATCACTTTTTGAGAAGTCAAACCGTTTGCATTTTTACCAAATCTATAAGTATTAACATTGATGATACAAAAGTATCATTAGATTAGTTGTATATACTTTCTAATATGTTTATTTGGAGACATAAATGCTAATAACATTTACTATAATGTTAGTCAAACTTGAGAAAACTTGACCAACACGTATCCCATGCCAAGAAACCCTAATTCCCACTTCTCCCCATCCTCCCTCCCCGCCCTGCAGTCGCCATCTCGCTCCTCTCCCCGCGCCGCGACAATGACAGCGAGCCACGAGCCCTTCCTCGCCCCCTCCCTCTCAAGAGCCGGCGGCCACCTTCTCCTCACCGGCATTGCGCCCCCACCGCCACAGCTTTCCCTCGCTACCTCCACGCACGGCGGGCGATGCGCCTCCCTCACAGCCACACCGCGTGACCGTTGCCGCCTCCTCCACGCGCGGCCGACGGAGCACCTCTAGCTGACCAGCTCCAGCCTCCAAGGCGAGGCGACGAGCACACCGGCGCCCAAATCCAAGCCGGCACCTCCGGAACTACGAGCAAGCATGTGCCGCTCCTTCTTCCCCCGCTCTAGCACTACCTTCGGCTCGCGACGCCGCGCGGCGGCTCCCTCGCACCTCTTCCCCGTGAGCGCGCGCCGACAGCGGCTCCCACGCGCGCGCGCCGGCCGAAGCTCGGCATGGCGGCACGGCAGGCACGGCGGCACGCTGACGCCGTGCTTTCGGCACGGCTCGACGGCCCATGTGCCGTGCCTTGGGCCGAAGGCCTGGCCCATGGCACGGCAATGCACGGCACGGCCCGCACGGCGGCACGCAGCGGCACAACGCGTGCTGACAAGCCGTGCCGCCACGGCACGATGGCCATATATAATGATAGGTGATGAGAGGCAAAGAAAAAGAAAGACCTTTTCTCTCCTGTACTATACAGGACTAGTGGGCCGCAACCTGATGAAGGTACTAGGCCCAAATAGGACTAGTGGACCAGGAAGATGACAAGGCCCGACTGTTCACGTGTTGGCATCCGCGTGTGCGTGTCCAAGCCACGACGTCGGAGTTGCGGTCCACGCGTGCTGTGGAGCCGCCGGGGGCCGGGGCGGGGCTCTGTCGCTCCGACCCGCCGGCCAGGCTGGACGCGGATAGACTTGGCTTCTTGGGCGACCGCCGGACGGGATCGCGTTCAAGGCCGACCGCCGGCGTGTGCGTGCGCGTGCTCCCTTGTCGCGCTCCCTGTTTCAGCTCATCTTCATGTCCGGCGGTACGCACGGCACGGCGCGTCGGCACGCAGCTGCAGCTGGACTTCCCGGACTCGGTATGTCCGGCGGGGGAGGGGGACCGATCGAGGAAAGTTTGGACCAAGCTGGGGTGGGCGCGTTTTTCTTCCATGATCGGCGCAGCAATGCCTGCCGCGCTGGTGAGTGGTTACAGGGCGGCGGCATGGCACGCGTGCGTGCCCACAGCCTGTTCGTGACAATGTCTTTGCGAAGATTTGCATCAGCGGACGGCGAGGCCACCAGGTTGGACCGGAATCGGATTAGGGCCGTCTGCTCATCGCCGATGAAGGTGACTGCTGACAAGAGGTATCTCCTCCTTTTCGCTTCTGACTATTCAGTCATGTACGTACAACAGACCTCGTCTCTTCTCTCTATGGGTGATGCATGAGATACCTCTTGTTTCATTCACTGCTAGTTAAAATCAGAAAAAAGCAAGACTGAAATATCTCCAATCCATTCCCTTTTACGCATGCCGTCCGTTGTTGAAGAAAATATCTCCTGGGTTTTTGGATAAGTCTACTGCCGCATGTGAGGTTCTGAGCAAAAGCTTGCAGCCACTGACTGACTGGCAGAAGCAGGAAGCCAACGAGCACCACCTACTGCACTCCAGTCCATTTCAGTCCAGCTAATAACCTGCGCCAACAAATCAAGAAGCTCCCCTGCGCCATGCTCTGATCTCCATGGAAAGCTGACCGTCGCGTCGAGGTAGGAGTACTCGTGTATCCTCTTCCATTTCTTCCAGGCTCGATCTTCTCTGCTAGCTCGCCGATTTCTTGGTTGTTCTTTCTCACCGGCGTCGTCCGTCCACAGCTACTCGGATCACTCTCTCTCGGGGCGAAAGTGAATTCTGGTCCGGGGGACGTACGACGACGACGATGGACATCATCAACGGCGCCGTGCTCCCGCGCTGCCACGCCGCGCCCGTCACGGGCGGTGCGGCGGCCGCTGAGGGGAGGGTCAGCGGCCACCTCCAGCTGCTCCGGCGCGTGCGCGTCAGAGGAACCGGAACCGGGAGCGCCTGCGCCGGGCTGCAGGCGACGACCCGTAGGTTCTTTCCCTCGCCGCCGCAGCGGCACGGGCACGGGAGGACCATCGGCTGGCCGCCGGCTCGCTGCACCCTCGGCGGCTCGTCCTCTGACGGCGGCGGCGCCGCCGCCGCGGACTTCGACGCCAGCGGGGAGGAGTTCGTCGACTCCAGTGTCATGGAGGCCGGTTGGTGTCCATCTCTTTCCAGGATTAGGAACGTCCATTGTTTGTCTGGTGCTCAAAAAATCCGTGCTTGCGTACTTGCAGTTGAGCTGAGGAGCGTGTCGGACGGCGGTTTCGTCATCAAGATGCGCGACGGCAAGAACCTGAGGTGCGTGCAGAACAACCCTCGGGTGCTCAGGCTCCGGGACTCGGCGCCGCACCACGCGATTGTGCTCAAGATGGAGGACGGCAGCGACCTTCTGCTCCCCATCATCGTCAGTACGTACCACCAGTTCCATGCTTGCAGTGCTTGGATGAATAATTTCCTCATTGACGTCACTAATTGCTGTTGGCAGCAGATGCTTTGTTTCTAATTAATCTTGTTGCTTGCCCATGCTACTACCTTCCTCTTCCTCGCCTTCCCAGTGGAGACGCCAAGCATCATGTTGCTGGCTGCGCTTCGGAACATCCGAATTGTAAGAGCTGGATTTAGTTGCTGCACAGAGTTCTGTATATAGGTGCTCATGAGCATGGTGTGTCTAAACTGCACTGACATTGCTATTTCTTCCACTCTTTCTAGCCAAGGCCAACTATCTACAATGTGTTATTGGAGATGACTGCAAGGATGGGATATGAGGTGTGTTTATGAACAAGATAAAAACCATTGTGTTTCGGCTCGATATGCTGCCTTACCGATCACTTCGGCTGTTTGCTCTGCTTTTCAGGTGCGTTTGGTGCGGATTACAGAAATGGTCCATGATGCATATTATTCTCGACTGTATCTTGCAAAGGTAACTGCACTCCCAAGTAATAACCTATATCACATAAACAGTCCTTTTTACTGCATTGGTCTGAGAAAAAGCATGGCTACGTGACGCCAGATTGGGAATGACCAAGACACTATTAGTTTTGACCTCAAGCCATCGGATGCTATCAACATTGCTTTCCGTTGCAAGGTATGCATTTGCTTCATGTACTTTTCTGTACCAGATGACAATATTTGTGTGTGGACCACATCTACTGCTGATACTGAAGGTGTTCCTTGTATCTTTTTGGCTTAGTGACCATATAAGCAACATTTCCTTTGATTGGTCAGCAAAGCAACCTCCCTGTTCTATTCTGATTTTGATGCTATGAAGTATGAACCTCGCTGTCGGTGGATGATATGACCCCAATACATTGATATGGATAGATAAATTCCTCTTCTAGGAATCTTAATATCCCCTTAATTCTCACCTAATGCACTAGAGATTTTTTTGGTTAAACAATGATTATGGAGTTTAAATATTAACATTCTCTTGAGGTTAGCACAGCTACCTCATCTTAGATCTCACTTGAAACTCCAATTTGACGTGGTGCAGATTTTAAATACCGTTGTGCCATTCTAGTACTTAGAATGTTGTCGCCGACCTAAAATTCTTATTTCAGCAAAAAAAATAATATATACAGACAAATTCTTATTGCTCACTGGGTGTGGTACTTATTCCACTTTGGTGCTTCATCCATAGGTCCCTATACAAGTTAACAGGCGTATAGCATATAACAATGGATTGAAAGTCGTGCAACCAGCAAAGGCCGCTGAGAGTTATGTAGGCTCTGACGACATTCAAATCACAAGGCTTGACAGGTAGACATACAAATTCTATTTTATATATTTCAAGGATAAGTATCTTCTTAAACTCATCAACTGCCACCACTCCATTTCGCAGGCCTGATGACCAACATTGCAGTGAGGCCCAAGAGTTTGATTTGGTCCGGAATATGCTCATCGCTGCAGTAGAAGAACGCTACAAAGATGCTGGTGAGCTCCTGCAGACTTGCACAACTGCAATGTTAAAGACTGTTTTTACTTTGAGTAATCCTTCTAATCGACTGATCCCCTTCCTCCTATTATTTATTTTTTCAGCTCAATACAGAGACCAACTTTTCACGTTGCGGTCAAAGAAAAAGAATGCAATATAGCAGGGGCCCAGGCCATTCTACATGAAGCATCCACAGATAGGTGCACAAATTCAACTTGTTTGGCCTTGATGGGGGTGTACATAGGAGGCCTTTTGCTGAAGCAAATGAAGCTTCAGCAAATATCGAAGAAGCACCATGTAAATACCTACAGGATTTATGTATAGACACACGGATAGTATAATTCTGGATTCTTTAATTAGCGTATAGTTGCAGTGATTGTATATTTGTATTCAGAACCCTTTTCTTTGGGCTTCCCTGCTTTGGTTTCCAAAAGCCAAAAGGCAACCAAAGGGAGAAGGAACCCATAAGTACTTATTCAACCAAAGGGTGGTAACTTATACGTAGGTGTTTGGGGGTAAAAGCAGTGTTTGTTTTCAAATCGACAATCGGTTATGAAGAAAAAATAGCATCACTGTCGGGGTACCTAGTCAACCGGCAGTGATAACGAATTACAGGTTGGTTTTCAAAACCAATCTATTGTGAGGATTATTTTTTTAGAGAAATTGAATAGGACCCCCCAACTTATATCACACACTTGTGAGGATGTATCAGAGAAGGATCATATAATTCTTGATGTAGGGAGAAAACTTTTGCTTCATAAAAACTGCTCCATATTGATTTGAAAATAAACGTTGTTAAAATTAAGGCCATATTTAGCAGGACTCGTAAGGAACCCTACTAAACACCCATAAAAAATGGCTTCTCACAAGGAGCCCGAAGAAGCCAAAGTTGTTCTTTTATAGAGGAGCCCAAGCCCAAAAAAAAAGTATGTTCTCCTGTCATTAAAATTGTTTTTGCCGAACGCTTTCCAAAACGGTTTCTTTAGGAGGAGCCGAAGCCCTACAAAATGTGCCCTAAGGAGTGCTCGATTATTTTGATAACTAGCTTGTAGGGATCTGCGTGCAACGGATGTTACTGAAAATGCCCATAAAATGATTCTTTCTACTTAAAAATCATGGTTGTCACCGATGGCATTTCACCATTGAAACCAAATTCAAGGGTAACAGAGGCTTGGAGCTGAGAAAGAGAGATATAATTAACCGGAGTATGAGCCCACATAAGAAACCATTGCCTTAAGGTGATGTTGTTTTTAAAAGTAGCTCCTTAGCAGCAGCTATCGAAACTATCAGTAGTTTGAGAATTATGACTATCAACAATTTGGACGAGTTGTACTTAGTAATTTCCCCCTAAGGAGTCAACAATGAGATCTAAAATAACTGCACATTTTACACCTTGAGGAGTGAAATATTTTAAATTTAACCAAGTATGTATATACAAAAATATTGATATATTTATGATGTGTAATAAGTATCATAAGACTAATGATGGAATTTATTTGGTGATGATTTTTTTAGAAATATAAGTATTGCTATATTTTCTATGTACTTAACTCGAGAAGCGAGATGTGCAGTTATTTCCAGATGAGAGTGTACAAGAACCTACACTAGCTTGCGTCAAAAAAAGAACCTACACTAGGTGATACTCCTCCCTCCGTCCTAAAAAAGAATAAAAATCTCATTGTTCGATAAGTCAAAAAATCTCAAATTTGCATGAATAAAAGAGTAATAATGTTTACAATATGTAGTGAGCACTACTAGATTAGTCATCATAGAATACATTTTTATAGTAAAACAATTCGAAGAGAAGAGTTTCGAATTACAAGACGCTTTGATATTTCCATGTACATTGCATTAGTATATATCTAGACATATATCTCTAGGGGATACCAAAATCAAATCAAAAGTTAGAAAAACAAAATCATCTTGTAGTTTAGAACGGAGGGGGAAATTTTTATCAAATTTGAAATTGGACGATTATCCGTGAAGAGCTAGACTTATGGAGGGAGGAAGTATTTGCAATTTCGTCTTGGTTAGAAGATTTGCGCAGTCCAACGGTCGAAGAAGGATTAGGCGCCAACGTAATACGGGAGCGCATCGCGAGGGCAATTAAGTCAAGTGACCTCTCGGTATCAGTAACGGGAGCGCACGAGCTCCTCCCGCGCCTTTTCAGCGTCCAAAATTCGAAATCGAGTTCACCAGAGAAATCCCGTCGATTCCCCTCCCGTGCGGCGTCCCTAGGGTTTCGTCCTCCTCGCCGGCGTCCGGCGCTCGCGCGGCCTCCTCGTCCCCTTCGCCAGCGTCCGGCGCTCGCGCGGCCTCCTCGTCCCCCTCGCCGGCGCCCGGCGCTCGCGCGGTCTCTTCGCCCTCCTCGCCGGCACCGCGCTCGCGCGGTCTCTTCCTCCTTCTCGCCGGTGCACGCGTTGCCTCTTCGTCCACCTCAGCGGCGGCGGCCGCAGGAGCCTCTCCGGGAGAAGAGCAGCGGGTGCGCAGCGTCTCCTGTAACTCTGTAAGCGGACTCCCAAACGCTTGTACTCGCTTTGCTTGATTGCTTCTAATCAAAGCTGGCCGCGAACTCGCCACCACTCGCTACAATGCTAGATAGAGTAGTACTTGTTTTTAGGCATTCCTACTACTACTACTACAAGTTTGAAGCTCTGAAGATTATTTTCCTTGTTTGTTGCGCAGAACCAGAATGGTGATGAGGGGGCTCGGCCCTCACCACGGCAACTCTGCGGGCCCATCTTACCCCGCCACAGCAGCCTGTGGTAACGAGAACGCGCCGCCGGATGGATTCGACACCGCGCCGTTCGCATTGGGCCTCAAGGGGCCCGGCGCTGCCTCCCGGCATTCATTTCACTTCGGTGCCGCAAGGCCGCCACTGGTGCCAGCGTCCTCGTCGATGTGCAACAGGAAGCCCCAGGTGCCGGTGCCGGCACCCAAGAACGGTTCTTGGGTTTTTAGGGCTGTGGGCAAGGCACCGGCACGGCGGAGTGTGGCGGGGACTTCCCTTGCTCCACCAACCAAGAGATTGAGGAAGAGTTCTGCGGAGGTACAGATCAAATATATCTACTGACTCCTGTCCATTTTTTTCCTTTCTAAAATTAAATTGAGGTTGTCCATTGTAGTTTTCAACTCATATATGACCTGACTCCATAACTTGACCATACAACACTGTAGAATAGCTGTATCAAAAACAGTAAAAGTCATGTAGGCATTGGAGGCTTGGAGCTATTGCAAGTCTGTGAATCGAGGCTTCCATTACTATCCCTGCTGATCGCACCTCCATATTGCATCTGTTGCGTTTTTGCTACGAGAAATTTCTAACATTATGCTAGTTGGTTTTGTGGACAGATTTTGTTGTCCAAATGTTTCTCCGATACACCAGAAAATCTAGAAGGCTGTCCAGATGAAGGTTTCTTGAGCCTAGAGCTGGAGTGGGAGTGGGACATACATAAAACCATACTTGTGGAAGAATTGAAGTCCTGTGTAGAAGCTTGCAGGCAGAAAGAGACCATAATTTATACTCTTGAATGCAATCTGTCTGAGTTGATACAAGAATCAAATGGGCTAGAGAAGACTAATGCCAAAAGCCTAGAACTTCTCAAGGAGAGGGACATGGAAATCCAAAGGCTAAATAGTGAGCTTGAGAAAGCAAACATCAATAGGAAGTACCAACAAGAAAAGGATGATGTCTCTAGGCAGGCTGACTTTCATAGGGAGGTGATTGCAAGCTTAGCAACAGAGCAGGTATCAATCAAGGAGCAGCTAGCTTCCAGTAAGGAAAATGAGTTGTTAGCCAAAGCAAACCTTGGTGAAATTGAGCTTTTGTTGGATGAATCCATTGAGGCAATTGTGCAGAAGGAGGTTATTTCACAAAACTATGCTTCATTAGTAATGGATATGAAAGAAGAGATCCATCGGTTGGAGTTGCAGCTTGAGCAGTCAAAGAGTTCTTACAAAGGTATAGCTAAAGAACCGGAGATAAGGATGCAAGAAATGAATGATCAGGTTGCTGCATCACTTATTTCAAGGAATAAGGAAGAGGTAATTCTTCAAAGGCTGTTGGGCTTACTTTATTGAAACTTTTGTCTTTTTAAATAGTCGTTTGATTTCATTGAACAACAAACTATCTTCTTTCTTAGCTGCATTGTAATTTAGCATATTCACAATAGAACCTACTTGGTTGCTGGCTTATCATGTTTCCATAACACTTAACCTTTGTACATGTTATTATTATTTTCAGATAAGGGAGGCACATGCTGAAGAGAAGAATGAAATATTGAAAAAGAATAAAATGCTGGAGATTTCTATTGAGGACTTTAAGGATACTGTGTATTCATTGGAAGAGAGAGTGTATTCATTGGAAAAGAAAGTGAGATTTGCCACTGCTTTTTTATTAGTGTTAACTGGTCATTTATCGTTCTTTCTCAACAATGAATTTTGCCATTTCTCCATAGGCTAACAAATTCAAAGAAGAAGCACAGCTACAAAGAAGGCAGCGAGAAAAATTAGAAGTGGAGCTCCATATTCTCCGACAACAATCACCAGTTGTGCAATCCTTGGGAAAGCAGAGAGCTCCTTGAAAGATAGAATGGCTGATCTGGCTGACTCGACCAGGTTTGCATGATTATGAATTTTGTTAACATGCATCTATGTTTACAGCTGTATGGCAACATTTTATCACTCTCTCTCTCTCTCTCACAGGGCCCCAAATTATAGAAATAATGAGCTACTGTGTTCACAAGGGAGTCAGAGAATATGTCGAAAGGAGGTTTCTGATAAGGAATCAGTGGTAATATCATGTTTTGCTAATCATCTCACAGTTAACATGCTTGTATTTTTTTATCATTCTGACTTCCTTTATTATTATTGGTGATAGTGGTGCTTTGCTACATGTTTATCACAAAACTGAAACTGTTTGCGGTGATAGTGGTGCTTTGCAACATGTTTATCACAAAACTGAAACTGTTTGCAACTAATTATCAAGGAGATATAACTCCTGGGATTAGTTTCACAGGACCACAACTATTTCAAGTCTCAGTTTCGTTGTAGGCCTAGGGCCTGTGGGCAGAAGTAGTTGTAGTTCCACATAACTGATCCTTGAAGTTGTGTCTCCTTGATAGTTAGGAGCAAATAATTTTCTATCATCTATGATATTATCTTTTGCCTCATCAAATGGTTACATTGTTTATTTTGATAGCTGTTAGTTTATTGATCTCATAGAGTTTTTAATGCCGTTTATAAATAATTTACCAAAAGTATCTATCTGGTATTTTTTGCGAATGTTTTTGCTTTTTCACCCATTTCTTTCCCCAACTTGCTTGGGACAAAAGGTGGTGTTGTTGTTTTTTTTGTTTACCCATTTCTTTGGTGCATGGTATATTAATGTCTCACATGTTCCACTATGTGCAGGTGGTTGAGCTGTTAGATGGAGAGATGGCGCAACCGCATTTATCACATGAAGAATACCAGCTAGAGAGCTCCCCGTATGAGCACCCCAGCCCAGCTGAGCAGCCTGAGTTATACAGCAATGGCGCAGATAGTGAGCAGGCACCCGCAGAGTCTGAGTCAGGGGAACAAGTGCCAGCTGAAGCCCTAAAGCCAATAATAGAGGTTGTGGAGGAGAAGGAGTTGCCTCCAGTTGCTCCAGTGCAGGAAAGAAAGCCATTGGACTACGCTCTGGCCCCTTCTGATGAGCTTAAGAAGCTCAGAACTATTAACCACTATGAGGCACAGAGGACAGCGACAGACAGGAGGTTCTGGTCCATTGAGCAGCAGGACTTGTACACATCCATATATAAGAGTGCTAAGATATTTGAAATGAAGTGGATTGACTGGGAGCACATTCGTAGCGTGGATCAGTTTGCTGGTATCAGGGAGCGATGTGCCTTTCTGGGGCTTGACCAGATCATGAGTTATGCCTGTGCTTGGGACAATGAGCTAATTAGACAATTTTACTCTACGGTTCATATCAGCACGGACAAGAGCTCCATAACTTGGATGGCAGATGGCCGAAAGATCACTACGAACAAGAGAGCCTGGGAAGAAACGTTTGGCATTCCTGGCGGTGTTCATAGTGAGATACACTCGCAGTTTTGGCTTCATGATGATGACAAAAGGATCCTATACACAACTGCAGATTGCCAGCCTGGCCAAATCAGCGGTCTCTCTCCATTAACAATCATAGCCAAAAAGATTGTTTGGTCGACAATCTATCCCAGGTCTGGAAATGCAATTGATGGACATAACTGGAACCTGCTATTTCATATTGTGAAGCAGCATCCGTTTGACATCATTTCTTTGCTTCTCGGTGAGATAGATATGATCATTTCTGGTCGAAATGGGACCAAGGACCCGCTGTTATATGCGCCATATATCATGGGGATGATTATGAGCGCTTTTGAATATGACGGGCCCAGAGAATCCAGGCACAACTCATACAAGCCCAGGCCTTCCTACAACTACAAGCAAAAACGGAGGAATAGATGTAGTTGTCCCCCAGCACCTGCAGCAGCTGCTCCATTTGAGCCACCACCTTCAGCATTTCAGCGTGAGATTGTAGTCGATGTTGATGCAGACAACCAACAGCAGTTTGACGCAGCTGGACATCAGCCCCAGGGAGAGGCAGTTCATGGGCAAGCTGAGCTTACTGTCACACAAACAGATCTTCAGGTTGTAGAGCGCGGACTCAGGCCTATAAGGCACTCACTAGCTGATGTTTCAACTCAGCCAGCCATTGTGAGGCCAAGTCCGTTTGGGAGATTTTCTTGGTATCGAAGGGAGAAGCGATGGCTGTAGGTTTGGATAGGGCAGTAAGTTCCTGTGATATTCTTGATAGCTATCTATCTTGAACTGATTTCTCAGTTATTTTGTTTATATATCACTGACTTGCTCACTCTGCACATTCAGCACTTTGGCAATTTTCACATGGAACTTGTGGTGTGAAACATTGGACATTGCTAATTCTTTGACTCTTTATAGCCAAGGCCAGCTATCTATAATGTGGTATTGGAGATGACTGCAAGGATGGGATATGAGGTGTGTTGGAGAAAAAATATAACCAGTGCATTTTGGCTCGATATTCTGCCTCACCAATCATTTTGTCTACGTACTCTGCTTTTCAGGTGCGTTTGGTGCAGATTACAGAAATGGTCCATGATGCATACTATTCTCGACTGTATCTTGCAAAGGTAATTGCACTCCCAAGTAAATTATATCACATAAACAGTCCTTTTTATAATGGATTTTGGCTGAAAAAAGCATTGCAACATGATACCAGATTGGGAATGACCAAGACACTATTAGTTTCGACCTCAAACCATCGGGTGCTATCAACATTGCAAGGTATGCATTTGCTGCTTGTACTTTTCTGTACCAGATGACACATGGACCACACCTATTGCTGATACTGAAGGTGTACCATGTATCTTTTTGGCCTAGTGACCATATAAATTCGATATATTTCTTATGGGTATAAAGTATAAACTATAAACCATTCAATTGGAGAATCAAAGCAACATGATTCCTTTGATTGGTCAGCAAAACAACATCCCCATTCTATTCTGATTTTTGATGCTATGAACATTGCTGTTGGTGGTGACTCCAATACACTGATATGGATAGATAAGTTCCTCTTCTAGGAATCTTACTATCACTAATTACTGGCCCAGAGTCTTCCTCTTAATTCACCATATGCGCTAGAGATTTTTTTGGGTAAACAATGATTATGAAGTTTAAATATTAATGACTTTTGAGGTTAGCATCGCTACCTCATCTTAGATCTCACCTGAAGCTCTTCTAAAGATTTTAAGTGATGTGCTGCAGATTTTAAATAACCATTATGCCATTCTAGTACTTAGAGTGCAGTCTAGGACCTAAATTCTTATTTTCAACAGAAGAAAGCAGAGTTAATAAAGGAGTTTCAGCTGAACCTGAGGATACAAAAAATCTAGAGCGACAAATTAGATTAAATTTGAAAATCAAAATCTAGATTCATGGCGTCAAAAGACACAAATTTCAACAAGGTCAAGAGCCACTATAGTTTCAGTTAAGGTTTCAACTACATGCATATTCAATTCAAAATAAACAAAGGTATCTTGCAATGGATTAAAATTATGGATATAAATGAAAAAAACATGTTAAACAGTAGTTGAGAACTTTATCAGAACCAGGCAGTGACTAAACAGTATCTATTATGCAGATTGTGTTAGAGAATGAACAGTGTTTTTATTAGTCATGGGTATTAAACAGTAGCATATATAATACTTATATCTCATATTGTTCTAATCCATGTAGGGACACAAGTTGATGCACTGGTATAATATATGCAGATAAATTCTGTAAGTTCTATTGCTTGCTGGGTGTGGTACTTATTCCAATTTGTTGGTAGGTCCCTATACAAGTTGACAGGCTTATTGCATATAACAATGGATTGAAAGTGGTACAACCAAAGGTGGCTGAGAGTTATGTAGGCTCTGACAACATTCAAAGCACAAGGCTTGACAGGTAGACATGCAAATTGTGTCTGTTTATATATTCCTGTATGGATAAGTGTTTTCTTAAATTCTGCAACTGACACCACCATTTTGCAGGCCTGATGACAAACATTGCCGTGAGGCCCAAGAGTTTGATTTGGTCCGGAACTCCGGAATATGCTTGTCGCTGCAGTGGAAGAACGCTACAAAGATGCTGGTGAGCTCCTGTGGACTTGGACAACTGCAATGGTACTGTTTTTTTTTTTCTGTTTTACTTTGAGTATAATCATGTTATTCGACTGATCTCCTTCCTCTTATTAATTTTTTCCAGCTCAATACATGAAGCCTCCACAGATGGGTGCACAATTCAAATTGTAGGTCTTCGATGTGGGTGTACATAGGAGGCCTTTTGCTGAAGCACATGAAGCTTCAGCAAACATATAGTAAGATGCAGCACCATGTAAATACGTATACAGAATTTATGTATAGACACGGATAGTATAATTCTGGAGTGATTGTACTCAAACCCCTTTTTGGTTAGGCTTCACTGCTTTGGCTTCCAAAGTGGGAACCCATCAGTCGTTTTGCAACCAAAGGGGTGGTAACTTATAGGTGTTTTGGGTAAAAGCAGCTTGCAAGTGTATGTAGCGTCCACTACTACAGAAATGACCATTACGGGCAGCTATTACCGCTGTTTATTTTCATATTGGCAATCGGTTATTGAAGGAAAAAATGATTCTACCAGGGTTCCTAGTCAACCGGCAGTGATAATGAATTAGAAGGTGAATTGGATTCCTGTCCATCTGCTCTGCTTTCTGGGAGAGTGAGTTTTAAAAAGACTCTTAGAGATGCTCTAAGTAAGATAATTTACAGAGTATATTGATGTTTCAAACCAATCTAGTGTGAGGATTATTTTTTAGAGAAATTGACGCCCCCAAACTTATATCAGAGACGTGAGGATGTTTCAAAGAAGGATCATATGATTCTTGGTGTAGGGAAAATACTTTTTCTTCATAAAACCACTCCATTTTGATTTGAATGTTCTTCAGTAAGTATGATTACTAGGTTAATCATATAATATATTTTTTATATTAAATCAAATTTAAGACACCATTGAAATTGGCTGATTATTCGTCAAGAGCGAGACTCCCATTTTTTGTACACGGAGGAGGATGGAGCATTTGAAATTTCGTCTTTGTTGGAGGAAGAAGATCGCGCCGGTCGCCCAACGGTCGATGAAGGATTAGGCGCCAACGTAATGACCAATGGCGTTCCCGCGGCCCGCATCGCGAGGCCAGTCAAAGTGAAGTGATCTCACACTCAGTGACAGTAGCAGCGCGCAGGAGCTCCCCAAACGGCCAAATCCCAACCCAATCAAAGGGGCTTGTTTCAAAAATCAAAAATTCACCGCAGCAGAGCAGCTTCTCCCTCCCTCCTCCCACCCCGGCCGTCTGGCCGTCGCCGGTCGCCCCCTTCCTCTTCATCGATCATCGCCCCTGCCTCCTACTCCTCCTCCTCCTCGTCGTCGGCCGAGCGAGATCTGGGAGAGGGGCAGGCGGGCAGCTGCGGCCAGGATCCGTTCCAGGCGGGGGGAGGCCGCCGCGCCCGCGCCTCGTCCAATCGTCCCGAGGAGAGCTGGAGGAGCTTCCTCCTCCTCCCCCTTCCTCTGCTCCTCTTCGCGGCGAGTCGAAGAGAGCAGGCAGCCCGCGCCCCTCCGGCCGGCAAGGATCCCGGCGAGGGTTCGGCGGCGCCCCCTCTTCCTCCTCTTCACTGGAGCCCAAGCTTCCTCTTCCTCTTCGACGGAGCCTGAGCAGCAGGGACTTCGCCGTGCCGCACCCGCTGCCGGCGTGTGGCGGTTCTCCTTGGTTCTTCAATCTTCCTAAAACTGGGCATGCCAAACACGAATTTCCCTTCTCCCAGTGAATTCCTTCGGAAGCCAGTTTCGGAGCTCTGCATATTTCCGATTTTTTATTATTGAGAATATAAGATTTTCTTGTTTGTTGCCCAGAGCCAGAATGGTGAGGGGGCTCGCCCCTCACCCTCAGCGCCGCTACTCGTCGGGCTCTTACCCCGCCGCAGCCGGCGGCGACGAGAACGCGCCTCCGCGGGATGGATTCGGCTTCGGCGCCGCGCCGTTCACATCGACATCGGGCCCCACGGAGGCCGGCGCCGCCTCCCGGCATCCCTTTCCCTCCCGCATACGGCCGCCACTGGCGTCGTCCTCGTCCCTGTACAACCGGAAGCCCCAGTTGCCGGCACCGGCGTCGACGCCCAAGAACGGTTCTGGGGTTAGGGCTGCGGGCAATGCACCGGCGCGGCCGAGTGTGGCGAGGAGGACTTCCCTTGATCTGACGAAGAAGCCCGGTTCTGGGGTTACCGCTGCGGGCAACACACCGGCGCGGCTCAGTGTGGCGAGGACTTCCCTTGACCTGGCGAAGAAGCCTTCGTCCAGCTTGGTGACAAGGTCTTTGGATCTGCCATCTTTCAACGTCAAATACAGCATCTCGTTCTGGGAGGGGGAGGTGAACCACAAGGTACAGGTCAAATGCATATACTGATCCCTGTCCTATTTTTTTCCTTCTAAAATTAAATTGAGGTTGTCCGATGCAGTTTTGAACTCATATGTAACTTTAACACTCTTTGAAAGACTGCTTAACTTAAGTACTTAACCATAAAACACCACAGAATAGCTATATCAAAAACTGTAAAACTCGTATATGCTTTGGCTTCCAGTACTATCCTTGCAAATCGCACCTCCATATTGCATCTGCTGCATTTTTGCTATAAGAAATATGCTAAGATTTTGCTATTTGATTTTATGAACAGAATTCTTCGTCCAAGTGTGTCCCTGTTACACCTGCAAATCTAGAAGCCTGTTCTGATGAAGGTTTCATTTGGAACACAGAAAGTAAGTTAAGCCTGGAGCTGGAATGGGACATACTTAAAACCATTTTCGTGGAAGAATTGAAATCCCGTGCAGAAGTTGAGGGCAGGGCAGCTGCTTTACGTGATGAGCTGAAAGCAGCAAATTCTCGTATCCTTGAAGCTTGCAGGCAGAAAGAAGCCATACAAGTGGAATTGAATGACACAAGAGAAGCTCTTGAATCTAATCTGTTGGATTCGATACAAGAATCAAATGAGCTCAAGAAGGCTAATGATAAAAGCCTAGAGCTTCTCAAGGAGAGGGATATGGAAATGCAGAGATTAAATAGGGAGCTTGAGAAAGCAACCTTTAATAGGAAGTACCAACAAGATTATGTATCTAGGCAGGTTGAGTTTCAAAATGAGCTGATTACACACTTAACAACAGAGCAGTCAGCAATCCTGCTGCAGCTACAAGCCAGTAAGAACAATGAGTTGTTGGCCAAACGAAGCCTTGGTGAAATTGAGCTTTTATTGGATGAAGCCATTGAAACGATTGTGCAGAAGGAGGTTCTTGCACAAAACTATGCTTCATTGTTGGAGTCACAGCAAGAGCAGTCAAAGAGTTACTATGAAAGTAGACTTAAAGAACTGGAGATAAGGATGCAAGAAATGAATGATCAGGTTGCTGCATCACTTATTTCAAGGAATAAAGAGGTAACCCTTAAAAGCCTATTGAGCTTTCTTGATTGAAACTTTGTCTTTTCAAATATTTGTTTGATTTTCATTGAACGACAAACTATCTTGTTTCTCAGCCGCATTGTAATTTAGGATATTCACAGTATAACCTACTTGGTTGCTGGCTTATCATGTTTCCTTAATACTGTTTATAACCTTTGTACTTATTTTATTATTATTTTTCAGATAAGGAAGACACATGCTGAAGAGAAGAATGAAATATTGAAAAAGAATGAAGTGCTGGAGAGGTCTATTGAAGACGTCAAGGATGATATGCATTCATTGGAAGAGCGAGTGCGTTCATTGGAAGAGAAAGTGAGCATGCTACCGCTTTTTTCGTTAGTGTTAACTTCTAGTCATTATCACTCTTTCTCAACCCTGAATTTTGCCATTTCTCCATAGGCTAACAAATTCGAAGAAGAAGCACAGCAACAAAGAAGGCAGCGAGAAAAACTAGAAGTGGAGCTGCATAATCTCCGACAACAATCTCTAGTTGCACGATCCTCTAGGAAAGCAGAGAGCTCCTTCAAAGATGGAATGACTGATTTGGATGACTCAACCAGGTTTGCATGTTATGAATTTTGTCGACATCCATCTATGTGTACAACTGTAAGGCAACATTTTATCTCTCTCTCTCTCTCAGGGTCCTAAGTTATAGAAATAATGAGCTACTTTGTTCACAAGAGAGCTGGAGAATATGTCGAATGGAGGTTACTGATAAAGAATCAATGGTAATGACATATTTTTCTAACCATCTATCAGTTAACATGCTTGTATTTTTTTATCATTCTGACTTCCGTTGTTATTATCGGTGATAGTAGTGCTTTGCAACATGTTCATCACAACACGGAAACTGTTTGCATCTAATTATCAAGGAGCTATACCTCCTGGGATTAGTTTCACAAGACCACAACTATTTCTACTTGATTTCACATACCTACAACATTCTGCATGGTTGTTGGCCTGTGAACTTAGGGCAGAAGTAGTTTACTTCCACATAACTGATCCTCGAAGTTGTGTTTCCTTGACAGTTGCAAATAATCTTCTATCATATCTATGAAATTATCTTTTGCCTCATCTAATGGGCACACTGTTCATTTTGATAGTTGTTAGCTCATTGATCTCGTAGAATTTTTAATGCTGTTTATAAATAATTTACCAAAAGTATCTGTCTGGTATTCTTCTTTGTGAGTGTTTTTCTTTTTCACCCATTTATTTGGTGTAGGGTGTCTTAATATCTCACGTGTTTCCTTTCATGCAGGTGGCTGAGCACTTAGAGGGGGCGACGGCGCAGCTGCATTTGTCACATGAGGAATACCAGCCAGAGAGCTCACAGTTTGAGCACCCCAGCCCAACTGAGCAGCCTGAGTTTTACAGTAATGGCGCAGACAGTGATCAGGCACCCTTGGAGTTTGACTCAGAGGAGCAGGTGCCAGCTGAAGCAGTAAAGCCAATAATTGAGGTTGTGGAGGAGAAGGAGTTGCCTCCAGTTGCTCCAGTGCAGGAAAGAAAGCCGTTGGCCTATGCCCTGGCCCCTTCGGATGAGCTTAAGAAGCTCAGAACTATTAACCACTATGATGGGCAGAGGACAGCGACAGACAGGAGGTTCTGGTCCATTGAGCAGCAGGACTTGTACACCTCCATATATAAGAATAAAGACATATTTGAAATGAAGTGGATTGACTGGGAGCACATTCGTAGCGTGGATCAGTTTGCTGGTATCAGGGAGCGATGTGCCTTTCTGGGGCTTGAGGAGATCATGAGTTATTGTTGTGCTTGGGACAAGGAGCTAATTAGACAATTTTACTCCACGGTTCATATTAGCGCAGACAAGAGTTCCATGACTTGGATGACAGATGGTAGAAAGATTACTACCAACAAGAGAGCATGGGAAGAAACATTTGGCATTCCTGGTGGTGTTCATACTGAGATTCACTCCCAATTTTGGCTTGATGATGATGACAAAAGGATCTTATGCACGACTGCAGATTGTCAACCTGGCCAAATCAGCGGTCTCTCTCCGTTGACAATCATTGCCAAAAAGATTGTTTCGTCGACAGTCTATCCTAGGTCTGGAAATGCAATTGATGGACATAACTGGAACCTGCTATTTCATATTGTGAAGCAGCATCCATTTGACATCATTTCTTTGCTATTCAGTGAGATAGATCTGTTCATTTCAAGCCGCAATGGAACTAGGGACCTGCTGTTATATGCCCCATATATCATGGGGATGATTATGAGGGCTTTTGAATATGACGGGCCTAGAGAATCCAGGCACAGCTCATACAAGCCCAGGCCTTCCTACAACTACAAGCAAAAACGGAGGAATAGATATAGTTGTCCCCCAGCACCTGCAGCAGCTGCTCCATTTGAGCCACCACCTTCAGCATTTCAGGCTGAGATCGTGGTCGATGTTGATGCAGACAACCAGCAGCAGTTTGACGCAGCTGGACATCAGCACCAGGGAGAGGCAGTTCATGGGCAAGCTGAGCTAACCATCACACAAACAGATCTTCAGGTTGTGGAGGACAGAGTCAGGCCTATAAGGCACTCATTAGCCAATGTTTCAGCTCAGCCAACTGTTGTGAGGCCAAGCCCGTTTGGGAGATTTCCTTGGTATCAAAGGGAGAAGTGATGATTGTAGGTGTGAATAGGGCAGTAAGTTCCTGTGCTATTCTTGATGGCTATCTTGCAATGATTTCTCAGTTATTTTGAACTTGCTCACCATGCACGTTCTGAGCTTCAGTAATTTTCACATGGAACTTGTGATGTGAAACATTGGGGATTATGCTGTTCCTGTGATTCCGCCCATGTCAGCTGTTACTTAAAGTTGAGATGAGACCCACTTTTTAACTACTTAAAGTTGAACTTTCCTGTTTATGACCATTTTGTTTTGTTACTGTCTTATTTTGAATCAGATTCCTTGAAATTCATTTGGTTTCAGTTCTGTCGGCATGCACATTTTTTGTTTGGGTTGAGAGATAGACATGTAGTTTTAGCGACCTGACCACAGTGAACAGGCACTTGAGTCCCTGTGCGCCTGGTGTCGGCGGTGGCCTGGCTGGGAAACTGGATAGCACCAAGGATGAAAATCGTCTCTGAATTGGGATTTGAGAGGTGATTCCTCGTTTTCACAGCTTTTTTCTTAGTTATTACTGCATGCTGGCAACACTGAAACTCTTATCTGGAGTATCTGGCCATATGGGTGTTAGTATCAATGCTTATTCTACAGATTCTGCTGACAGCTGAAGGCTGTACGAAATGGGAAAGGCCTTATTTTGCCTCATGTTTCTGGGTTCCGTGCATATGCTTCTGGAGAGCATTTATTTCCTTATTAGAAAGAATTTGCCCATTTTATTCTCTATACTAGTTTATAATATGAGCACATCTACTAGACACAAATAGAAGCTGCTGCTGCTTCGATTTCTCATGGCCGATTTGAGGTCTCTTGTGCAAGATGTGGCTCCGTGTGAACCTGTTTGAGTTTCAGTTTTTGTATATGTATATATGTATATGTATGTCTGATGATAGTTTCATAAATCGTGTTCACTTCCACTACCAGTATGACAGTCTCTAGTTACAGTTACAGTATTTTCTGTGTTGGATTGACCATGCCTGGCAAGTGAGAGCAGTCACGGCCGGCCCGCTGCCCTGCTCTCTCTCTCCGGCTTCAGTTCTGCTACGGCTCTACCTGACGGAGGTGGACGGCTTCAAGGCCACCTGAATACCTGGTCCATTGGCGTGTATGTAAATTTGCAGCCGGCCCACCTCCTCCGCAAGGCTGGCCATCGTTATGATTCAATCGGTGCTGTAGTGTTCATGAGCGATCAGAAGTTTCCCATGAATTGAGCCGTGTAGTTGTAGACTTGTAGAGTCGCAGTTGCCGCAAGGAAGACAGATAGGTCCCCAAGGCAAAGAAATGTTAGGAGCAATTGGAGGTCTCTTGCCGTCATGCGTGGGGCACGGCTGGCACATGAGTCTGAATGATGCTTATGGTTGCTCCTTAAAAAGAGGTAGAGCTGGGACTATTCTGCGTCTAAGCCTCGGATCATCAGCTCTGCTTCTGAGCTTTGTGTTGAGTCAACAGAGGGCATATGAATGATGGATCCAGTTGCAGTGGAGACGAGACGACAGAGACGCGGTGTCAAATTGCCAACTTTGGAGGAATCATTGGTTTATGAACTCGTGAATTGTAACACCCTATGTTTTTCAAAACTAATATTTTAACGAAAATAGAAAATTTAGGCAGCGACTTATTTAAAAACGCAGCAATAATAATGCTCACATATCACAAGAATAATTAAATAAGTCATTATCAAAATAGATGAACTAATTAAACATCAAATCCGAGGGTGACGCCACATATTTATAACATCTCAACAACGTGATTTATTTAACTTCGGCAACACTCTAATTTAGACAAAGTGTCATATAGCAAACTGAATTCTTAAAACATAAATATTTATTCTGGTGATGATAAAGTGATGTGCATGCATCTAATATTGAAGTGATGTGCATGCATCTAAGTCCCAAGTCCATCATGATTGGCAAAATATGTTTATGCACCTGTAAAGAATTAAAGGGGTGAGATAAACTCAGCAAGCAACAACTATGAATATAAACACATCTCATAATTGTTGAGTTATTAACTTTGAAAACATATACGCATCCATAAAGATGAGAAAGATATCACACAAATAAATTATGCAACTCCATATTGTAGCGACATTCAACAGTTGTCATCCAAATATTAATATTCTCCAAGTCATCATGTAAATGATGTATGCATGCCATGATACAACTCTATATTATAGCGACATTCAAACATTCGTCATCCAGATATAAACATTCTCTAAGTCATCAAGTAAATGATGTATGCATGCCATGATGCAACTTCATTGAGAGTTTTGTGTTAGACCATGCCAACCTCTCATGCAACTCCTGTACCGGTACTAGTCACGGCACGAAGGCGGTGACCGGCCTTTAACGACATATGAAAATGCATATGTATGCATATGAATGGTACATGAATATATATTCTTCAAATTGCATAAAAGAGTATCAACGGACAACGACCATTGTTTCAAGAAACAATGAATAAATAAGCGGCAACAAAACAATGATTCATAATTATTATCTTGACATAGTGTACTTAATTAAATTTTGAAAGAATGCATGACATGAATATAAATTGGCCACACCCCTACGTTACTTGCTTTTTCACCGAAAAAACGCCCTCAACAAGAACGTCAAGAACAATTATGATACTCACTTCCTGATAGAAATGAATATAGGGAACTACTCAATAAATCAAGCATAATAAATAAAGAGTAGATACACGTCTTTACGCTTAGTCGCTCACTCCCAAAGTCCTAATATAGTCTAGTTGCCAAAGAAACCCTTAAAATAAGTCAATATATTGCCAAACAAAAACGTCTCTACTTTTAGGGCAGGTACCTTGTTATTTTCATAACTATTTTTATATTGCAGTAAAACATATGGTTGAGTGCAGTAAAGCCATCTACATAAAATTCCCTACAAATTTCATATTCACCACAAAATTTAATTCGGACATCTACTATTTCTAATTGGAGCTGCAAACTGAACTACAATGTCTAAGATCCTGAAACAGATCAACTTCAGACTCTAGATGTCGAGACATATTTAACCTTGTTCCACTCAAGGCAGAGTTAGAACAAGAAAGAAATATTTATTAATCTTGATCTTGTGCTATCACTAAGATAAAATAAATTTTGATCAGTTGAACTATAGTATGCAAGAACCCACGCACAGCACCAATCCTCTTCCACCTATAGGGTTTATTTCCTGACCCAACTTGATCCAAATCTAACAAATAGAACCACGATAACTAGGAGGGGGACTAGAAGAACGAAATTTGATTTGTTAAATTACCTAAACCTCACCACGTTTCTCCTTCTTGTCTGCCGTGACTCGTTGTCTCCCGCCGTAGAGCCAACTAGGACAGGATGAGGAGGAGGAGCAGCTGTAATTCTCTTCTCTCTTGCGCTGATTTGGGTAAAGGAGGTTGAAACCTTGGACAAGGCCCTAGCGATGGGAGAGAAGAGATGCAGAATGCCGCCTCCGTCCGCTCATGAAACCGAAAAGGTCAGATCGAGATCGACTAATAACAAGGAGAGGTTATGGCCGGTACAAATTTTCTGCTAGGAGAGCATGCAGAGCGCCGTCCACAACTCCTCACGGAAAGTTCGGATAGGCAATCACGGAGGTGAGGCGTTAAGGTAGAATTACTATTTTTGTTTGTAACATGCAAACCTCCTGGACTCTAAGTTTAGGCTTTTGCTTTCTTTTTTTTTTTTTCTAAACCCATTAGGCCTATAGATAAATTAATAGTTATATGTTTTTTTTTGTTGGATGTTACATGAATGACACTGTCACGTTGGTGATCAGGCTCTGCTGCTAACTTTTTCAGCTCGACAGCTCCATGAACTCACTCAGAGATGAAACTGGTTTCAGCATTCTTCGATGTCCCAAACAGGCCTTAAGTATATGTGCCGTGCCATTCAGGTGGGCTGGGCCGTTTGATCATTTATCACTTGTCAGGGGCGTTTTTTTTTTTGTCTTCTTCATGGGCTGGGCTTACTCGATCAACTTTGTTCAAGTTTAGAAAGTGCCTGAGTAGACCGGACAGAGTTAGTGGGCCAGACTCCATTCGTCATTTTTTTTGACAACAGACTCCACTCGTCATGTTGGAGCGGGGACAGCGGAGGCCGGAGGCCGGCCGTTCCTCTTCGCCAGGACGCCAGCGATGGTGGACAGCGACTCCCTCCTGGCTCCGGCACCAGCACCAGTGTCAGCACCAGCAACTGTTCCTCTTCGCCAGCGATGGTGGACACTGGACAGGGACAGCAACAACGCATTGCATCAAGATTCAAGGCCGACTGCTGACTGCTCCTGTGTGAAGCAAAGGTGAGCGAGCGGCTGTGCGCTTTCTGTTTCTTCTATCGCGCGTGCGTCCTCGAGACGGTCTTAGTTACTGCCGGAGTGAGCGGTCTGTGCGAGTGCGACATAGGGGACCAGGCACGCCCGTGCGAGTCTAGTGCCATACTGCCATGTCATGGAACGAAAGTTCTCGATCGTGCCCACAGCCTGTTCGTGGAAATGTCCTCAAGCAGAGGCAGTCTCAGGGATGAATGGCCACCGTGTTCGACGTTTTTTTTTTTGACTGCACGTATTGCTGGAGGCTCAGGTGCTATTACTGGAGAACGGTACCTATATTTTCAGCTCTCGTCACTCCCCTTTGGAAATTCCTTGCTGCTTACTTCTGGCTTAACAAGAATCTGCACCAACCGAGCACCTGTGGAAATTTCCTCATTTCTGTTTCCACATGGGTGATTGTGGTTGAGTTCTTTAATTTGTTTTAAACACGATATACCTACTGGTTGAGATTCCTCCTTTGACCTGAATTTCTTATTAGCTGCAACATCTCACCATCTTGTTGTCTTTTTAGTTGACCTGGCTCTTCTAAATCATTGCCCGTCTCTTCCTCGAATTCTCGTTGAGGATATTATGTACCTGTTTGAGACAAGACTATCATTTCGGCATGGGTTCAAGCGAGAACATATAGATGTCATCGACGCGTTACAACCTCTGAAGCACCAAAATTTAGTATGCGCCTAAAAAGTTTCTTTAGCACAAACCCAGCAAACTCAGTTTTCCATTGAAAAAATGTCTGGAGATTGCAGGGTACACAGCTGCTTATGAGATTTCGAGGCATCTACCTCCTTTTAGACCAGATTATCCTCTTCATTTGGTTTTTGCTCAGGTCATGCTCGTCTGTTCTTTATCTGGTATCAACCATTTGCTTCAGCAAGTAAATTTACATTCATTTTGTGTCTTGACTCTGCGTTTTGAAGATCCAATCAGTAAAAGTTAGATTTTTATCCTTCTGTTGTAGAGGCTGTGGTATGCTAGTTTCTCTATCTTTAGAAAGTACATTTTCATGCAACTGTCACAACTTTCCTTTTCTCTCACATGCATATTGCTTCCTGTTGATGTTAGAAACAAGAAGACTAGAGGAGTTTGCATGGAAAGAAGCACTTTAGGAGCCCAAAAGTTTCTCCGGTCCATTTTTTCTGCATGTTCTAAGAGGGATTCTATATGTACTGAAGGTTGAATGCATGACCAGTAGGAGGAGGACATAGCTTTTTTGTCTTCATTCTTCCCTGTCAGAGGCTTTAGTATATTCCTAACATTTAAACAGATCATTTGCATGTACTGTGTTTCCTCAATCTCATGCACTTTGCTCACTTGTCATGTTAGAAACAAGAAGTATATAAGAGTTGCTTGCAGTTTGGCCTGGTTTCCAATAAAAAACTGGGCCGGACACTTTTTCTTAATTTCTTCGTCTAATAAAAATCGCGGCAAAGCTTTTTCCGTCCCTTCGAAAAAGAGTTGCTTGCAGAGAAATACTTCAGGATCACAAAAGAAGCTCAAATTTTCCCAGGTCAGATGCTGTGAATAATACCTCCCACCAATCTTGCACATCCATATCTGTTGTTCTAAGCCGTAGCTCTAGAACCCTCGTGTTGTCACACGATAGCCGAAGACCCAGGAAGGAGTAAAGGTGTGACAGAGTACGAATGAGAAATAACACCTGTGAATGAAGGATTAGGCTTTCATTCCTCCCCCTCTACAGTGCCCTTTAAAAGCTCTATTTATACATGCCCGTAGGCTTTCGATGGACTAAAATACCCTTACAACTGCTACACATTCTGACCATATTCTTGCATTCCAGGATAAAGAAGACCAGGCACATGTAGCCCCTTCCCTGATGGTGCCGCCCTCCGGCTCTCCCTTCAGAGACGTTTGTGACCAGCTTGGACGAAGTTTTCTTGGTCTTTTCGGCAGTTTGCACTCTTCCGTCTCCAATTCGCCGGCGGAGCTTTCGACCCGGCGAATCTTGGCAATCAACCTGCAGTTGTAACATTGGAGAGTTCTGGTGTCATAAGGAGTCCTCTCCACACTGTGTGCGAAATGGTAATAATGGTTGACATGTCATTTCGCTAGTGCGAAGTGGCAATGAAGGTCGACTTGTCATTTTGCCCGTGCGAAATGGTGGTAAGGCTGACCTGTAATAATGATAAAAGGATTGGACCAAGCAACCTTGGCATATGACGGAGGGCTAACCAGGGTGCCGAAAGGATGGCCCTTCCCCCAAAAATATCCATGCCATGAGATTGTTGTCGGCATGAACCATACATGATAGCAAGTTAGCATCAACAGGATAATTAATTAAATAATCCATGAAAACACCATGTTTCTTACTATTACTAATTAAGACTTTCTTTGGAACCTCCACGCTAGGAAAGGATAAATCTTA
Organism: Bothriochloa decipiens; assembly: GCA_023333625.1. Classification (NCBI taxonomy): domain Eukaryota; kingdom Viridiplantae; phylum Streptophyta; class Magnoliopsida; order Poales; family Poaceae; genus Bothriochloa; species Bothriochloa decipiens. The sequence continues at coordinate 9,150,939 of CM041647.1, forward strand.
GAAATTCTTGCAAAAGTATGAAAACATCCAGACATGAGCCATCTATTCAGTAGCCATTGAATCTATTATGTATTCTACCTAAAAAGTTATCTACCTCTGTCACTATGAAAAAATACTCTAAAGCAACCCCCTAAATTAGGAACACCTTCCTTTGATTTACTACCACTGTCCCAAAAACAATGCAAATTCTAGATATGGTCTAAGTCAAACTATTCAAGCTTAACTAAAATTATAGAAAATAGTATCAACAGTTATGATTCCGAATAAGTATACTAGGAAAATAAATTCCATTCCAATTAAATATATTTCGTGATGAATCTAATGATACTTATTTCCTGGGACAAAGGGAGTAGCAAGTTTAGTTCCACTCACATTATATTCCTCCATAGAACAACCAAGGAGACTTCAGTTCTGTATTAGAACTCTTGAATCTTGATACGGAAAGCATTCTTGAAGCTCAAGTATTGCATTTAAGCTAGTTGAATTAATGTCTAGTCCTTGAATCCTAGGATTCAACTCTACAGAGTTGTTTCGACTTGAGGCCCACTTTGGATCCTTGCATTGGTGAAGCCCATTTTTTTTCTTTTCAAACTAACCCATTCTGTCATACTAATATTGGTTATGATTTATTTCATACCATTTTACATTGTCAATTGCTCTTGATTGTAACTGGAAATTGACCTCTTAATTTTACTAGAAATAACCTGTTTGATAACTATCCCATATTTTTTTCAGTCGTAAAACTTCTTAGCAATTGAGGATTTGCAAAATTTGAAATCTCTGCTAGTTATGTATCCTTAGAGTCCCCTAGGAAAAAATACATTATGAACTATGAAGATTATTTAAGATGTTTCATGGGTGCAAGTACTATATCAATTTGTTTCCTTTCAAGTACTGGTCTGTAATTTAACACTAACTCTTTCCTGCATTATGTGCCTTTCAGGTGATAACTATCAACATTCTTCTGTGTCAGATGCTATCAAGATTTCTATAGTTGGTATTTCTACTACTGGAATAAAATGGATCTTCCTGAAAATGAGCTACGAGGATACATTGAGGATAATGGCAAACCAATGTGGACACCACATAACAATCACAACATAAGGTGTTTCAAAGAAGAAGAAATAAGAATAATCACTAACAACTATGACACTCTCCTTGGGAAAGGGGGATTTGGAGAAGTTTATAAAGGGGTTCTTGACGATAACAGTTCAGTTGTTGTAAAGAGGTACATCCATAGTGTAAAGGAGAACTTTGCCAAAGAAGTGATTGTCCATTGCCAAATCAATCACCGGAATGTAGTTAGACTCATTGGTTGCTGTATAGGTGAAAATGCACTAATGATAGTGACTGAATATATCTCTAAAGGAAATCTCAGTGATATTCTTCACTGCAGTGAAATTTCCATATCTTTGGAAACACGATTGGGTATTGCTATAGGGTGTGCAGAAGCATTAAGCTATATGCATTCACAAATGTATGGGCAAGTCATCCATGGAGACATTAAGCCTACCAACATACTTCTCGATGACAACCTCAATACAAAAATATCAGACTTTGGGATATCAAAGTTACTTTCAACGGATAATACCTTATACACCTCACATGTAATAGGGAGTATAGGGTATATGGATCCTTTGTTTGCACGAAGTGGACGCCTCACATCAAAGAGTGATGTTTATAGTTTTGGAGTTGTTCTCTCTTGGAACTGATTACTAGAAGAAAGGCTGTCGATGGTGCTAAAATTAATCATATTCTTATTGAAAACTTTGCTCAAGCTCTAGCAAAACAAAAGAAGATGCGGGGATTTTATGATGTAAAAGTTGCAGATGAGAACACTTTGAGGATTCTTGATGGAATTGGAAAGCTAGCAGGAAAATGCTTAGCAATGGACCTGCAGAAACGTCCAGAAATGAAAGATGTTGCAGAACGCCTTCGAAAGCTTAGAAAAGCTCACTATCAGCAAGAAGAAAAAATACCTTTGTTTAGCTGGGTATGGATAAGCAAACAATCACCCCAAAATATGGTCCCTACTGACAAGCACTTCCATGGGAATCAAGTTATCAAAGCAGAGGTACAAGCACAGAACGTCAGTGAAGTAGACAAAAATGTGCATAATAATGGTAATCAAGTCATTAAAGCAGAGGTACAAGCACAAAAAGTCAGTAGAGTAGATAATGATGTGCATAATAATGGAAATCAAGTTATCAAAGTAGAGGTACAAGCAAGAAAGTCAGTGAAGTAGATAAAGATGTGCATAATGTCACAGTGGTGAAAGAAGGGGGTCGAAGTCTTTACAGCTTTGGTTTGTCGCAAGGGATAGAAATGGAAGATCCGTTGAGAGGATTTGCCAAGGTTCTTGGGAAAGGCAAATATGCAACAACATACAAGACTGTACTGGATGATGGTTCCACGTTAATTGTGAAGAGACTGAAGACTATAGGTGTGCCAGAGGCAGTGTTCAAGGAACGAATAATAGCGATAGGAACAATTGAGCATGAGCTTGTAGTCCCGCTACGTTTCTACTACTACAGCAAGGATGAGAAGCTACTGGTGTACAATTATTTTCCCAATGGTAGCCTTGCTTCAAATCTTCATGGTCATATACTGTTCATGAGTTGGATCCACAAAAATATGATTTTCTTTTGGTAAATATGCAGTAAGCAATGTCAAGATTCATAATAAAAATAACCAAGAAAATTAATTCATGATGAATTTTCTTCGAGCAGAAAGTTCTGTTGCAAGATGTTCTATATATAGCTTGTGTTATGCCATGATTTTAGTTGAAGACTATGATATATCCATCAAGGATTATTTTTCTAGGAAAAAAAAGAGGCACCAGTAGGCTGGGAGACTCAATCAGCCATTGCACTGTCTGTAGCTCGCGCTGTTGCCTACATCCACTCAATCATTGGTGCTGCTACGTTCCATGGCAACCTCAACTCCTCCAACATTTTTCTTACAGGGAGCTATGAGGCACGTGTGTCAGAACACAGCCTCAAAACTCTTGTCAGTGACCCAACATTAGTTATCGATAACAACATTGCACAAAAGGATGATGTGTACAACTTTGGTATCATTCTACTTGAGATGCTCACAGGCAAGTCACCAATCCTTGAAGATGAGCCAGATTTGCTTGATTGGGTTTTATCAATCCCCCGTGAGCACTGGGCAGCACAAGCATTCGACAAGAAGCTCCTTACAGATAACACTGTGGTAGAGGAGCTGGTTCAGTTTCTCAAACTTGCAATTCATTGCTGTGACAAGAATTCCACACTGAGACTAGCAAAATGTCAGAAGTTGCTCAACAGATTGAGAGAATACTGAGTGGGGCCTCTGCCAACCCTGGTGGACCTGATGCTGCTGATCCCTCCCTCCCTGGCGGCTTCGGCTTCATCTTCACCGTTAGCGCGACGTCTGAGGAGGAGCACAAGAGCGCTGCCCGCAAGCGCTGCGTTCTTCACAAGCGGGCTGTGGACAGGTTGGCCGAGAAGGAGTTGCCAACTTTTGAACATCTAGCTGATCGCGCCTCTCGTGTCCAGGCAGCCCGCGTTGATTTCTCTGGTACATCCTGCCGTCTCCGCAAAGCCCTCCTTAAATAGTTAAATCTCACCTGCTTACTGATTGTTATCCCTCTTCAGGTATCAAGGATGCTCTTGAAGAGGTGGCCCTGGCCATTCTCAAAGGTGCTGGCGCCTCGATGCCTGAAGACGGTTCCATTTTTTTACAGGGGCCGCTCTATCAAGAATTGTCTCCAGAAGTAGTTTCAGAGATGGTTCAACATTCTATAGAAGAAATCGATTTTTGGACTCAGTTGACTGATAGAATTAGAAAAGGTAAATATGCACCTGCTGAGGTTCTGGGGAAAAGTAAATATGCAACGACATACAAGACAGTACTGCAGGAAGGTTCCACGTTAACTGTAAAGAGACTGGAGACTGCAGATTTGCCAGATGTGCCAGAGGCAGTGTTCAAGGAACAAATAGCAGCCATAGGAACAATTGAGCATGAGCTTCTAGTCCCACTATGTCATTACTACTACAGCAAGGATGCGAAGCTACTGGTGTATGATTATTTTCCCAATGGTAGCCTAGCTTCAAATCTTCATGGTAATATACCGTTCATGAGTTGGGTCCACAAAAATAGGCTTTGATTTTGGTAATTATGCAGTAAGTCATGTCAAGATTCATAATAAAAATAACCAATAAAATCAATTTATAATGAATTTGTTTTGAGCAGAAGGTTCTGTTGCAAGATATTCTATATGTAGCTTGTGACTATGCTTTATTCACACAGGATTAGTTTTGCAGAAAAAAATGTGGCCTCACTAGTCTGGGAGACTCGATCAGCCATTGCACTCTCTGTAGCTCGCGCTGTTGCCTACATCCACTCAATCAACGGAGCTGCTGTGTCCCATGGCAACCTCAACTCCTCTAACATTCTTCTTACGGGGAACTATGAGGCACGTGTCTCAGAACACTGCCTCAAAACTCTTGTTAGTGACCCAACATTAGTTACCGACAACAACATCGCACAAAAGGATGATGTGTATGGCTTTGGTGTCATACTGCTTGAGATCTCACAGGCAAGTTATCACCAATCTTTGAAGATGAGCCAGATTTGCTCGATTGGGTTTTATCAGTCCCACGTGAGGACTGGGTAGCGCAAGCATTCGACTAGAAGCTCCTTACCGATCACACTGTGGTAGAGGAGCTGGTTCAGTTTCTCAAACTTGCAATTCATTGCTGTGACAAGAACTCCACATTGAGACCAGCAATGTCAGAAGTTGCTCAACAGATTGAGAGAATACGGAGTGGGGGACCTGATGCTGCTGATCCCTCCCTCCCTGGCGGCTCCGGCTTTGTCTTCACCTTTAGCGCGACGTCTGAGGAGGAGCACAAGAGCGCTGCCCGCAAGCGCCGCGTTCGTCGCAAGCAGGCTGTGGACAGGTTGGCAAAGAAGGCGTTGCCGGCCTTTGAACATCCAGCTGATTGCGCCTATCGCGTCCAGACAGCCCGCGTTGATTTATCTGGTGCATCCCGCCGTCTCCGCAAAGCCCTCCTTAAATCTCACCTCCTTACTGATTGCTATCCCTCTTCAGGTATCGAGGATGCTCTTCAAGAGGTGGCCCTGGCCATTCTCAAGGGTGCTGGCGCCTCGGCGCCTGAAGAGGCTGTTAGCAAGGCCGGCTCAGCCCAGGATGACTACCCAGCATCAAGCTCAAGCAAGCATGGAGATGGGCCGTCCTCTACTAGTCCGCCAAGGCTGAAGCGTGTCTTCCGGCGCAACTCAGAAGACCCTGAATGGGTAAACTGATAGGAGTGTGCTCCGAATGAGGGCATGAACATTGTAACAAACACATCGTCGCCTAGCTCTCGCTTTTCCTGCTTGCCTGCTGCTGGGGCAGCGCCTTGCCGATCGAGATTCGATCCCCTATATCTCCCCTACCAGTAGCTAGTGCTAACAGAGGCCTCATGAAGTACTCCTTCCCCCGGTTTGTCTGCCGGTGGCCTCGCACCGCTGCCTGGCTTGCTTCTGGGCTTGTCGCCAGCCCCTGTTCCATGAGTGTTCCATCCGAGGAGGAGCCTCAAAAGTTTGAAGTTTCATGTATGAGCCATGGCATGGCGCCGGGCGTTTGAAGTCATGCCGGCGCGTGACTCTGATGCTTATGGTTGCCCCCTTAAACGAGGTAGAGCTCAGGCTTTTGAGCTTTGTGTTGAGTCAACTCTCTCCAGCGATGGTGGAGGTGGACAGCGACTCTCTCCTGTCAACTCTTCCTCTTCGCAAGCGATGGTGTACACTGGACGGTGACAGCAACAGTCGCTGGCTCGGCGTGCATTGCATCAAGATTCAATGCCGACTGCTCCCGTCGTCAGTCAAGCAAAGGTGAGTGAGCGGCTGAGCGCTTTCTGTTCCTTCTGTTCTATCGCGCGTGCGTCCTCGAGACGGTCTTAGTTACTGCCGGAGCGGTGAGTGCGAATGCAATATAGGGGAACATGCACGCCCGTGCGAGTCTGGTGCCTTCTGCCATGGCGTTGAACGAACGCGCTCGATCGTGCCCACAGCCTGTTCTTGGAAATGTCCTCAAGCAGAAGCAGTCTTAGGGATGAACGGCCAACGTGTTTGACGTTGACCTGCAGGTATTGATCAGTGGTGCTATTGCTGGAGAACGGCGCCCGTATTTTCAGCTCTCTCACTCCCCTTTGGAAATTCCTTGCTGCTTACTTCTGGTAATCTATCTTAGCAAGAATTTACGCTAACCTGTTCGGAAAATTAAAAAAAAAACCAAGCACATGCTGACATTTGCTCATTTCTGTTTCAATTCCTCACTAGGGTGAAAATGGCATGGGTGATTGTGGTTGAGTTCTTCAATTTGTTTTAAACACGATATACTTTCTGGTCGAGATTCCTCATTTGACTTGCGTTTCTTATTATTGGCTGGGACATCTTACCCTCTTGTTTTGTCCTTTTAGTTGACCTGGCTCTTCTATGTCATTGCCCGTCCCTTTCTCGAATTCATGTTGAGGATAATATATATATTAGTTTGAGAAAAAAAGCCTATCATTTCAGTATGGGTATGTATAGATAAATGTCAATGCCGTGTTAGAACCACTGAAGCACCAAAGTCAAAGAAGCTCACTGTAGACCTGAAGCCTAGCTAAGTTGTGCCTAAACATTCTCTTCAGCCCAAACCCCGCAGGCTCGATCAGTTTTCCATCGAGAAGATGTCTGGAGATCGCAGGGTACACAGCTGTTGATGAGGTTTCAAGGTATCTACCGCCTTTTAGACCAGATTATCCTCTACATTTAATTGGATTTTGCTCAGGTCTTGGTCGTCTCTACCTTCTCCGGCATCAACCATTTCCTTCAGCAAGTAAATTTACATTCCTTTTGCCTCTACGACGTACTGAAGATGCAATCAGTAAAAAATAACATAGATTTTTATCCTTCTGTGCTAGAGGCTTTGGTATGTCACAGCTTTTCTTTTCTCACACATATTGCTTCCTGTTGACATTAGAAACAAGAAGAACAGAGGAGTTTGCTTGCAAAGAAGCGATCCGGGAGCCCAAAAGTCTGCATGACCTATTTTTCTGCATCTTTTAAGTGGGACTCTATGTACTGAGGGCTGAACGCATGACCAGACACCAGTACAAGAACGGCATAGCTTTTTTCTTAATTCTTCTCTTACAGAGGCTTTGGTATATTCCTAACCTTTAAATAGCTCATTTTCATTTACATATCGTAGCCTTGTTTCCTTGATCTCTTGCATGTTTCTTGCTGCACATGTTAGAAACAAGAAGTATGCAAGAGTTTGCTTGCGAAGAAATAAATCAGGATCACAAAGAAGCCATATTTTCCCAGGTCAGATGCTTTTAATACTACATCCCACCAATCATGCACATCGATACCCATGCCATCAGATTGCTGTCAGCAGGAATCATGCATGATAGCAAGTTAGCATCAACAAAATAATTAAATAAATAATCCATGAAAACTCTGTATTTCTTACTATTACTGATTGGAGACTTCTTTGAAAATCTTCATGCTACAGATCATAAGACACGCTAGAAAAAGAGATAAATCTAGGAAATTCTTGCAAAAGAATAGATACATCCAGCCATGAGCTATTTATTCGATAGACACTGGATCTTGTTAGAGTATTAGGAATAATACCACATTACTCATATGGGTGTTACACAAACCCTTTTACATCTAATATTGTACCTCTCTCTCAAATTCCAAACATAACCCAAGACCACTAGAGAGGACTCACACTTTGGCTGGCTCTAGAGCAAGGAGATTGGATATTCCCCGAGCTCCAGCCAAACTTTGGACCCACATTGGTGAAGCCCATTTTTTTTACTCTTCAAACTGACTCATTCATTGTCATGCTAATTAGTAAATCATGAGAAGTACTATATCGATTTGTTTTCTTCGAATTATTGGTTTGTAATTCAACACCAACTGTTTCCTCAATTATGTGCCTTCAGGTGAAAATTATCAACATCACTTCTGTATGAGAAGTTATCAAGATTTCTATAGTCGGAACTTTTACTACTGGCATATCACGGATCTGCCAGAAATGAGCTACGAGGATACATTGAGGACAATGGAAAACCAATGTGGAAAACACATAACAATCACAACATAAGGTGTTTCAAAGAAGAAGAAATAAGAATAGTCACTAACAACTATAAGACTCTCCTTGGGAAAGGGGCATTTGGAGAAGTTTATAAAGGGGTTCTAGATGACAACAGTTCAGTTGCTGTAAAGAGGTACATCCATAATGTAAAGGAGAACTTTGCCAAAGAAGTGATTGTCCATTGCCAAATCAATCACCGGAATGTAGTTAGACTCATTGGTTATTGTATAGGTGAAAATGCACTAATGATGGTGACTGAAAATATCTCCAAAGGAAACCTCAGTGATGTTCTTCACTGCAGTGAAATTTCCATATCTTTGGAAACACGATTGGGTATTGCTATAGGGTGTGCAGAAGCATTAAGCTATATGCATTCACAAATGTATGGGCAAGTCATCATGGAGACATTAAGCCGGCCAACATACTTCTCGATGAAAACCTCAATGCAAAAATATCAGACTTTGGGATATCAAAGTTACTTTCAACGGATAATACCTTATACACCTCACGTTTAATAGGGAGTATAGGGTATATGGATCCTTTGTTTGCACGAAGCGGATGCCTCACCTCAAAGAGTGATGTTTATAGTTTTGGAGTTGTTCTCTTGGAACTGATCACTAGAAAAAGGCTGTCGATGATGGTAAAATTAGCCTCATTGAAAACTTTACTCAAGCTCTAGGAAAACGAAAGAAGATACGGGAGTTTTATGATGTAAAAGTTGCAGACGAGAACAATTTGTGGATTCTTGATGGAATTGGGAAACTAGCAGCAAAATGCTTAGCAATGGACCTAGAGAAACGTCTAGAAATGCAAGATGTTGCAGAAAGCCTTCGGATGTTTAGAAAAGCTCAATATCAGTCACAAGAAAAAGTACTTTTCTTTGGCTGGATAGGGAGAAGTAAACAACCACCCCAAAATATGGTCCCTATTGACAAAGCGCTAGCACAAGCTCCAAAAGTCAAAGTCAGAGAACCCCAAAATATGGTCCCTATTGACAAAGCGCTGGCACAAGCTCTGAAAGTCAGAGAAGGGAGGACAAGACTTTACATCTTTGGTTCATTGCAAGGGATAGAGTTAGGAAAGCTGCTGGAAGGATTTGCCGAGATTAGTGGGAAAGGCAAGTATGGAACAACATACAAGTTTGTACTGCAAGATGATTCCACGTTAATTGTAAAGAGACTAAAGACTCTAAACATGCCAGAGGCAGAGTTCAAGGAACGAATAGCAGCAATAAGAACAATTAAGCATGAGTTTGTAGTCCCACTACGTCAATACTACAGCAAGGATGAGAAGCTACTGGTGTATGATTATTTTCCCACGGGTAGCCTAGCCTCAAATCTTCATGGTAATGTATTGTTCATGTGTTTGATCGACACAGATGACACATAGGCTCTAGTTTCGACAACTAAGTCATGACAAGATCCATAACAAAAATCATCAAGAAAATTTGCATCTATTATATAATGAATTTGTTTTAAGCAAAAAGCTCTGTTGCAAAATATACTTGAACATTATGTTTATGTTATGCCACGATTATACTTGAAGATTATGCTTTGTTCACACAGGAAAATTTTTTTCCAGGAAAAATTTGGCGCCAGTAGACCGGGAGACTCGGTCAGCCATTGCACTCTCTGTAGCTCGTGCTGTTACCTTCATCCACTGGACCAATGCTGTAGCTTCCCATGTGAAAGGATCTAATCGGCCTAGAGGGGGGTGAATAGGCGATTTTTGATAACCTGAGACTTAAAGCTCAAATACGGAAGTTAAATACCAACCGGTAGTAGGACCGGAAGTAGGACCGGTAGTTGAAAACCAGTACTACTGATGCAAACTTCCAGTACCACCGGTACTGTAACACTCTGATGTTAAGCATGTATCATATTGCACTTTATGAGCATAACCATCTCAATTGCATCATTTTTGTTACATGAAATGACAAAGTTTAAATATGTGCTTACCTTGACTTGAACTAGAACTATATGAAGGGTTGCTTGTTTGAGGTTGAGTGCTAAATGAAGTTTGTAGAGAAAATTATTTGGAGCAAAACTTATTTTGGGGTCATTTCATGAAAAGGCTTGGAAGTGGGTCAAAAATGTCAAAAATAGTTTGTAAAAATGACTTTCTTTTAATTTTAAATCCCTATTTTTGAAATTCAAATTCTAGGCAGAATTAGGTTTTGATGTTTAAAAGTGAAATGTTCTACTCATCAAAAGAAATATTTTATCTTTTGTAAGTTTCTCCAAATTCGGATTATTTTGGAAAATATGGGGTTCATCAAGTCTGCACGAATCTTGGCGCAGTGGGACCCACCGCACAGTCTCTTCTTCCTCCTCTCTTCTTCTTCTTCCTCGCGACGCTGTTCGACCCGACGCCGGCCGCGTGGCGTCCGTACGCCAGGTCGCTGCCGCTGCCCGTTGTTCCGACCCCGCACCCGAGCGCCGCACACGGATCCGCCGCACCGCGCTCGCCCGGTCCCACAGCTCGCCACTCGCCCTCCGCTCGGCCCCGCTCCGCTCGCATGCTTGCCACGAGCTCGATGAGCTCCGACGCTGCGCTGCCTCGGTCCGAGCCCGAGCGGCCGTTTCAAGTCGCCCCGACCGCGTCAGTCTCTCCCTCCCTCTCTTCTCCGCCACCCGACGCGCTCTTGCCCTTCATCTTCCACCAGAGCCCGAGCACGCTGACGTCGCCCCGCCATTGCCGCCACCGTAAGCTCGCACGCCACCACACCTCACAGCCCTAACACTTTTTGCCGAGGACTTGCCAGAAGCTCCTCCTCGATGCTAGCCACCCCTGCGCACCTTTCCTGCCACCGAGACCCAAGGTAGAGGTCGAATCGACCACCTTCTCCTTCGCCGGTCATGGCTGCCCGACCGCCGCGCGGTCCGCCGTGCCCAGCCATCCCTCTCTCCCTCAATTAACTAGTGCATCGTGTCCGTCTGCTCGAGTAGGGTCGATTGGAGTATTTCGTGAGATCGATTAGCGTCTGAGCCCGACGAATTTGGCCATCCGCCGTCGCGGATTCGCGCCGCCGCTCGCCGGCGTACCTTGCCGTCGTTGCTCCGGCCATCCATTCATCACTTGATCTGGTCCGTTTAAACCGTCTTGGTCTGCTAGAGCTGTTAGGCTGGTCCGTTTGCCCCGCCGTGGCCCGAGATGGCCGGCGTACCGCCAACCCTCGCCGCCGTCCGCCTCTGTGCATCGCCGCCGGTCGAAACGCCGATGTTTTCTTGCATCATTTACACCAATGTGCCCGCTTTGACGAGTTGAGTCTGTTGGTAACCGTGGCTCGGCCGGAGACCTCGCCGTCGGCGAGGAATCCCGACACCGACGACCATCCCTCGCCGTGTGGACCTCGGGCATGATTCCTGTCCTTTCCCGGACTTTAGTGTAAAGTCGCCAGACTCAGCGCATTTCTTTTTAGGGCTCGGTTAGTTTCTGAAAATCTCAGGGTCCCCGGTGTAAAGTGCTTTTTTCTTTTTCTTTTCCAGAATTGATTTCAGATTTCAGTTTAAACTTTGAAAATTCATAACTTGCTCATTTTTCATCCAAATGAGTTGGTTCAACTTGTAGTATTTTTCTTATGAGATGATCTATGCATTAAAAATATGAAATGTGGAATTTGTGAAACTTTTCTGTATAGCTTTATTTATCTCTATTAATTGCTTTTATCTTAGGAAATGCATAAGTAATTCTCTGTTGCTCAGAAAAATGTGAGACCAAGTTTGTTAGTCTTCTTATGTCATGCTCTATCTGTGAAAAATGTTATGAGGTTATGTCATGTGGAAAGTTTGCGCTGTCTAGTTATGGTGCCTATTTTCATACGATGATAAATAATTCATAATAAATAATATATAAGGAAATTGTGCATGAAACTTTTTGGAGAATGTTTTTATGTCAATATAGAGATAACTATGTTCTGAGATCTGTTGTTTGATATACTTTTATGTACAAAGTATTTTATGCCCCTGGAATTGTGCTGCCTTGGTATTTTTGTGTAGGATAAAGTACTTACTGTTTTGAATTGAAATTTTTATGGTAGTCTTTATTTGGTATGATTAAGCTTCTGTAATTTTTACAGAATTTTTTGAGTAGTCTAAGGTCATGTTGTAGTTATACCCTGATTTCTTTCATTTATAAATAATGCTTTAGAGTTATCATTTCATGTGTGTAAAAATGCTTTTTATGCTATTCATGATATGTATGATCTGCTATTGGTTGTGGTTCAGTAGAGTGTAGTGTGTGAAACAATGGTTGTTTATAATTCCTTATAGTGTGCGAGTAAATTGTAATGCAAGGCCTATTTGGAGTTTTATTGGTAGAAGAGAATGCAGATGACATGTGCTTATCATACATGTTTTCAAATATCATATCATTCATCTTAGCTGAGCATTCATTCACCATCACCATCAGCATTGTATTTATATGTATGCACGGTATTCATACGCACTATGCATCATACAGGATCGTCAGAGCTCGAAACGATAGTTCTCGGAGCACAAGGAGAGGAAGGCCAGCAGGAAGCTTTGGTTCGGGAAGCAGCAGCAGAAGAGGATCCCGAAGCTGATCTTCCGGAGTGTCTCGACCACCAGCCAAGCTCTTTCCTGAAAGGCAAGCCTCGGAGCATTCTCCCTGTGGTTTGCAAAATATCTAACTTGAGTCCTTTACTTGTTTGCTGCATTAAGTTATAGGCGTTGTTTTATACCGTTGCTGCATTACTTATATTCCTTGCCACTGTTATACTTCAACCCTGTTAGGTTCAGGTACGAATATATGCTTAGCCCTGCTTTAACTAGATCGGTAGAAGTCGGGTGATTTCCTGTCATCCGCGAGTTATAGGTGGTAACTTGGAATGGTTGAATACATTGTTATCTTGGATAACCATGTGGAGATAATAACTCGAGACCAGGCGGGATTGGAGCTGAGAATGAACTGGAGGTTCAATGTGGTTTATCCCGTCTGTGTCGAACTAGGACCCCGTCCGTTGTACGTCCTCAAGTCATATTGAATTTATGCCTCACATTTAGCTGGGAGGATAAGTGGTTCCGACCGCGAAGACTAATTTTGATTTGGGCCGGGAGTCGACCTGCTGTACGCATCGCATTGGTGAAGATGGGGGACCACGGGTTACGCGGTTGTAAGGCCTGGATATAGCATGGTGCGCCCTGCTGGCAGCCGGACGGTGCCCGGATGCGATGGTACCTGTTGATCTCATGTTCTCCCGAATTGGATGTCGGTGACCTGTAGCTCACCGTGGCTGGTGAGTGTGGTTTGTGTGAGGAATACCCACCAGCTGGTTAGTAATCGATTATAATCGCCATCGTTCCTAGACAGTGAACACTTGACTTGAGCAGCGGCATCGTAGTAAGAACTTGAACAAGAGATGAGATGGTTGAGCCGTTGGGACTGAAGGATACTCAATCGGAATTGGTTACTTTCTGTTGAATAATTATTACCATGCTTGTTTAGTACAGGTGCTAATGTAGCATGATAAGGTTAATCAGATTAAAATACATTGCTAGAAGGTTCTTATTAATTATTCCTTAATGCAAGCTTTTTCGCAATTAAATGAGTCAGCTATCCTACTTATACAGCCTTGCATACTCCTTGGAGTCACTTTATTTTAGTTTATGACGGGTAAGTCTAGCTGAGTACATCCTCGTACTCAGGGTTTTATTTCCCATGTTTTTTTGCAGATGGTGAGATGGTTTATGGCTATTGTCAGAACTGTTTCTATCCCGCTTTGGGAGATGATTAGACCTTGGGCATGGTCACTCTTCTCGCCTTGATGCTTTTGCTGGATGTGGACCAAGGACCTGGCACTATATTTCAAATGTGTGTGTGGTATTTGAACTTAAATCGCTTTCGCTACTTTGAGTCTTTGAACTTGGTTTGTAATAACTCTATTTTGTACTCCGGTGATGTTTTAAACTATGTGCGAACTATGTACTTGTGAATGGGAATGCTAAACTATTACGATCTTGGTCGTGCCGGAAAAGTTTGAAATCCTTCGAGATTTCACGGACTACCGGGTTTATTAGGTCTCAATCATATGATTTGCTGAATTAATGGCGAATTATGTGCTTGTGCTCTAATAAATTGGTCAGTTCTGTCACAGGTACCCTATGAAACTACGAAATCGAAATGAAAATTAGAGTAAAATGAGTTATAATTTCAGATCCAGGCTTTACCACCCCTTTGTTGATGTTGGTGATGAAGATGTTAAACTTCTTGAAGCTTTTCACCGCACCAAATCATAGATCGAGTCCTCCAACCTAAGAACTTGGGGATGGGGATGAAGAACACAAAGAACACAAAGAAACAAGGGTAGTCGAAGCTACCACCACAGCAAGACACATGATTTAATCCGAGGTTCGGCAATCCCCACAAAGGAGTTCCTACGTCCCCGTTGTTGAGGTGACCACAAAGGTCCAACCACGAAGGTCTCCTCGCTCAAGCAACCACGAAGGATTACTTGAGATATTCACTAAGAATCAAGGGTAATACAAACACTTCAGGGTGCCCTCACAAATGAAGCAACACGGACAGCCACGAAGAACGCCTAGCTGGCTAGGGTTCCAAGAACCCAAGAGTAATAAACACAAATCAAGCCAGCAAGATGAGAAATCCAAGTGCTCAAGTCGTAGATCGAAGTTCGCGCTCTCTAATCTCACGTCCCTAGCTCAAATCCTTGAGGGGATGAAGTTTTGGGAGCAAAGGGGGAGAGAGAGAGCAGGCGAGCTGTTGCTTGGGAGAAGTTTCTCTCAGGCGTGAATGAATAGAATGGGCAAGAGAGAGAGAAAGGAGAGAGGTGAGGGGTATTTATAGTGCCTGTCCAGAACAACTACTGGCACTACTGATGGGAACCACTGGTACTACCGGTACCTCATGAAATATGACCGTTGGAGTGTGTTAGAGCGTGAAGAGTGTGGCAGACTGGTACTACTGGTCCAACAACTGGTATTACTGGTAGTACAAGGACGAGCAACTATGCACGTTCGACAGGCTTGAAAAAATATTCATTGCAACTACCGGTCTATAATTCAATTAAATCCAGTACTTCTGACAGTAGCTGGTACTACCGGTCTACTACCGGTGTACTTCTGGTAGTACAAAATTGCAACCTCGAGCATTCGACTTTGTAGAAAAAATACGACTGGTACTCCCGGTCTATAAATGATTTTATTCCGTTACTACCGGTGGATATCGGTACTACCGGTCCAGTGACCGGTACTACCGGTAATACGTCGATTGCAACCCCGCACGTTTGACTTGGCAGAAAATAATGGACCGGTACTACCGGGCTATAATTCGAATTTAACTGGTACTACCGGTAGGCCAGGTTGGGTGAAGCAAAGGACTTTTTCTAAGTGCAGTGAGTGCAACAGTGTCTCTCCAAACGCTCTAAACATCGACATGAGCACTTTTAGACCTCGAATTACCAACCTAATTTGTATCCCTCTTGATAGTACGACATTTCCTATAACTCAAGTAAAAATGAAATCTGTGGGTTCTCTTGAGTAGAAACGTCATCCATTCGAATAAAATTTAGGGTGCTTGTGTCACCAAATATTATCAATCAAATCTTTCAATGGACTAACACCTGCGTATTCACTTAGATAAATTTGTTAGTTCCTAATTGGATTGTCATTAATTATCCAAAACCCACATCGGGGGCGAATGCACTTACAAACTCCCCCTTTTTGGTAATTGATGACAACCAACTTAGGCTTACAATAAATTGAAAGAATTGAAGCTTTTGAATTCCAAATTTTATGAAAAGCTCCCCTAAATGTATGCATAGGATTTTGAATTTCAAATCTTGACTAAAATCAAGATTACATACATTTAGAGCAAGGTCCCCCTAAATTTTGCAATCCATGGGGTGCCTGAAAAGATGTTTGTGACAAGAATAAATGTGATGCTTATGACAAGATATGTCACAAAAAGATAAATAAAACAATACGAATGGTTATGCAAGAAAGAATATGACTTAAGAACAACATAACCATTCTAAAACAACAATCATCATCATAAAATCAAATATAGGCCATCATAACATGATATATTGAATAAGCATAAGTGTTTAGCCTACAAGCATCCATCACACACATAGTTCAAGGTTCACCACATAGTTCACCACGGAGGAAGAGTTATGCATAACCGAATAATTAGCTACCCTATAACAATAAGATAGGCCTAACACTCCCTCTTTGGCATCAAATGCCAAAAAGGGTAGGCAGCGATAAAGAGCAAAGGGTAACAAGAACTAGTCGGAGTCACTGTCGTAGTCAACCACTCCCTTCGCCTTGCTATGCTGAGCTGCAGAAGAAGACGGCATGGACGGCGGAGGACCACTAGTAGAGGTGCGAGTAATATAATCAGCTCCACCGAAAAGAGACACAAAGGCATCGGTGTCCTCAATAGTATAGCCAGAAGGAAGCTGGGCAGCAAGAGAAGGATCAAAAGTACTCGTCTGAGGGAAATCCTGCTGCTGCTGAAAGTCCTGCTGCTCATGAAAGTCCTGCTGCTCATGAGGTGGCTACTGAAAGTGCCACTGCTCTGAATGCTCAAACTACTCATCATCATCCTCAGAGGTGTACTGAAAAGGACGAAGAGGAGAGGATGGAGGAAGTCCAACTTTGTCCTCAATGCGATGAAGCATCACATCTTGCTTCTCCTTGGTATAGCACATGTATGAGATAAACTTCTTCAGCAAAGATAGGGGGCCACGACCACGACCGCGACCACGGCCATGACCACCACCATGGCCTACAGAAGCTCCAGCTGAAGGATCCACAGGAGGAACATCCTCCCTCTCGACGCCAACAGTCCCTGCATCATCAGTTGGTGGTGCACTAGCAGAAGTAGAAGTAGGTGTCTTCATTGTGTGGGGTTTAACGTTGCAAACACTAGGAAGAGTGAATAATATCATGGTGAAAAGTGTAACCCACAACTTGCTCGATATGCATGATATAGGGAGCATAAGGCAGGGACCTATGAGGATCAATGGACGTGATGCAAAATTCTATCTGCAAACACACCGGGCTAATACCCAAATTCGATATCTGAAGCGTGCCAGTTGATTTGACCTGTTAACCGACAAGGATGATAACTTGAATAAAAAACCGAACGAGACGACAGCGATACGCCCGGACGTCAAAGCTCAGAATATATTCGATAACTCTTGAACAGATCAGACGAGACAACAGCGATATGCCCAGAAGTCAAAGCCTGAATCGTGCTCGGTAGACGCGAAACTTGCAAGGTCGCCGGAGATCAAGTTGATGCAGCCCGTCGATTCTTGAAAGAACTCATTGAAAAAAGAAAATACTTGACGAAGTCATCGAAAAGTAAAGTGCTGATAGAAGTAAATTGCGATAAAAAGTAGATTTGTTTATTGATGCTTGGATGCTCATTACAATGCCCTTCGGCACATATTTATACTCTACTATTTGAAGAATCCTAACTAAATACGAAAAGCTTAAATATAGAAAAATAAACTTACTCCTTATACGAACTCTATCTCTAAAGGAAAAACATAAAACTCGTATAGGAACTGGACTCAGACTACACTACAAAAACCATAAGCTCACATGATGCCGATCCTCTGTCTGTTTTTGTCATGATGAAGTTATCTTTCCATCGGCATACTCTCTAGCATCGGCAACAATCTTCTAATCTCCAGCCTGTCTCATCGGCAACAGCCCTTCAGCTCCATCGACATTAATCCTCTAGCTTCCCGCCAGTCTCATCGGTAACAGCTCTTCAGCCTTATCGATAACAACTCAGACCAATCCACCCTTTATTGGTGACCATTCATTGGTAACATCAAAAGCAATGCCGAAGACAAAATAATAACCAACCATTTGCCGATTAGCTCAATTTCTGATTCTTACTGACACGTGCCGAAAAATGGTGTCAACATATGCCCCCAATTTTGGAGTATAAAATACTTTATGCACCGAAATTTTCTCCAAGTCATGATTACCCACTGCCGAGCTGCCTGAACGTCCCCTCGAACATTGTGCACGCCGCCATAAAAACCCTATATCAATGGGCCCATAAAACACTTCCTCCGTCGCGGCCCATCCTTCACTCTCGATTCAACCCTAGCATTTTCTCTCTCCGGCGGCGACATCAGCAAGCAGCCTTTCGGTGAACTCGACTGGTGGCATTCTCAGCGGTAATCTTCCATCAGCATTCCTCGCTCTTCTCGGCTTCATCCGCGGCCATGGCTGTCAACTTCGACGTCCCCAAGGTTAATTTTCTTCTTTATTCATCTTTTGATGTTTTTTCTCTCCTTTCCCGCATAGCCCAGGACTCCTCTTTACCTTCCTTCTTGATCTTTAATCTAGGAACTTTGTAATAAGCTCATCATCCCGACGCATCGAGACCGAATAATTTGCCTAGGCCCAATGGGGAATCTAGATCCAACTGATATCATCAACGCAGAAACCAACCGAATCCCCTTCAGAGCTCAAAATTTCAACTTAGAACTTTGGACCGATACTTTCCGATCCTGGCCAAAGATCACCAAAGGATGAAAAGATTGGTACTTGAGGGTTGCTAGGTCGATGGAGGTTTATTGGGCAGAATGTAGATTAGATCAATGCATCAGACTGTCCATTGCTGATATGGAGAGGAACGAATCAATGTTGATTGTTGCCTCCTACTTCTGGTCTGACACCATGAACGCCTTCATATTCAAACATGGACCAGTCTCTCCAAATCTTGCTGATGTGTTTATGCTCATTGGCCTGGACATATCAACTGCCGATGACAACACTCTGTTCCAAAGGAAGCCTGAATATTGACTGACTACTCAAAACATCGGTGGCTGGACTGGGTACAACAAGGAATATCAAAAATTCGGATCGGTTAGTCAGAGGGAACATTCAGCTTTCCTGAATATGTGGTTAGAAAAGTTCATTTTCTACGGCAGAATAGTTGGACCAACCAATATGCATCTATCTGCAGCAGAGATGTTAGCTAATGGCGTCAAACTTCCTCTTGGCCGATACCTTCTTGGTTCAGTCTATCATCTTCTGCACCAAGTTTCACAAAGGCTGTTACAAGACAAGTCCATCGGCAATCTGGGAGGTCCTTGGTGGTTCATCAACATGTGGCTGAATGCACATATGCACAAGTACCTTCACTTTGATTTATTTTGGAGAAGCGTTAGCAGTGCTTCCAGTGGCAGAGGCAAGCAGAACCCAAATCGGCAATTTCTTCCAAAGGCTTTACGTCAGCATTCCTCCTGAGCTCCGGGCCTGGGTCCCTTACATTGATGAAGAAGCAAGGTTCCAACTGCTCTTCAACTTCATCGATGATGCCTTGAATAAAGATGCTGAGATCCTTAATGCAATGATCACCCCTCGTGCCATCCCGGTCAACATGTTTGGAAGTGGGAAGAACATCAATACTACATATGAGTTCTACAATCCATCGGCAGTAGCAAGACTACTAGCTTTTGGGCAACTGCCCATCAAACTCTGCTATGCCGATGTGATTAAGCCGAGAGAAATTATCACTAGCAGCATGGATTGGTGCAAGATAGTCACTCTTCCTCCTGATGTCGATACCTCTAATGTTGACCTGACCGATTGGGTACCGGCTTCCTTCGTCACTGAATCTTTCAAATTATGGTGGCAAGAGTGGAAAGAGCAACTATTCTTCGCATCTCCTCACTTCTATTGGAATCTCATCGACCCTGATCATGCCATACCTGTCGATGCAGTAAGTTTGACCATCTGCACTTCTCCCAATTCTATTTTTTAGTCTATCGGCAACTAACCCCTTTTCAACAGGTTGATGACCCGATTCCAACATTGAGCAAGAGTGGCAAAGTC
The DNA here is from genome assembly GCA_023333625.1 of Bothriochloa decipiens. Classification (NCBI taxonomy): domain Eukaryota; kingdom Viridiplantae; phylum Streptophyta; class Magnoliopsida; order Poales; family Poaceae; genus Bothriochloa; species Bothriochloa decipiens. Next base: position 9,170,931 of record CM041647.1, read on the forward strand.
ATAAAGCTGCAGCCAATATCCCCAATATCCCCAATATCCATAATCGGCCACAAAGCTCCCTCATTAGATGCTCTGATGTGCCGCGGTCATTTCAAGAAGGGCTCCTCCAAATCAAAATTGACCAGAAGTATGGCTGCTCTATTAGACACGGCTGCACCCTCAGCACGGACATCCCAGGTAACTATCTTATTTTCTTCTGTGTGTGTCGATTGCCGTGATATACTGATCTCATCTTTCAGGGTGCAAGTTCTACATTTGTTGAATCCTCATCGGCAACTCACCCTTCATCTCCACCTGCTGCACCTTCATCGTCACACCTCATCATCCTTGACGATTCTCTAGAGGTAACCCTTAAATTAAACTCTGACCATCGTATCGACACCTTTACTCATTTGCTTTTCTCACAGCATCAAGTAGTCGCATCGGCAACTGCCCCGAGTGCGCAGACATTTCAACCATCCATCGCCGATGCCCCCAACCATCCAGTGCTGATATTTTATGGCACAAGCGTAAGGCTTCATCGGAGGACGAGTCTCAATTAAAACGGGCGAGGCTTATACTAGATCCAGCCGCATCATCGGCATCCTCACTCTGCTAGACATCATCCAATGTTCCTGCACAGACTTCCCCATCGGCAACTGTTCTCCAATCGGCTGTTGTACCTGTACAAGAATCTTCATCGGCACTGGCATTGCAGCAGCAACCAGCCGAGGTATCAACGCAGGAAACACCACCGGCAATCATACCTCAGGTTGCTTCTTCTAGCCAAAGGCGAGAAATTGCCTTAAAACAAGTAAGGCAACTCCCTTAGCCAATTTTCAACATTTATATCCTTTAGCTAACAACTTTTCCCTTTCAGGAGCAAGATTCCCCTGATAGCCTATTCTCTTTCTCTATTATTGAAGACATTCCTGATGATGAAGAGAACGAAGAAAGCTCTGCTCCAGCCTCCGAAGCCTTATCATCCGAAATCAAGTCTAGGTTGGAGACATTGCTATCCCTGCTACAACAGGAAACATATCAGCTAATCCAGGACTCTGACTCCACCAGGGCAAATTTCAAGGCAATCCGAGGCCAGATCCCTGCCGACGTTGAAGAGACACTCTTTCAAGCCGCACACCTAGAGAGTCGGCAACTCCAGTATCAGAAAGCTACTAAACGTATTGGCGACAGAACTACCCAGGCACGACTCCAGGAGGAGATGATGAAGCATAAACAATCTGCCGCTGAGAAACACAAAGACATCGGCAAACTAGAAGCCTCCCGTGTAGAGCTGGAAGAGAAGATTTTCCAATTATCGGCAAAGAAAGAAGCTTTATTAGCGGAGCTGAAAAAGGTCGAAGAAGCCCTGGATACAGCCACTTAAGAGAAAGCCCAAATGCCTGACGCTATCAAGATTCTTCAGCAGGAAAGGGACAACCAAGCCCTCAAGACACTGGCCCTTAAGAAGAAAATCAAGCCAGTAGAAGGCAATGCCGATGAAGATGTAAGAACAATAGAGGAAGCCAACCAGATTTGCCTGTGTGCGATATCGGCTATTCATTCACTGCTAAACTTGTAAACTCCGTTTCCATCGGCAAAGTAGTGCATCGGCAACTTCTAAAACATCATATTAACGTAGCGTCGATACGTTCTTATTGAACAAGTATTATATCTGTTTCTTCACGCACCCATCCAAATACTAGGATAATATCTCTTCAGATATTTACCATTCAACGCTCTTGGAAATATTTCTCCTTCAAGAGTTTCTAGAATATAAGCATTACCAGGAACGGACCGACTTACTCGATAAGGACCCTCCCAATTAGGAGACCACTTGCCAAACTTTGCGCTCTTAGTCCCAATCGGTAAAATCAGTTTCCAGACTAGATCGCCATTAACAAATTCCTTCACCTTTACCTTCTTGTCATACCACCTGGCAACTCTTTTCTTATTCTCTTCAATGCTGAGTAAAGCCTTTAGCCGATGACCCGCCAAATCTTCCAACTCATCTTTCATGAGCGTATTGTAATAATCGGCCGACAGTTGATTTTGATGAAATATCCACCTCGAACCGGTCTTTATTTCCCAAGGCAAAACCACGTCATGTCCATATACCAACTGATAAGGTGACACCTTAGTAGCACCATGACAGGCCATTCGATACGACCATAAGGCCTCGTTCAAAACCGTGTGCCACCTCCTGGGATTTTCCTTAATCTTGCGCTTAATGAGTTTAATAATCCCTTTATTAGATTCTTCGGCCTGACCATTAGCTTGAGCATAATAAGGAGAAGAGTTTAAAACTTTGATTCCCATCTCATCGGCAAATCCATCAAACTCTCCTGAAGTGAACATGGTTCCTTGATCGGTCGTAATGGTCTGAGGAATGTCGAACCGATACACAATATGCTCCTTCACAAAATCAATCATGTTGGCCGTCGTCACATTTTTCAAAGGAACTGCCTCAACCCATTTTATAAAGTAATCGGTGGTAACGAGGATGAATTTATGCCCTTTGCTTGACGGTGGATAAACTTGACCGATGATATCAATAGCCCATCCTCGAAACAACCACGGCTTAATTATGGGATTCATTGCCGATGCGGGTGCCCTTTGGACATTACTGAATTTTTGACACTCTTGACACCCTTTAAAATATTTGAAACAATCTTCAAGTATTGTTGGCCAGTAAAATCCATTTCATCTGATCATCCATTTCATCTTGAAAGCCAACTGATGTGCCCCGCATACTCCTTCATGAATTTTGCCCATTAAACCCTTTGATTCTTCTTCACAAGACACTTGAGCAAAACTCCATCCATTGTTCAATACTATAACTCATTATCTAGGAGCACGTACTTAGTAGCCTGAAAACTTATACGCCTTTCGACCTTCTTAGATGGATCCTTCAAGTAATCGATAATTTCCTTCCTCCAATCATCAGCGTCTGTTGCCGATGTCAGCACTTCCTGGATCTGTTGGTACCCCGAAGCATGTTGTGCTAGCCGATTAGCCTCTTCATTATGCAATCTAGAGATATGTCCAAGGCGGAAATATTTAAACTCCTTCAATAATTGTCGACATCTTTCGTAATACGAGGTTAAAACTTCACTTTGACACTCATATATTCCAGCTAACTGATTAATAACTAGCATTGAATCACCAAAGATTTCAACAGCATTGGCACAGACTTCTCTGAGTAACTCTAATCCTTTCAACACAACCTGATATTCAGCCTGATTGTTTGTCGATGTGGTAGCAATCGGCAATGAGAATTCGTATTTCTTCCCTTGAGGTGATATCAACACAATGCCGATGCCTGCTCCTTCTCCACACGTAGAACCATCAAAGAAAAGTGTCCATGGAGCAATCTCTAAAGAGTTTACCATGCCGCAATGCTGAGTAATAAAATCGGCCATCACTTGCCCTTTGACTGCTTTAGCTGATTCATAGCGCAGATCAAATTCCGATAATGCTAGAATCCACTTGCCGATTCTTCCACTTAGAATTGGCATTGACAGCATATATTTGACCACATCATCTTTGCATATAACAGTGCATTCGGCCGTTAATAGATAATGCCTTAATTTAACACAGGAGAAATATAAGCATAAGCATAACTTTTCAATGGCCGAATACCTGGTCTCAGCATCTACCAATCTTCTGCTCAGGTAATAGATTACACGTTCTTTCCCTTCAAACTCTTAGATTAGAGCTGACCCAATGACTTCATCATCACCCGATAGATATAACCTGAAGGGCTCCCCGTGTTGAGGTGGAACTAGCACTAGAGGATTCACCAAATACTTCTTAATTTCTTCTAAAGCCAACTGCTGTTCTTCTCCCCACACGAATTCCTGATCGGCCTTCAGCTTCAACAATGGACTGAAAGCTTTTATTTTTTCTAATAAATTAGATATGAATCTTCGAATAAAATTAATCTTGCCGATCAGAGACTGTAGGTCGGTCTTATCGGTAGGAGCAATCACTTTATTGATGGAATCAATGGACTTCCTGCTAATTTCAATACCCCTCTGATGCACCATGAAGCCTAAGAATTGTCCTGCCGATACACCAAATGCACACTTGTTGGGATTCATTTTCAACCCATGTTTCCTTGTGCATTCCAATATCTTCTGCAAGTCAACTAGATGATTTTCGAAGTCTCCAGACTTAACCATCACATCATCTATATAAATTTCAACCAATGTGCTGATGTACTCATGAAAAATGTAATTCATTGCTCTCTGATAAGTAGCACCGGCATTCTTCAAACCAAAAGTCATGACTATCCATTCAAATAACCCCACATGACCTGGACATCTGAAGGCAGTTTTGGAGATATATTCTTCGGCCATAAAGATCTGATTATATCCGGCGTTCCCATCCATGAAGCTAATAATGCGATTCCAGCAACAGCATCAATTAATAAATCAGCAACGGGCATCGGGTAGCCATCCATCGGTGTAGCTTTGTTAAGATTCCTAAAATCAATACAGACATGAAGTTTCCCATGCTTCTTGTAGACAGTAGCCACAATAGAAATCCATTCAGCATATCGGCATTATTGGATGAACTTTGCTTCAATCAACCTTGTTATTTTGGCCTTAATATCAGGTAGCACTTTAGGATTGCATCGGCGTGCTGGCTGCTGATGTGGCCGAAATCCTTGTTTGATAGGTAACCGATGTTCAATAATTGATCGATCTAACCCGGGCATCTCTGTGTAATCCCAAGCAAAATAATCCTTGTATTCTTTCAATAAAGCAATTAGTTATTCTCTGCTCTGGAGATCTAACTTAGCACTAACAAAAGTTGGCCTCGGCCTACTGCCATCACCAATGTCTACTTCTACTAAGTCATCAGCTGATGTAAATCCATGGCCTAATTTTCCATCATTGGCAAACCTATCCATTATAACTCATCTTCGAATCCGACTGCTTGGATCGGTGGCAGCTCATAATCGGCAATTTTGAGAAACAATGAATCCCATGCTTCCCCCAATATACACTTGGACCGCTCGTAAGTTTCTGACTCTGCTGATGCAATTATATAAGATGAATCACCAGGGACTACTTCAATCTTATCTTCCACCCACTGTACAAGGCACTGGTGCATTGTAGAAGGAACGCAGCAATTGGCATGAATCCAATCCCTTCCTAATAGCAGATTATAGGCACCTTTACCGCCGATGACAAAGATCATGGTCGGCAATGTTTTGCTGCCGATGGTTAACTTAGTGCAAAGCGCTCCCTTAACTGGTGATATATTACATTCAAAGTCTTTAAGCTTCATATCAGTCTTGACCAGATCTTGATCTACTTTCCCAAGCCTTCGAAACACGACATATGGCATGATATTAATTGCAGCTCCCCCATCTATGAGTATCTTGGACACTGGCTGCCCATCAACTCTGCCTTTGACAAATAAAGCTTTGAGATGTTGTCTCTCATCATCGGTAGGCTTCTCAAAAATGGCCATCATTGGATCCAAGGTCAACTGAGCTACTTGTTCAGAAGGAACAATTTCTTCTTCGTCATCGGTAAGTGCTAGGAATTCCATCGGCAACATGAAAACCATGTTGATATCTGCCGATGGGCCTTCATCTTTGCGTTTTGATTGCCACACTTGAGACTTCACCCCATGGGAGTTTTCTTCTCTGCGCTCACGTTGCATCTTCCTCTTCTGAGTTTTTGTCAGACCATCAGGGCACCATTGAGGAAGCTTTGTCTTCCAGACAGACTGATAACGTTTCGTATTCGAATCTGGGCAATTTATGTTGGGATCTCTGCAGAGTATTGCTTCATCGGGAACTCTTGCATTGGCCATTTCCTCGAGTTCTTCCTGATCCATCGGAAAGCAGTCGTCATGCCTACCCAACCTTTCATGTACACTGGTTCTGCCCCCAGTCGATCATGCACTGATGCCCTTCATCTGATCGGCTCATTGACGCACCATCTTTGATCACCATCATACGGTCCTCTTTTTGTCTGATCAGCTCGATCGTAACCATTGCACTCAGGGCAACTATCAACAGTAGGCAATTTAATGCCTTCTTCCCAGCAATAAATGAAGAACGGGCATCTCCAATGATCTTCATGCCAACGCCATTCTTCCCGACGCAACTCTTCCTGTCGCTGCCGATAGCGATCACCTAAAACTCTATAGGGAGCAGGTCTAGAAGGTCTTCTGGAACTGCTACTTTCTTCAACTGTTCTTTTTCCTCTTAAGTCATCGGTGGTTACTTGATTTCTGGGATCCACCGATGCGTTCCTCTTAGCATTTGCCGATGTTAATACTCTGGTCTTGCTCACGGCATCCACCATGTTTGCTGGGAAAGGGTGCTGATCAATCTTCATCGGCCTTTGAGATTTAGAATTATCAAACTTAATTCTCCCGGACTCAATAGCCGATTGCAATTGCTTCCTGAATACTTTACAATGATTGGTACTGTGCGAAGTTGCATTATGAAATTTGCAGTACCTTATTTTCTTCAGCTCTTCTATCGATGGGATCACATGATTAGGTGATAGCTTGATTTGGCCCTCTTGAAGCAGTAGATCAAATATTCTATCGGCCTTCGTGATGTCAAATGTGAACTTCTCTGGCTCCTTTTGACCAAAAGGACAAGATATTGGCTTCTTACCTTTCACCCACTCAGCCAAGCCGATAGTTGGTTCTTCATCTGAGTCTGATTCCTTTGCTTCTTCTACAAAGGACACCTTTTTACTCCAAGTCTTTCTGGTTCTGGAGCTCGAGCACTTTGGTCAGAAATCCTCTGCACAATGTGGCTTAAACTTTCAAACTCCTGAGAATTGTATTTGTCTCTGAGGTGCGGCAACAGACCCTGAAAAGCTAAACCAGCCAACTGGCGATCATCAAGCACCAAGCTGTAGCATCTGTTTTTCATATCTCGTACCCTTTGCACAAAGCTCTCCACCGATTCGTCACTTCATTGTCTCAATTTCATTAAATCGGTAAGCTTCTTCTCATGGACACTAGTAAAGAAGTACTTGAGGAACTGTCTCTCCAAATCCGCCCAAGTATGAATAGAATTTGGCGGCAATGAGATGAACCATGTGAATGCCGATCCAGACAATGAAGATGAGAATAATTGAACTCTCAATTCATCCCTATTAGCTGCTTCTCCGCACTGGATGATGAAATGATTGATATGCTCCATTGTTGATGTATCATCCTGCCCAGAGAACTTAATAAAATCTGGTACCTTGTACCGATTTGGAAAAGGAATTGAGTCATATGCTGGAGGGTACGGAGTCCGATAAGAATAAGTATTAATCTTGGGCTGAGTCCTAAATTGCTCTTTCATCACTTCTGCAATCTTATCGGTCCAAAACACATCTTGATCTTGCCGATGCACTGGCTGAATTTCTGCTGGAGGTGCTGGTTGATATGCTTCTACGTATCCTTGTGGTACTTGGTTTGGAGGAATCGGCATATTCATAGCACCAGTCTACGAAGCAAAGCTCGTCGGCTGTCTTGCCGATATTTGATCCTGGAAAGCTGCCTGTGGACAATACTGCTGAGTCCCCATCACCTGGTAGCTTGGTTGAATAGCATGTTGCTGAGCTAGTGCTTGCCCTGCCCAATTGTGATTATAATTCATCGGCACCTGACTTGCCGATGGCTGATAGCTCGCTGACAATTGATGCTCTTGTATGATTGGATGATAAACAGCATAATTGCCTTGATTTGCAGGTAACCCAGATTGAGATACAAATGGCAATATGGGTTGTTCTGCAGTATAAACCTTTTGTTGCATTGACGGGGAACTTGCCAATGGATTCACATAAGATGTCTGCTGCGGAGGCGCGTGAAGTCCCATTGACAATGGCTGTATAGTAAGATGTGTAGTAGAATAATGTGATACCTGGGTCATCGGTCGGACCAAAGTTGCCGATACCATAGGACTCTTTCCTGCTACATCATGCACCTGAGGCAATCCAGAATTGGCGGTAGATGGTCCTGGAGGCATCCCATATCCCCACCAATTAGCAGCAACCTGGCTGTGTTGACCTGAAGGACCTGACATTGCTGATGCTGATAGATCTGTACCCAATTGAGTGATCTGCCTTTCCTGAGACGTTAGATCTGATCTTACCAGCGTAGCTTCAATGTTAGGTGATCCTGATAAAGCTGGAGGAGCAGGAGCTTCCATACTCTCAGCGGTTGGAATTGTCGATGGAGTACTGACAGATGCTGATCTCGGCTGATGATATGCCGGCTCGACATAACCTGGTGCTTGTCCTTCTCTTAATGTTTGCACAACAGCATTGTAAATAGTATTGGACAGCACGGTGGAGTGGTTGATCAAAGCATGATTTAATGTAGAATTAACCATCTCCGGTAATTTACCAGGGTTGGAGTCAAAAGTTACCTGCCGAGGCAATGGCAGATCTTGCTTCTAGATTACTTCTCCGCCCCTATTCTTGCTGAAAGACTTCAAGCAGAGCTGCCTGTAATCCTCCATAGCTTTTTCCATGGCTAGCTTCTGATCTTCCTTGAGATCTGACTCTGATATCTTGATGATGTTCTCTAGATTGATATCAGCAGGGTTCTTCATGATAAATCTGTTGACTTGGTCCCACCAGGCGTGCCAAAAGATGTGTTGATGCAAAATTCTATCTGCAAACACACCAGGCTAATACCCAAATTTGATATCCGAAGTGTGCCAGTCGATTTGACCTGTTAACCGACAAGGATGATAACTTGAATAAAAAACCAAACGAGACGACAGCGATACGCCCGGACATCAAAGCTCAGAATATATTCGATAACTCTTGAACAGATCAGACAAGACGACAGCGATATGCCCGAAAGTCAAAGCCTGAATCGTGCTCGGTAGACGCGAAACTTGCAAGGTCGTCGGAGATCAAGTTGATGCAGCCTATCGATTCTTGAAAGAACTCGTAGAAAAAAGAAAATACTTGACGAAGTCATTGAAAAGTAAAGTGCTAGTAGAAGTAAATTGTGATAAAAAGTAGATTTGTTTATTGATGCTTGGATGCTCATTACAATGCCCTTCGGCACATATTTATACTCTACTATTTGAAGAATCCTAACTGAATACGAAAAGCTTAAATATAGAAAAATAAACTTACTCCTTATACGAACTCTATCTCTAAAGGAAAAACATAAAACTCGTATAGGAATTGGACTCAGACTACACTACAAAAACCATAAGCTCACATGATGCCGATCCTCTGTCCGTTTCTGTCATGATGAAGTTATCTTTCCATCAGCATACCCTCTGGCATCGACAACAATCTTCTAATCTCTGGTCTGTCTCATCAACAACAGCCCTTCAGCTCCATCGACAGCAATCCTCTAGCTTCCCGCCAGTCTCATCGGTAACAGCTCTTCAGCCTTATTGGTAACAACTCAGACCAATCCACCCTTTATTGGAAACCATTCATTGGCAACATCAAAAGCAATGCCGAAGACAAAATAATAACCAACCCTTTGCTGATTAGCTCAATTTCCGATTCTTACTGACACGTGCCAAAAAATGGTGTCAACAGGACGCATCTGTAATCTTCCTCCACAAGAAATTAGACACACTAAAGTGCTTGTTCAAGCCAAAACAAACAAGAATGGTCGGTGCATGGCCTTGAATTTGAACTAAATCACCACCCTTGGGATCAATGGTAGCCCATAATAAGTTGTTCAACATGTAGAAATAGGGCTTCAAATGAGTGTTCATCCCATCAGCCTGCTATTCATCAAGGTACATCTTAGCTGCAATGAAATCAGCTCGGCTAACTTTCTCAGCATAGTGAGTCCAAAGACTGTCAGCCTCAGGGTCCTCATGATTGAAACCAAGCAAACGAGAAAACTGCACATAGTCACACCAATAATGATGATGCTGGGTCATCCAATGCAACACCTTGTGACCATGATCAATGTGGAGAGTAAACCAAAACTAACAAAGGATTTTGGTGTTCCAATCATGCTGAAAAGACATGAGCGGCAAAAGAAGCCGCTCCTCAAGTCTAGCCTTCAAAGCAGGAATATCAGTATGCTTGATTTTGTCCAGAGATTCAGGTTTCAAAGCCTTGTGCAAAAATATAGGAGTAGTGCCAGAAGTAGTGTCCTTGAGGCACACAGAGAGGTAATAATCATGATGAAATAGAAACCAAAACCTTTCATCAACCCTGGGATTCCGAATAAATAGGTAGGGATTTTTCAAACGCTGCTTTGCTAGAGCCTGACGATCCTTGGTGTAATCAAAGAATGCACAAGGGAGATTAGGGGTATGAATCTTAGCCTTATAGTGCTGGTGATGAGGAAGAACACGAGCTGCAGTGATGGCCCCAATAATCTCAGAAGACTGATTGAACTGCGACTGGAGAGTAAGGCCTTCGATTTCTGCAGGGTTGGTTGACAGAACCCCATTGACAATGTCCTCATGGCAGCGACAAGCGTGTGCATATGGGGTATCAACCACAAGGGCAGGGCTACCACGGGAAGACTCAGCACGATTAGCCTCACGCTGACGAGCATGCTGACTAGCTGAACGTCCTCCTCGCCATCACCCAAACTCTGTGGACAAGGATGAGCACTTCGAGTGGGGTCGCGGCGCTCTGCCATGCTGCAAGGCCAAAACAAGGGCACGAAGGTCTTAGACATGCTAGCAAATGCTTGCAAGAAGGGTAGAATGATGAACCCACACAAACTGAGCCACTGGGTGCTACTAGTACTACTGGTCCACGAGGACCGGTACTACCGGTAGTACGTGTATGCGACTCTATCCGAGGGGAACAAAAACATCCACCATGGAAGTTGCAAGATAGGCATACACAAAGCATGTATAGTCAATAAAGAACTAGCACGAGCAAGAAAACGGCCGAGAACAAAGTACATTGAGAGATCAGGCATGAACTCCATGGTACCTCATTGCTCGGGAAGAAGAGGCCGAATCCGCACGTGCCGAGACCTTTCGGCGCCAAAAAACTCCCCCAAAATGATCTCTAAGGCTAGAGGAAGCTCCCCCTCAAAGGAAATTGAGAATAGCCAGAGGGAGAGGAAGATCGGGCGGCAGGAGGCCAGGCGGCGGCACCGCCACGGACACAAACGGGCGGGTCGGGTGGGGAAGAACAAAGGGATAAGGTAAAAGAGTAAATTTTATTAACCGGCGGCCCTTTTATCCGCATTAAATTTGGCTTACCGGTAGTACCGGTCTGGTCGACCGGAAGTACCGATGGACTGGTCGGGTTAACGCGGAAGTATGCGAGAATTTGAACTAGTGGTAGTTGTGGGCCTCCATCGGTAGTACCGATAGCCGGTACTACCGGTGGTACCAGCGGTACTACCAGTAGGTCAAAAACCTGCTGGAAGCAAATCTATAGATGGTGAACTATATAGTGAAAAAGAACTCTCTCAAACAAGACCAGATTTCATCAAATTAATACAAAACAATGGTCGGGCCTGAGATGTTAAAAATAGGTTTTGAAGTTTCACAGAATGATTTTGCAAATATTTTATCCAATTCTAAGCCAATCAAGGTGTGCAAGATGTCATTCCATGTTACGAGATTCTACGATATTGAGCTCATGCCTCAAAGCATAAAATCTTGACTCATCTAGAGGCTTTGTGAAGATATCGGCTAACTGTTGAACAGCGATATCTCCTTTGGCTTGGTGGTCTCTAAGAAAATGATGACAGATGTCTAGGTGCTTTCTACGAGAATGGTTTATGAGGTTATCGGCTAGCTTGATTGCACCCTCATTATCACATAAGAGTGGAATCTTGGACAGGTTGTTACCAAAGTCTCTCAAGGTTTGCTTCATCCAAAGTAGTTAGGCACAACAAGAGCCGGCCGCCACATACTCGACTTTAGCGGTGGATAGGGTAATGGAGTTTTGCTTCTTAGAACTCCAAGACACCAAAGACCTACCAAGGAATTGGCAAGTCCCAGATGTACTCTTCCTCTCTACCTTGCAACCGGCATAATCCGAATCGGAGTAACCAAGTAGAGTGAAAGATGAGCCCTTAGGATACCATAAGCCAAGATTAGGTGTGTGCACCAAATACCAAAAATTCTCTTAACGGCCATGAGATGACATTCTTTTGGATTAGATTAAAATCTTGCACACATGCACACACTAAGCATAATATCGGGCCTAGATGCACAAAGATAAAGCAATGATCCAATCATGGAATGATATACCTTTTGATCAACAGCTTTACCATCCATGTCAAGGTCAAGATGTTCTGTGGTTAGCATTGGCATGTTGATGGGTTTGGCCTTGTCCATACCAAACTTCTTCAACATGTCATTTGTATACTTGGTTTGGCAAATGAACGTTCCTTCCTTGAATTGCTTGATTTGAAAACCAAGGAAGAAGGTCAATTCTCTCATCATGGACATCTCAAACCTCTTGGTCATAATCCTACTAAATTGCTCACAAAGCTCCTTATTAGTACTACCAAATATTATGTCATCGACATATATTTGGCAAATAAAGAAATCACCATTAACTTTTTGAGTAAATAAAGTAGGGTCGGCCTTTTCTATCTCAAACCCTTGTTTGAGTAGGAAGTCCTTGAGACAATCATACCAAGCTCTAGGGGCTTGTTTGAGCCCATAGAGTGCCTTACGAAGCTTGTAGACGTAGTCGGGATGATGTGGATCTTCAAAATCTGGTAGTTGTTCAACATACACCACTTCAGAGAGGGGGCCGTTGAGGATTGCACTTTTCACATCCATTTGAAACAACTTGAAATCATGGTGAGTAGCAAAGGCAAGTAATATACAAATGGATTCAAGCCTAGCTACCGGTGCATAAGTTTCCCCAAAATTCAAACCTTCAATCTGGGTGTAACCTTGTGCAACCAACCGTGCCTTGTTCCTTGTTACCACGCCATACTCATCTTCTTTGTTGCGGAAGACCCACTTGGTACCTATCACATTTTGCTTGGGCCTTTCCACCAAGGACCAAACTTCATTCCAGGTAAAGTTTTCCAACTCCTCTTGCATAGCCATCACTCAATCCTCATCTTGCAAGGCATCCTGCACCTTAAGAGGTAACATAGAGGAAACAAAAGAGTAATGCTCACAAAAAGATGCTAAACAGAAACAAGTCATCACTCTACTTCATATACTTCCTATCACATTTTCAATGGGATGGTCCCGTTCAATGGATTGACAAACTCTTGGTGAGGTTCTATTGTTCTTCTTTGAATTGGGCCATCATCTTCGCTATCATAGTCTATGCCAGTTGGAGAAACTCCATCAAGGGCTCCCCCTTGATCATCATCTTGGTTGTTTTCTTCAACTTGTGGTGGATCTTGATTTGCTTGTTCTCTTGAATCATGACCATCTCTTGATGTGGAGGCATCACCATGGGCATTGGTTGACCCATGATGCAAGTGTGGGTCATGATGGACTTGCACTTGTGCATCATCATCATCATCTTTTTCAACGGGTTTCACTTCACTGGTTGCAAGCTTCTTTATCACTTTATAAGAAGGCTCCTCTTTACCTATAATGTCCATATTGACTTGCTCCTTTTGAGAGCCGTCAGATTCATCAAAAGTCACGTCTATCGTTGTTTCAGTAAGACCGATGGTCTTATTGAAAACATGATATCCATGTTTGTTAGTATCATAACCAAGAAGGAAACCTTCATCTACCTTCGGTTTAAACTTAGAGCTTTTGGATTTCTTTCTAAGTATGAAACACTTGCATCCAAAAACTCTAAAGTAATCAACCTTAGGCTTTTTACCAGTGAGTAGTTCATAGGCGGTTTTGTTCATGATCTTATGGAGGTATAGACGGTTGATTGCATGACATGCCGTGTTGACCGCCTCCGCCCAAAAATCTTTCTCCAGAGTCTTGTACTCATCCAACATTGCTCTTGCAGCCTCTATAAGTGTTCAGTTCTTCCTCTCCACAACCCCATTTTGTTGGGGAGTGTAGGGGACCAAAAACTAATGCTTGATCCCTTCTTCATCAAGGAATTGCTCAATGTTGGTGTTCCTGAACTCCATCCCGTTGTCACTTCTTACTCTCTTGATCTTCACATCGAACTCATTTTGAGCCCTTCTTGCAAACTTTTTGAATATTACTTGGGTCTCACTTTTATCTTTCAAAAAGAACACCCAAGTGAAGAGAGAATAATCATCAATAATTACAAAACCATATTTGTTACCTCCAATGCTTATATAAGCATTGGGTTCGATAAGTCCATGTGTAGTAACTCAAGTGGCCTTGATGTTCTTGGCGGGATGTTTGGCTCCAAATTTTTCCTCGCTTGGCATGCACTGTAAATCCTATCTTTCTCAAAAGAAACATTTGTTAGTCCAAGAATGTGTTGGCCTCTTTGAAGGTTGGCCAAGTTCCTCATCCCAACATGAGCTAGTCGGTGATGCCACAACCAACCCATGCTAGATTTTACCACTAAATAAGTCTCGGACCCCACTCTACTAGCTGTGAAGTAAACTAGATAGAGCTTGCCCTTTTGTTGACCCGTAAAGTCAATAGAGGAATCCACCCTTCTAGAGACTTCCGCACCCTTATCCATAAAGAGAATTGTAACCCATCTCACAAAGTTGTGAAATGGACAATAAATTGTATCCCAACGAATCCACAAGTAAAACATTTGAAATTGAATTATCATTGATATAGCAATTTTACCCAAACCAAGAATCTTTCCTTTACTATTGTCACCAAATGTGATTCCTTCACCCATGCTTTCACTTGGTTGGAAGAAGTCAAACATTTTCTTTACTTCGGACATATGATTGGTGCATCCACTATCTAGCACCCAACATGGTCCACCGGAGGAGTATGCCTACAAAACAAAATTAAGCCTTTGTTTTAGGTTCCCAATTTGACTTGGGTCTTAGTGGGTTAGAAACATAAGATTTGGGCACCCAAACACTCTTCAAGATTTGCCTCTTCTTGAGAGCGCCCATATACTTTACAATAATTTTACAATCCTTATCCTAACAACACATGTAATCATAAAAGTTGTTCCTTGAGATAGGCACTTGTTGCTTGGGAGCCTTCACTTCCTTCTTCTTGATGTTCTTGTTGTCAGAGGAAGTGATAGGGGAAACCTCAATATTGTTTACCTTGTTGATGAGGTCAACAAGAGGCATGCTCTTATTGAACTTCACACAAGGCACACCATTTACCATGTTTCTCCCGTTGGCCTTACCATCATACCTATTGTAGCCGAGGCCATCCTTTATGTGTGGATGCCTAGGCGCCTTGTAGATTGTGGTTGGTTGCTTATCCTTGCTCTTGCAACCAATGTCCACAATGACTTTCAACTTAAGAATCTCCTTTTCCTTCTTCTCTAGCTCAACAAGGTTAGTTGATGAGGACATCACTCCATTGGATGCACAAGATGATCCTCCGCTGGACATTCAAGGTCCAATCACAAGAGCTCGCGCACGACAATTAAATTTACAGGTGAGCTCGTTCTTAAGGAAGTCTTTTTATGATTTTGAGAATAGATTGCTACCTAATGATTATATTGTACTTAGGAATCATGGAGAGGACCAAGGGATGCATAAGGGATGGCTTGGAGGCATGGAGTACCAGCAAGGGCGCCCAAGTCAAGGTGGAGACCCAAACTGAGTCGACTTCGAGCCTGTTTCAGAGTCCAAGACTAGTGTGGAGTAAAGAGGATGCCCAGGACGCATCCGGACTCCGTTTTTGATGATCCATCTATGGATGGAAAGATAATTTCATAAGGAAGCCAATGGCATTGGTTTGAGGTCAAAATTCCTTCGGAGTCATCAGGAAATATCAAAACAAATGAGCATCCAGAATCTGTTTCGGTGCTGCATCACCGTTTTTGGTCCGTTGGGCCATGTATCGTTGTTGAGCCCATTAGGGGGCGCGTCCAGGGGTGGCGACGACCCTTAGACCTCTATAACCAGCCACCGCCTCTCTTGTTAGGTTTTGGGTTTTGCTTAGATTATTCTGTTCACAACAGTTTCGCTGCGTCGTCGGTTTGTGAGACCCCAACTCATGAGATTAATCATTCATCTGCAATTGGTTGCATTCTTTTGTGTTCTTGCTTGTGTTCTTTGATTAGCAGGCAAAGGACTCAGCCTTCTTAGCAAGGTCGACTGTGCTTCAACGGTCGATAACCAGAGGAGAAGTGGTGCTGTGATTGCGGGGTTTAGAGCCGAGTTGTTCGAAAGCCGGATCGAATTGTGTCACGATTCTACCAAATCGAGAGTTATTAGAACCTTTCAGAAGATTGGGAACCCTAGTTCACATCAAGTGGTATCAGAGCTTCAGGTACACCGTCACTAGTGAATTCTGTTCCCATCTTGTGCCTGAGCAACATCGCATTAGACAAGCCACTAGTGAATTTAAAGATTTTGCTATCATTTGGTGGACTGGTTTAGTTGCAGATAATTGCCAACCTCATACATGGGAAGAACTTAAGTTTGCTATGCGTGATAGATTTGTGCCACCATCGTATCATAGAGATACGTAAAAGACTAATGCGTTTAGAACAGGGACATAAATCTGTGCAGGATTATTATGGTGAACTTCAGAAAGGTTTGATGCATTGTGGCATAGTGGAGGGAACTGAGGATTCTATTGTTCGTTTTTATGTAGGTTTGAGGGAGGAAATTCAGGACATAGTTGATTATAAGGAATTTAGCACTGTCAACCAGTTGTTTTAATTTGCTATGCTTGCAGAGAAGGAATTGCAGGGCGAGATAAGCAGGCCAAGAGCAAGGCTGGCACCTCATACACACCACGCATGGGAGCATCATCGGGGTTTCTCAAGGCATCCTCCTTCTGCACGCCTCTACCAGCAAACAAGAGGACGTCTTCTGTGCAACCTTCTTGTTCAGGTAAAAATTTAGTGCAGGAACCATTAAAGAGTGCATCTTGTGTTGCCTCAACAGGACGCACTCCTAGCATTCAGTGTCATTGGTGCCATGGTTACGGACATGTGCAAAAGGACTGTCCAAGTCAGTGGGCATACATTGCTACAGAGGATGGGTACATCAGCACCTCTGACGTGGAAGATGATGATGAAGAACAAGATGTTCAAGAAGAAGGTGAGGTCTTTGGTAGCAAGGACACATCAGCCTACATGAGTGTCATTGTGTAGTGAGTGCTTAGCGCACAAGTACAACAACCTGAGAAGCTGCAATGCCACAATTTGTTCCAAATTTCTTTGTCATCAACAACCGGCGAGCACGTGTCATCATTGATGGGGGTAGCTACAATAATTTGGTGAGTTCAGATTTGGTCAAGAAGCTTGACTTGTCTACACGCCCACATCCCCATCCGTACCATATTCAGTGGTTGAATGATTCTGGTAAGGCTAAGGTAACAAAAACTTGCAGAGTTTCTTTTTCCATTGGTACCTATGTTGATTCCGTTGATTGTGATGTAGTACCTATGGAAGCTTGTTCACTTTTATTGGCTCGCCCTTGGGAATTTGATAATGATGCTGTTCATCATGGTAGAAGTAATACATACACTTTTGTTCATAAAGGAAAGAAAATTACTTTGGTTCCAATGACCCCAGCTGAAATTATACAAGTTGATAAAGAATGAGCTGCTAGTTTGCATGATGTTAAATCTGAAAATCAACAAGTTGCAAATTCTGTTTACCCACCTAAAAAGAATAAGTTGACACCTAATTCTATGGTCGAGGAAATTAAATTGAAGGGTGGTGTTATGCTTGCAAGAAAATGTGACCTTGCTGAAATTTCTGATGATGATATTTGCTATACTTTGGTTTGCAAACGAGCTTTGTTTTCTCTTGATGATGTTGTTAGTTCGAGACCTCCTACTGTCACTAACCTTTTGCAGGAGTATGAGGACGTTTTTCTAGCTGAGATACCCCCGGGGCTGCCACCCATGAGAGGAATAGAGCATCAAATTGATTTGATTCCAGGAGCGACATTGCCAAACTGTGCTGCTTATCGAACCAACCCTGAAGAGACTAAGGAGATTCAGCGACAAGTCCAAGAGCTTTTGGACCGTGGATATGTACGAGAAAGCCTTAGTCCTTGTGCTGTTCCTGTGATTTTGGTTCCTAAGAAAGATGGTTCTTGGCGCTTGTGTGTTGATTGTAGAGCCATTAATAATATTACTATTCGATATCGTCATCCTATTTCTAGGCTTGATGACATGCTTGATGAGTTATGTGGCTCTGTAATTTTCACTAAAATTGACTTGCGTAGTGGCTACCACCAGATTAGAATAAAACTTGGAGATGAATGGAAAACAGCTTTCAAAACTAAATTCGGATTATATGAGTGGTTAGTAATGCCTTTTGGTTTAACTAATGCACCTAGTACTTTTATGAGATTGATGAATGAAGTTTTAAGGGCTTTTATTGGGAGATTTATGGTAGTTTACTTTGATGATATTTTGATTTATAGCAAGTCTTTGGATGAACATATGGATCACTTGCGTACAGTTTTTAATGCTTTACGCGATGCACGCTTATTTGGTAACCTTGAGAAGTGCATCTTTTGCACGGATCGAGTCTCTTTTCTTGGATATGTTGTTACTCCATAGGGAATTGAGGTGGATGAGACAAAAATTGAAGCCATTAGGAGCTGGCCAGTACCCCAATCCATCACACAGGTGAGGAGTTTTCTTGGTCTTGCAGGTTTCTACCGCCGCTTTGTCAAGGATTTCAGCACCTTTGCTGCCCCATTACATGAGTTGACAAAGAAGGGCGTGGTGTTTCAATGGGGTAAGGCACAAGAGGAGTCATTTGAGACATTAAAAGGTAAGCTTACACACGCACCATTGCTGCAACTTCCAAACTTTGGTAAGACTTTTGAGTTAGAATGTGATGCTAGTGGAGTTGGCATTGGAGGTGTTTTGATGCAAGATGGTAAACCTGTGGCATACTTTAGCGAAAAATTGCATGGTCCTGTTTTAAATTACTCTATGTATGATAAGGAATTGTATGCTCTTGTACGTTCTTTAGAGACGTGCCATCATTATTTGTGGCCTAAGGAATTTGTTATATATTCAGATCATGAATCACTTAAGTATCTTCGTTCTCAAAATAATCTGAATCATCGACATGCTAAGTGGGTTGAATTTATTGAATCCTTTCCTTATGTTATCAAACACAAGAAAGGGAAGGATAATATAATTACTGATGCTTTGTCTAGACGATATACTATGTTGTCCCAACTTGATTGTAAGATTTTTGGGCTTGAAACAATAAAAGAACAATATGCGCTTGATCCTGATTTTAAAGATGTGTTGCTGAATTGTAAAGAGGGACGTACGTGGAACAAGTATGTGATAAATGATGGATTTGTGTTTAGAGCTAACCGTCTATGCATTCCAGTTGGTTCTGTTCATCTTTTGTTGCTACAGGAAGCTCATTGAGGAGGATTGATGGGCCATTTTGGTGCTAAAAAGACGGTAGCTGTTTTGGCCACACATTTCTTTTGGCCACAGATGAAGAGAGATATTGAGCGGTTCGTGGCACACTGCACCACATGTCAAAAAGCTAAGTCTCGCTTGAATCCGCATGGGTTGTATATGCCTCTTCCTGTTCCTTCTATTCCTTGGACAGATATTTCGATGGACTTTGTTTTAGGATTGCCTAGGACCAAGAGGGGAAGGGATAGTATTTTTGTGGTTGTGGATCGATTTTATAAGATGGCATATTTTATACCATGTCATAAAAGTGATGATGCAACTCATATTGCTGACCTCTTTTTCCAAGATATTGTTCATTTGCATGGTATGCCGTCTACTATTGTTTCAGATCGTGACGCCAAATTTTTGAGTCACTTCTGGCGAACTCTATGGAATAAGTTGGGCACAAAATTGTTGTTTTCAACAACTTATCACCCACAAACAGATGGACAAACAGAGGTAGTGAACTGCACTTTGGGCACCATGCTGAGAGCTGTTTTGAAGAAAAATTTAAAGATGTGGGAAGAATGTTTGCCTCATGTGGAGTTTGCTTACAATCGGGTGACACATTTCCACCAAGGTAAGTCCTTTTTAGGTAGTGTATGGTTTTAACCCTCGTGCTCCAATTGATCTTTTGCCTTTACCTACCCATGAAAGAACACATAGTGATGCTAGTGCACGTGCTGAATTTATTCGTAAGTTACATGAAACCACTAAAGAAAATATTGAAAAGATAAATAAAAAGTATAGAATTGCTGGTAGTAAAGGTAGAAAAGAACTTAAACTTGAACCAGGTGATTTAGTATGGTTACATTTGAGAAAAGCCAGGTTTCCAGAGCTGCGTAAGTCAAAATTAATGCCAAGAGCTGCTGGTCCTTATAAAATTATTGAGAAAATAAATGATAATGCATACAAACTTGAGTTGCCACCCGAGTTCGGGGTTAGTCCTTCTTTCAATATTTCAGATTTGAAGCCGTATTTGGGAGAAGAAGATGACCTTGAGTCGAGGATGACTCTAATTCAAGAGGGGGAGGATGATGAGGATATCACTCCATTGGATGCACAAGATGATCCTCCGCTGGACATTCAAGGTCCAATCACAAGAGCTCACGCACGACAATTAAATTTACAGGTGAGCTCGTTCTTAAGGAAGTCTTTTTATGATTTTGAGAATAGATTGCTACCTAATGATTATATTGTACTTAGGAATCATTAAGAGGACCAAGGGATGCATAAGGGATGGCTTGCAGGTATGGAGGACCAGCAAGGGCGCCCAAGTCAAGGTGGAGACCCAAACCGAGTCGACTTCGAGCCTATTTCGGAGTCCAACACTAGTGTGGAGTAAAGCGGACGCCCAGGATGCATCCGGACTCCGTTTTTGATGATCCACCTATGGATGGAAAGATAATTTCATAAGGAAGCCAATGGCATTGGTTTGAGGTCAAAATTCCTTCAGAGTCATCAGGAAACATTGAAACAAGTTAGTGTCCAGAATCTATTCCGGTGCTGCGTCACCGTTTTTGGTCCGTTGGGCCGTGTATCGTTGTTGAGCCCATTAGGGGGCGCGTCCAGGGGTGGTGATGACCCTTAGACCTCTATAACCAGCCGCCACCTCTCTCGTTAGGTTTTGGGTTTTGCTTAGATTATTCTGTTCACAACAGTTTCGCCGCGCCATCGGTTTGTGAGACCCCAACTCGTGAGATTAATCATTCATCTGCAATTGGTTGCATTCTTTCGTGTTCTTGCTTGTGTTCTTTGATTAGCAGGCAAAGGACTTAGCCTTCTTGGTAAGGTCGACTGTGTTTCGACAGTCGATAACCAGAGGAGACGTGGTGCTGCGATTGCGGGGTTCAGAGCCGAGTTGTTCGGAAGCCGGATCGAATTATGTCACGATTCCACCAAATCGAGTTATTAGAACCTTTCAAAAGATCGGGAACCCTAGTTCACATCATTAGTAGCACAGGCATTTAAATCAACATTATAGCATTTTTCACATCCTTTACTTGTTGAAGCATTAGAGTCCTTAGAAGAAGTAGAAGTGCTCTTCCAAAGAGTGTCATAGTTTACCTCAAGCTCATGATATTTATTTGTCAAGCTTGTGAGGCTCTCTTGAGATAAACTATAATCATTCTTTAGACTAGCCAAAGAGTCATTAAGTGAGGCATGTTCCTTAGTCAAGCACTCATGTGAGTCCTTGACCAAAGACAACTCTACACTTAACTTCTCAACCTTCTCTTTTTCTTTGGTGAGACATGCCTCTAGCCCTTGGTTCTTCTCCCTTTCCACTAGGAGCATTTCACTTTGCGACTCTAAGCATGTCTCATGCTCATCTATGGTGTACATTAATTTTAAGATTTTAGAGGCAGCTTCTTTTCTATATTTCTTAATGATTTTGATAGCATAGTTTTCATCAAATTCATCATCATCATCAAATTCATCATTAGAGTGTGTGAAAGTGTGAGATGATACCTTCACCTCCTTTGCCATAAGGCAAGTGGGAGTGACATCTTCATCATCGGAGAGGTTGACGAAGAGCTTAGGTGGTGAAGAAGTGTTGGTGAAGAATGATGAAGAGGATGTCTCATGTATAGCAATTACAACTACACTCTTCTTCTCATTGTCATTATCTTCATCACTATCATCATCAGATTGCCACTCTTCACCTATGTGTGCTTCATCTCTCTTCTTGTTCTTGTACTTCTTGTCATCTTCCTTATTGTATCTTGACTTCTTGCTTTTGTTTGGACAATCCACAGCAAGGTGACTGGCCAAACCACACTCATATAAAAATCTCTTCTTGTATGGCTTGTTTCCTACACTACTCCTCATCTTGTTCTTCTTGTTTATCAAGAACCTTGGATAATTCTTTACCATGAGAGCTTGTTCTTCATCAAGTTCTTCTTCAATGTCATCATGCTTATGCTCATAACATCCTTTGTTGCAATGACTTGACCCACTTGCATGAGATACCACAAGTGCAATATTTCTCTTTTAACTAAGCCTCTCTTTGGTCTCATCATCTAGAACTTCATGATGCATAATATTTGCAATCATCTCTTATGTTGTCATGGTGGTGTAGTTCTCTCTTTCCATTATCACGGAAGCGAGGATGCTATTCTTGTCTCTATATATTCTACATAGCTTTCTTGCTGCAGCTTGTTCTTCCCATCTATCACATCCAAGAGCTCTAACTCTATTGATCAATGTCATGAATCTATCATACATGGCTTTAGTTGTTTCTCCTTCCATCACTTGAAAATTCTCAATCTTGTTTTGAAGAAGCTCAATGTTTCCTATGCTCACACTCTTATCACCCTCAAATGATATTCTTAGGGTTTCCCAAATTTGCTTTGCATTTACCATACCATTCACCTTGTTGTTGTCCTCCAGAGTGAGACATTGCAAGATCAAGGTTGCCGCAGTGGCACTGAGATGGAAGTCCGACTCATCTTCAGGTGTCCAATCTTTAGGATCTACGGGAATGTTCACACCAACTTTAACCGTTTACCAACATCTTGCGACTATAAGATGCAACTTCATCCTATGAACCCAATCGGTGTATCTTACTCCACCAAACGGAGGTGGCTTGCCGGGATTGATCATTGGCATGTGAGGATTGGTGTTCTTGCTTGTGGAGCTATACTCATATCCCACCTTTGAGTATCTTTTTGGTGCTTTGCTTGCATCTTCACCTTCATTTTCATTCTCTTTGCTAGTTGCTTCTTCATCTTTCTTGTCAATGATCTTTTGCATTTTGTCTAGTTGCTCTTGCATCTTGTTCATTTGCTCTTCTTGTTGCTTTTGCAGCGTCACGGTGAGCTGTGCCGTTATTTGAGCAGCTAAATCTTTCATTGCTTTCTCATCCATCTTGGCCAATGTTACTCCTCACGCGGTGAAGCGTTGATCCGAGGGACCACGGCTCCGATACCACTTGAAAGGATCTAATCGGCCTAGAGGGGGTGAATAGGCGATTTTTTATAACCTGTAACTTAAAGCTCAAATTCAGAAGTTAAATACCAACCGGTAGCAGGACCGGAAGTAGGACCGGTAGTACCTGTAGTTGAAAACCAGTAATACCGATGCAAACTTCCAGTACTACCGGTACCCTACGAAACTATGAAATCAAAATAAAAATCAGAGTAAAATGAGCTATAATTTTAGATCCATGCTTTACCACCCCTTTGTTGATGTTGGTGATGAGTTAACTTCTTGGAGCTTTTCACCGCACCAAATCATAGATCGAGTCCTCCAACCTCAGAACTTGGGGATGGGGATGAAGAACACAAAGAACACAAAGAAACAAGGGTAGTCGAAGCTACCACCATAGCAAGACACATGATTTAATCCAAGGTTCGGCAATCCCCACAAAAGAGTTCCTACGCCCCCGTTGTTGAGGTGACCACAAAGGTCTGACCACGAAGGTCTCCTCGCTCAAGCAACCATGAAGGATTACTTGAGATATTCAGTAAGAATCAAGGGTAATACAAACACTTCGGGGCGCCCTCACAAATGAAGCAACATGGGCAACCACGAAGAACGCCTAGCCGGCTAGGGTTCCAAGAACCCAAGAGTAACAAACACAAATCAAGCTGGCAAGACGAGGAATCCAAGTGCTCAACTCATAGATCGAAGTTCCCGCTCTCTAATCTCACGTCCCTAGCTCAAATCCTTGAGGGGATAAAGTTTTGGGAGCAAAGGGGGAGAGAGCAGGCGAGCTGTTGCTTGGGTGAAGTTTCTCTCGGGTGTGAATGAATGGAATGGGCAAGAGAGAGAGAAAGGAGAGAGGTGAGGGTTATATATAGTGCCTGTCCAGAACAACTACCGGTACTACCGATGGGAACCACTGGTACTACCG
The DNA here is from genome assembly GCA_023333625.1 of Bothriochloa decipiens. Taxonomy (NCBI): domain Eukaryota; kingdom Viridiplantae; phylum Streptophyta; class Magnoliopsida; order Poales; family Poaceae; genus Bothriochloa; species Bothriochloa decipiens. The sequence continues at coordinate 9,195,176 of CM041647.1, forward strand.
GTACCTCATGAAATATGACCGTTGGAGTGTGTCAGAGCTTGCAGAGTGTGGCAGATCGGTACTACCGGTCCAACGAACGGTACTACCGGTAGTACAAGGGCGAGCAACTATGCACGTCCGACGGGCTCGAAAAAATATTCATTGCAACTACCGGTCTATAATTCAATTAAATCTGGTACTTCTAGCAGTAGCCAGTACTACCGGTCAACTACCGGTGTACTTCCGGTAGTATAAAACTGCAACCTCGAGCGTTCAACTTTGTAGAAAAAATAGACTGGTACTTTCGGTCTATAAATCATTTTAATCCGTTGCTACCGGTGGATACCGGTACTACCGGTCTAGTGACCGGTACTACCGGTAGTACATCGATTGCAACCCTGCGCGTTCGACTTGGCAGAAAATAATGGACCGGTACTATCGGGCTATAATTCGAATATAACTGGTACTACCGGTAGGCCAGGTTGGGTGAAGCAAAGGACTTTTCTAAGTGCAGTGAATGCATCGGTGTCTCTCCAAACGCTCTAAATATCGACATGAGCACTTTTAGACCTCGAATTACCAACCTAATTTGTATCCCTCTTGATAGTATGGCGTTTCCTATAATTCAAGTAAAAATGAAGTCTATGGGCTCTCTTGAGTAGAAACGTCGTCCATCCAAATAAAATTTGGGGTCCTTGTATCACCAAATATTATCAATTAAATCTTTTAATGGATTAACACTTATGTATTCACTTAGATAAATTTGTTAGTCCCTAATTTGATTGTTATTAATTATCCAAAACCCACATCGAGGGCGAATGCACTTACACCATGGCAACATCAACTCCTCCAACATTCTGCTTACAGAGAACTACGAGGGACGTGTCTTAGAACATGGCCTCAAAACTCTTTTCAGTGCCCCAACATTTGTTAAGGACAACAACATTATACAAAAGGATGATGTGTACAGCTTTGGTGTCATACTGCTTGAGATGCTCACAGGCAAGTCACCAATCGTCACAGAGGAACCAGATTTGGTTGAATGGGTTTTATCAATCCCCTGAGATCACTGGGTAGTGCAAGCATTCGATAAGAAGGTCCTTAAAAAACACTATAGAGGAGCTGGTTCAGTTTCTCAAACTTGCAATTCATTGCTGTGACAAGAGAACCCCACGGTGAGACCAACAATGTCAGAAGTTGTTCAACGGATTGAGGGAATACAACGTTTCTACAGCTGGAAATAGACATCTTACGGGGAGCAATGCAGGGCGAGAGGAGCAAACTTTCAGCCAAGGAACATAAGGAAACAATTTGTATTGTGAGCATGCACTTCTGTACAAGCATTTTTCTTTGTCTGAAAATGATATTCACGCTCCATCACTTGGGTTGTTTCCGATACATTTTGAAGCCCGGAGCTTTATTTTTATCATCTTTTTATTTGTTCATAGCACATATGCTGTGTACTGAGGATGCTATTTTGCTGCGGTTACCACCTACTGTTAAATTGGTGCATTTCGGTTGCCTCAATGTTGTTAGAGAATGTCCAAAGCCCCGAAGAGGAAATAGTATGTAAAAACTGCACAGAGCACCCTATAATGTGGGCAAATAGTCTAAATATACGTACATGTATATGCATATAACAAAAGTAAAAGCAGTCTGTATATTGCTGGAGGCTCAGACACGCTCAGTGGAGCTATTGCTGGAGAACGGCGCCTGTATTTTCAGCTCTCGTCACCCCCCTTTGGAAACTCCTTGCTTTTTACTTATGGCTTAACAAGGATCTCCACCAACCGGGCACATGCAGACATTGCCTCGTTTCTGTTTCCTCACTAGAGTAGGGTGAAATGAAAATGGCATGGGTGGTTGTGGTTCAGTTGACGAGTTCTCCAATTTGTTTTAAACATGTGGTACGCCGTACGCCTTATAGTTGAGATTCCTCATTTGACCTGAATTTCTTATTTTAGATTTTTAGTCGCAAAATTTATTTAATATGTAACCCTTTATGTTGTATCCAGTAGTTAGGTTTTAAAACTCTTGTCTGCCATTTGATGTGTGCTCCTTGCTAACATTAATGGTTTGACGCCCCGTTGTTTTTTCGTTTATTCCTCTTAATGAAAAACAGGTGAAGGCCCGGTCTCGAAAAAAAACCTGAATTTCTTATTGGCCGGGACATCTCACCCTCTTGTTTTGTCCTTATAGTTAACCTCACTCTTCTAAATCATTGCCCGTGCCTTCCTCGAATTCTCGTTGAGGATAATATATACCTGTTTGATACAAGCCTATCATTTCAGCATGGGTTCAAGTGAGAACATATAGATGTCACCGACGCGTTACAACCTCTGAAGCACCAAAGTTTCTTTAGCTGTTGTGTTGACAAGATGTCTGGAGATTGAAGGGTCCACAGCTGTTGATGATATTTCGAGGTACTGCCTTTTAGGCCAGATTTATCCTCTTCATTTGGTTTTTGGCTTTTTGCACAGGTTATGCATGTCTGTTCCTTCTCTGGCATCAACCATTTCCTTGAGCAAGTAAATTTACATTCAGTTTGCCTCTTCTCAAGGACTCCGTGTTCTGAAGATCCAGTCAGTAAAAAATAGGTTTTTATCCTTCTGTTGTAGAGGCTTTGGTATGTTAACTGTCACACCATTCCTTTCCTTTCACATGCGTATTGCTTCCTATTTATGTTAGAAACAAGAAGAATAGAGGATTTTGTTTTTGTTTTTGAAAGAAGAACTCTAGGAGCTCAAAAGTTTGTCAGGTCTATTTTTCTGCCTCTTCTAAGTGAGACTCTATAGGGGGGTGTGCCCCCCCCACCTCATGTACATAAACTTCTATTCCTCTCTTCATTGAAAGGCAGGGCTCCTGCCATTGCGTTAAAAAAATATTAGAAACAAGCATACAAGAGTTCACTTACGAAGAAATACTTCAGGATCACAAAAGAATCCCTATTTTCCCAAGGTCAGATGCTTTGAATACTACCACACACCAATCCATGCTAGCACACTGTTGTTGGCATGAATCATACATGATAGCAAGTTAGCGTCAAAAGGGTAATTAAGTAAATAATCCATGAAACAACATTATTTCTTACTATTACTAACTAGAGACTTCTTTTGGAGCTTCCACACTAAAGCTCATGAGACACACTAGAAAAAGAGATAAATCTTAGAAATTCTTGCAAAAGAATAGAAACATTCAGCCATGAGCCATCTATTTGATAGCCATTGAATCTATTATGTATTTTATCTTAAAATTTATCCACCTCTGTCACTATGCAAAATAGACTAAAGTAACCCCCTAAATTAGGAACACCTTCCTTTGATTTACTACTTTTGTCCCAAAAAGAAAGCAACTTCTAGATATGGTCTAAGTAAAACTATTCAAGTTTTACTAAGCTTATAAGAAATAGTATCAACAGTCATCATTCCGAATAGGTGTACGACGAAAATATGTTCCATGATGAATCTAATGATATTTATTCGATATCATTTTTTGGGTAAAAAATTGGTTAAACTGAAGGTGGTTTGACTTTGCACTGAGTAGCAAGTTTGGTTCCAGCCGTATTGTATTCCTCCATAAAATAATCAAAGGTGACTTCAGTTCTTGTATTAAAAGGCCTAGGCATTGTAGAATCATCGAAACTGGTGTGTTTTTGATGGGGTAACGCCTAGCGTCGCCAGGGCCTTGGTCGCTGCAGGGGAGGAGCGCTGATTATGGTGCATGGCAGGTGCTCTGGGGCTGTCCTTCCTGACTGCCCCACTCCCTGATGGTTAGCATGTATGGTTTTGGTCGCCTTGACAACTAGTTCACGGGCGCGAATGTAATCAGTCAAACATTGTAGTGTGTTATAAAGGGTTCTTAACCCATCTTTCTTCTTAATATAATGACGTATAGTTCTCCTGCATTTTTCAAGAAAAAAACTTGATATGGAAAGCATTCCTGAAGCTCAAATATTGTTTTTAAGCTAGTTGAATCAATGTCTAGTACTCAAATCCTAGGATTCAACTCTACAAAGTTGTTTTTGACTTGAGGCCCACTTTGAATCCTTGAATTGTGAACCCAATTTTTTCTCTTCAAACCGAGTCATTCTGTCATACTAATATATTGGTCATGCTTATTTCCTACTAGTTTACAATGTCATTTCTCTTGATTGTAATTGAAAATTGACCTCTTAATTCTACTAGAAAATAACCTGTTTGATGAGTAGCCAAAATTTTATTCAGTTGTCAAACTTCTTGGCGATTTTTTATTTAGTTTTCAAACTTCTTGGCAATTGAGGACTATTATGCAAAATTTGAAATTTCTACAAGTTAAGTATCCTTAGAGTCCCCAAAAAATGCACCATGAGAAGATTATTTAAGATGTTTCATTGGTGCAAGTACTGTATCAATTTGTTTTCTTTGAAGTGTTGGTCTGTAATTTAACACCAACTCTTTCCTGCATTATATGCCTTCAGGTGATAATTATCAACATCTCTTCTTTCTCAGATGTTATCAAGATTTCTATAGTCAGTATTTTTATTGTTGGCATAACATGGATCTGCCACAAAATGAGCTACGAGGATACACTGAAGATAATGGCAAACCAATGTGGACAGCACACAACAATCACAACATAAGGTATTTCAAAGAAGAAGATATAAGAATAATTACCAAAAACTATGAAACTCTTCTTGGAAAAGGGGCATTTGGAGAAGTTTATATAGGGGTTTTAGATGATAACAGTTCAGTTGTTGTAAAGAGGTATATCCATAATGTGAAGGAGAGCTTTGCCAAAGAAGTGATTGTCCATTGCCAAATCAATCACCGGAATGTAGTTAGGCTCATTGGTTATTGTATAGATGAAAATGTACTAATGATGGTGACTGAATATAGCTCCAAAGGAAACCTCAGTGATATTCTTCATTGCAGTGAAATTTCCATATCTTTGGAAACACGATTGGGTATTACTATAGGGTGTGCAGAAGCATTAAGCTATATGCATTCAGAAATGTATGGGCAAGTCATCCATGGCGACATTAAACCTTCCAACATACTTCTGGATGAAGACCTAAATGCAAAAATATCAGACTTTGGGATTTCAAAGTTACTTTCAACGGATAATACCTTATACAACACACATGTACTTGGGAGTATAGGGTATATGGATCCTTTGTTTGTACGAACCGGGCGCCTCACCTCAAAGAGTGATGTTTATAGTTTTGGAGTTGTTCTCTTGGAACTGATTCCTAGAAGAAAGGTTGTCGATGATGCTAAAGTTAGCCTTACTGAAAACTTCATTCATGCTCTAGCAAAACGAAAGAAGGTACGGGAATTTTATGATGTAGAAGTTGCAGATGGGAACAATTTGAGGATTCTTGATGAAATTGGGAAACTAGCAGCAAAATGCTTAGCAATGGACCTAGAAAAACGTCCTGAAATGAAAGATGTTGCAGAACGCCTTCGAATGCTTAAAAAGGCTCAATATCAGCGACAAGAAAAAAATACTTTTCTTTGGTTGGCTACGGAGAAGCAAACAACCACCCCAAAATATGGTTCCTACTTACAAACACTTCAACGAAAATCTAGTTCTCAAAGCAAATGTACAAGACAGAAAGTCAGTAAAGTAGATAGAGATTGTTTAATGTCACAGTAGTGAGTGAAGGGAGTCCAAGACTTTACAGCTTTGGTTCATCGCAAGGGATAGAATTAAAAGAACTGTTGGATGCACCTGCTGAAGTTCTTGGGATAGGAAAATATGCAACGTCATACATGACTGTACTGCATGAAAGTTCCATGTGCCAGAGACAGTATTCAAGGGACGAATAGCAGCAATAGGAGCAATTGAGCATGAGCTCGTAGTCCCACTACGTCAATACTACTACAGCAAGGATGAAAAGCTACTTGTGTATGATTATTTTCCCAACGGCAGCCTCGCTTCAAATCTTCATGGTAATATACTGTTCATGAGTTGGATCCACAAAAATAGGCTTTGCTTTTGGTAACTATGCAGTAAGTCATCTCAAAATTCATAATAAAAATCACAAAGAAAATTAATTTATAATGAATTCACCTTTGAGTAGAAGGTTCTGTTGCAAGATATTCTATATGTAGCTTGTGTTATGCAACGATTTTAGTTAAATCCTATGCTTTATTCACATAGGATTAATTTTTTCTAGGAAAAAATGTGGTGTCAGTCGACTGGGAGACTCGATCAGCCATTGCACTCTCTGTAGCTCGTACCGTTGCCTACATCCACTCAAGCAATGCTGCTTCTGCATCCCATGGCAACCTAAACTCCTACAACATTCTTCTTACAGAGAGCTATGAGGCACGTGTCTCAGAACACGGCCTCAAAACTCTTGTCAGTGCTCCAACACTAGTTATCGACAACAACATTGCACAAAAGGATGACGTGTACAGCTTTGGTGTCATACTGCTTGAGATGCTCACAGGCAAGTCACCAATCGGCCTAAAGCCAGATTTGCTCGAATGGGTTTTAGCACTCATCCGTGAGGAGCGGGTATCGGAAGCATTTGATGAGAAGCTCCTTACAATAAACACTGTTGTAGAGGAGGAATTTCTTAAACTTGCAATTCATTGTTGTGATAAGAACCCCATATTGAGACCAGCAATGTTAGAAGTTGTTCAACAGATTGAGAGCAGGTATCGGAAGCATATGATGAGAAGCTCGTTCAAAAAATAGAGGAGGAGCTGGTTCAGTTTCTCAAACTTGCAATTCATTGTTGTGACAAGAACCCCAGAATGGGACCAGCAATGTCAGAAGTTGTTTAACAGATTGAGGAAATACAAGTTTCTTCAGCTGGGAATAGGCAGCTTCCAGGGAGCAATGCCGGGCGAGAGGAACAAGCTTTCAGCCAAGGAACATAAGGAAACAAATTGGATTGTGAGCATGCGCAGTTCTGTACAAGCATTTCTCGTTGTCTAAAAATGACATTCGCGTTCCATAACTTGGGTTGTTTCCTATACTATTTGAAATCCGAACCTTTATTTTTATCATATTTTTATTTGTTCGTAGCACACATGCTGTATTGAGGATGCTATTTTGCTCTGCAATTACCATCTGATGTTAAATTGGTGCATTTTGGTTGCCTTCTAAATGTTGTTATTAGAAAATGTAAATGTATTCCAAAGCTCGATAGAGGAAATTGTATGTAAAAACTGCAGAGAACACCCTATAATGTAGGTAAATACACATACATGTATTTACATGCAACAAAAGTAAGCAGTCTTCTTTAGAGAAACTATTGCTGTCAGCACTGCAGTCTGCATACCATTAAACCTTTAGAGGTTCATTGTAAAGCCGCATACCTTCTAGTGGCCATCAAAGTTCTGATTTTGGTTCTTGTGTCATGAATATTTTGCGTCTATATCACAGTAACTGTAAATGAAATTTTGGCTTGGAAATATTCAGTTGTAAGCTCTCTGCAAAATTGCCTAGGCACAAGAAAGAAACCGTAGGATTTTATCTGGCACTGCATGCAGAATAGAAAGCGTAGCCTGTCTCTGAGATAATATTATTTTTTATTTTAGAAATTACTTTTTTTTTACAGACGCAGCCCACAAGCTTCTATTCTAGAATAGTACAGTGGGAGTCTCAGCCCATAATCTGTACTTACCCCATGTAATAGAAGGCACCACAGTCCAGCCCATGATCTGTAAACTGGCAGTCTGACGATTACCACTTACTTAGCCCACAGCTGCTGGACCATGTAATGCACTCTGTCCTGAGGAGAAGGCAACGATTCTGATTCTGAACTATATGTTTCCGAAGCCGTCGCTGCCGCCTGCCAGAGGCGCAAAACTCTGTCCGAGGCTCGCCGGTGCCGCCATTGTAGTTAGGACAGCTACAGCGAGTTGCTTGTTGCTGTCTACAGGTGGTCAGCACACGCCACGGCGAGGTGGTCAGCACACACGCCACGGCGCGTGCCCACCACCTGTTTGCGAGAATGTCTCCAACAAGTTTCTAAGGAGAGGGGCGGCCGAGGTGTTCGATGCAAAGCTGGTGTGGCTCTAGGACTTCTTGGCGCAGATGCAGTAGAGCCAGGCGCATCCATTTGCTGACGGGCGGCAGCTAGTCCACCTCCCCCTCCGCAAGGTTGGGCAGGAGCATGCACAGATGCCGCTGGGTACGTCTGGGTTGCAGTCAAACCAAATCAGAGTATGTCGTTCAGACTGACTCCCTCTGGCCTTGGTCTCTGTCCAGGAATGATAAGCGTCTTGACCAGCAATTTGTCAATATATGCATGTTTATGGTATAAAACTTGCATCAATAGATTTGTGTTCAAAGTGCCTATGAGATAATATTGATTTTGATTATTAGAAATTGGCTATAACAGAAATTAGGAGCTGAGATCTGTACTGATTTTGATTATTTAGACTAAATCTGTACAGATTTGTGTTGGAAGGGTGCCAATTTTGTGAAGTTTTTTGAGAGGTTGTCAAATGGGTGATAACTATTTCATAGCAAACGTCTCCAAAACTTTCCACCTAGTTTAAATCCTAGCTATTGTCCCTATTGCCCATACCCTAAAGATGGCTTCAAAACCGTGACCTTTTCAGCTTGGCATGCTGTAATGGCAGTATTCAAATTCCAAGTGGTACTTATAATATGCTTTACTTATGTGTTTCCAACTCAGCTTGTGGTACCTTAAAGGTTTTTAAGTCACTAGTGGTGGCAATCCTTTTCAATGCAAGTATTTCAACTGGCAACCGCATTGCAACGAAGGAACATTGGTGTCAATTTTTTTGTTCAATGGAGACATTTGGCCATCCAGTTTTAATTTTTTTAACAGTAGACCTGGCAATCTTAAGTGCACATCTCTTTCTCGATAGGTGATAATATTTCTTATTGATAGTGACAAGCCACTGAAGCACCAAAAATTACGGAAAGTTATCTGCAGACCTGCAACCTGAGTTACATTCCTTGAAAGTTTTGGCAACCCAAGCCTTGCATGCTCCGAACTGCATAGACAAAAACATTTAGAGATTGCACAGCACGCGTCATTTGCTCAGATCACAAGGTATCTAGTATCTTCAAAACCAGAATAGTTTCATTTCCTTGTTGCTCTTTTCATACTTACCAATTTCTTCCTTGCCATCTGCTACTTTCTTTGGTGGATAAATTTGATTTCCTTCTGCCTCTTCTCAGGGGAACTATATTTACAGGAGGCTGGCAATCAGTCTGTACAAGAATGACACAGTTAATATTTTCTTCCCTGATGCCAATGCTTCGGTGTATTAACCTCCTATCTTATATAGCTGACTTTAGTGTATGTGTCACACCCTGTGTTTCCTATCATTCATGTTAATTTTCTGGTGATGTTAGAAACAAGAAGAACATAAGAGTTTGCTTGCAAAGGAATACCTCAAGAGCGTGAAGTTAAAGGGTGTTTTCCAGGTCAGATGCCTATCACTATTACCACCAACCATCCACCAATTCTTGCACATCATTTCTATGACACCAGATCATTGTGTGCACTAATCATACATGACAGGGTTTAGCAAACAGAGAAAATAAATAAATAATCAGGCATTCAGGTGGATATGTACTTTGTGTAGCAACGGTTATAGTGTTTATTAGGTCTAACACAAAGATTATTATAGCTCATCTATGCAAATTTTTTAAGGTTGCAGCTTGTGCCAAATTTAATTTGCAGGGTACAAGCAAGGGAAACACTCGAGAATATGAGTGGGATGGAAGTTGCCTTAGTATCAGCTGTACTGAAGGTTGTGGGGACAAATTTAGCTCCTCTTGCAATCAAAGAGTTCAGCTCTAAAGCAGGTGTAGCCAAAGATCTTCAGGAACTCCAGGATCTAGTTGGGGAGATCAACGATTGGTTGCATACAGTAGGTGATAAAGAAATAAGAAACGGCCGGTCATCTAAATGGCTCAAAAAATTGAAAGAAGCTGCTTATGATGCTGAAGATTTAGTCGATGAGTTCCACATCGAGGCTGAAAAACAAGGCATAAAAATTACTGGTGGCAAGAATACCTTGGTCAAATACTTGTGGACAATACCTAAATCAGCTGTGAGCGATTTCAAGATAGCTCACAGGATCAAGGCAGTAAAGAACAGATTTGATGCAATTGTGAAAGAAAGGAGTGACTATAGCACAATAGCAAATAGCATGCCAGCAGATCATCCTGTTCAGCATACAAGAAAAACAATTGGAGAGGTGCCATTGTATACTATTGTGGATGAGACATCAATATTTGGCAGGGACCAAGAGAAGAATAAGATAACATCTGAACTGATAGAGACTAGCAACCAACAAAGAATAAAGATAGTTTCAGTCATTGGGCTAGGTGGCTCTGGTAAAACTAGTCTCGCGAAACTAGTGTTTAATGATGGTAACATTATAAACCATTTTGAACTTCTATTGTGGGTTCATGTGTCAAGAGAATTTGTTGTCGAAAAGCTCGTGGAAAAGTTGTTTGAAGCTATTGCTGATGACAAGCCTGACCACTTCCCACCGCAGCATGTTAGCAGAACTATCTCAGATAAGTTGGCTGGAAAGAGGTTCCTAGCTGTTTTGGATGACGTTTGGACAGAGGATCGTGTTGATTGGGAGCGCTTCATGGTACATTTAAAGAGTGGTGCACCTGGCAGTAGTATTCTACTCACTACTCGTAGTAGAAAAGTTGCAGAAGCAGTGGATTCTAGTTATGCATACAACCTACCATTCTTGTCTAAGGACGATAGTTGGAAGGTGTTCCAGCAATGTTTTGGAGTTGCCATGAAAGCTTTAGACTCTGAATTCCTACCAGTTGGGGTAGATATTGTGAACAAATGTGGTGGTGTGCCCCTTGCAATTAAAGTTATTGCAGGCGTTCTCCATGAAATGAAAGCAATTGAAGAATGGCAGTCCCTAAGCAATAGTAATTTATTAGATGTTCAGGATGATGAACGTCGAGTATTTGCTTGCTTATGGTTGAGTTTTTTTCATTTACCAGATCATCTAAAGTGTTGTTTTGTACATTGCTCTATATTTCCAAGAGGATATGTAATCAACAGGCGTCGTTTGATTTCTCAATGGATAGCTCATGGCTTCATTCCGACAAACAATGCACGACAACCAGAAGATGTTGGAATTGGATACTTTGATTCTCTTCTTAAAGTGGGGTTCCTTCAAGATAAGGATCGAGAGCAAGGTTGGTTCACAAGTGGTGAAGTAACATGCAAAATGCATGACCTGATTCATGATCTTGCTAGACAAATTCTACAGGATGAATTTGTGTCTGAGATAGAAACAAACGATCTAATAAAGAGATGCAGATATCTATCTTTGACTTCATGCACTGGGAGGCTTGACAAAAAATTATGTGGCAAGGTCCGTGCACTCTATGTTTCTGGGCGTGACCTCATATTCGACAAGACAATGAACAAGCAGCGTTGTGTCAGTACTATTATATTGAAGTGTATAGCTTCTGACTCAGTGCCTCTGTTTGTTTCAAAGTTTGAATACTTGGGATATCTTGAAATATCCAATGTTAACTGTGAGGCACTCCCAGAAGCTCTCTCTTATTGCTGGAACTTGCAGGCCATTCATGTATTAAAATGCACAAGACTTGCAGTTGTACCTGAAACTATGGGTAAGCTTAAGAAGCTTAGAACTCTAGAACTGAATGATGTTCAGAGTCTCAAGAGATTACCACAGTCTATTGGCGACTGTGATAATCTTCGAAGCTTATACTAGAAGTTAGTGGTGGAATCAAATATATACCAAATTCCTTGGAAAATTTGGAAAATTTAAGGATCCTTAGTATTGTGAGATGCCATAATTTGCAGAAACTGCTGCCATCAGAATCGTTTGGGAAGCTTTGGAACTTACAAACTCTCACCTTAAAATATTGCTTTAGTCTCCGAAGCCTACCTCAGTGCATTGCTTCTTTGAGTCATCTAGAATCTGTGGACCTTGGATATTGTTATGAGCTTGTTGAACTGCCTGAAGGTATAGGGAATTTAAGAAACCTTAAAGTTTTGAATCTGAAGAAATGCAAAAATTTGTGTGGACTGCCAGCTGGTTGTGGGCAACTAACTCGTTTACAGCAGTTGAGCTTGTTTGTTATTGGAGATAGTACTAAGCATGCAAGGATCTCTGAGCTTGAAAATCTTGATAAGTTAAATGGCGAACTGGGAATTGTAAACATTAGATATGTGAATGATCCAGGTGACGCAGACAAAGTTTGTTTGAAGAAAAAGAACATACAGAAATTATCATTAGATTGGTATTCAAGATGGGAGGCTCAGCCTCAGCCTGATGATATGGAAGAAGAGTTATCATTAAATGTGGAGAATGAATTGCATTTGCTCGACAGTCTTGAACCACCATCAAAAATTGAGAAGCTAAGAATTCGTGGTTATCGGGGTTCGCAATTGCCACGTTGGATGGCAAAGCAAAATGATTCTTGTGGTCCAGCCGACGATACTCATATCTTAATGCAAAGAGATCCATCTGGATTCTCCTATCTATCTAAACTAGTATTGGACAACTTACCAAACTTGGAACATCTGGGGAAACTTGTGGAATTGCCACTGATAAAGATCCTCAAGCTCCGAAGCATGCCTAAGTTGGTAGAGCTGCTTACGACCACAACCGGTTTAGCAACAACTGGGGAGGAAGCAGCAGAAGTGGAATATTGTTTCCATCACCTTTCCACTCTAGTAATAAGCGATTGCCCGAAATTGGTTGTGAAGCCATACTTTCCGCTGTCCTTGCAGAGTTTGACACTAGAAGGAAACAATGGGCAGTTAGTTTCTTCAGGATGCTTCTTCCAGCCACGTCATCGTCATGCAGCTCATGCTCATGGTGACAAGTCTTCATCTTGCTCCTGTGTTGTGGATGTGACAGGTACTCAACTCAAAGAACTAAACCTCGTTCGATTGATGGGATCATCATCTGGTTGGGAGGTGCTGCAGCACGTCACTGGGCTTCATACCCTGGACATATACATGTGCACAGAACTTACGCATTTACCTGAGAGCATCCACTGCATCACCAGCCTCCGTAGACTGGTTATAGCCTGTTGTGCTAATCTTCGTGTGCTGCCTGACTGGCTTGTGGAACTGAAATCTCTACAGCATCTGGACATAATGTCATGTAATTTTCTCCAGCAGCTGCCTGAACAAATAGGAGAACTCTGCTCACTCCAGCACCTCGGCATAGATATGCCTTACCTGATTTGCCTTCCTGAGAGCATGCAGCACCTCACCTCACTCCGATCTCTCTATTTGTGTTCTTGTGGCGCGCTGATCCAGCTTCCCGAGTGGCTAGGCAAACTCTCCGCACTTCGAAAACTTTGGCTTCAGGACTGCCGTGCCCTTACATCCTTGCCCCGCTCCATACAACGCCTTACTGCTCTTGAGGAATTACTTATATGCTACAACCCTGAGTTGCTTAGGCGTTGTAGGGAAGGAGTGGGGGAGGATTGGCATCTTGTCTCACATATTCAAAATTTAAGGCTATTGGACTAGGGTTTCAGATCGGTGCATCATATTCTAAGGCAGACAAGGATGGCCAGGTGAGACATTTCTGTTCCTCTCTGGCATGTGCGCACACTTTAGTTTTTCAAGGAACCCACACTTATTTTCTTATGCTACCGAATATTGCACAGCTAAGATATCAGTATATGATGCCTTCTTTTTTTTTTTCCTCAGAAAATCGTATTACATGTTGCTGTCGTGTGCTCGTGTTATATCACCACTATTTACTATATTGGTTCACAAGGCCTACACTTTCCTTTTCTTCTCCTCATCTCTATTTGTTTTCTGCTCGGTATACATATATATATATATATATACTTGTACAATTAAATAGGGTACTACTAGACAGAAATGTGGCACAGACGCACAGTCGGAAAAAGCTTGATACTACTAAAGTTTGTTGCACTGCTTCCCTGTGAGTCCTCTCGAAATTAATTGTTTCCTTTTTTTAGACTCTGCAGTGGTTACGCATATATGCATCAACTTTGGAAAACAGCCGCTTGCAGAGCTAAAGAACTTCGACTTATGTGCCCACTCTCTGTCTTCGAGTTGCTGGAAACATGTCTTTCGCCTTTGCGGAGCTAACCAGACAATATGATGGCAGATGCCGCGACCCCACGACTGATATGCTTCTGAAGAATGGCAAGGCTATCCGTTGGGTGGCACGCGCTAGGAGCTCAAGGCAAAACGCTTACAAGAGCAAATTACGGTTTTGGAGCAGATCGCGGCTTAATGCTGACGCCATGCTAGCAAGAAGACAATGATCAAGGAGAAGGTTCAGAGAGGGGGTGGGTTTTCTTAATTGTATTGTTGTGTCAGAACTCTGAACCGGTTTTCAATTTCTCTCTAAGTGCCGGTTAGCTGACTCCGTTTTCAGTTTCAGTCTCCAGTGTGAGTGTGAGGCAGAGCTCTTTGAATCATGTTATTACTCGTATAGAAGCTTGATCCTTTTTTCCACACAAAGGCAGAGGTTTGATTATCAACAAACTAATGGATTCTGCGTGTATGCAATGCACTTGATCGGTTGATCTTAATTCTTTTTTTTTTCATTGTAAATGCGAATAGGAATATCTAGCTACAGTCACACAGTTCCCTGTTTGAACATGCTGGTACTACTAATATTCATTGTATGATTGTGTTTACCACGAACAGCATCAGGATGAATGAAATGTGTGTTTTTAGTACTGCTACTACACCTTTCTATGGATCACGTTCTTGGTAGCTTTGGATCATGGTCATGATCTGATGAAACCTGTACCAGCTCTGAACTTTGAGGTTTGAGTTGAGTCAATAGATTGCAGGCACCAGCGACAGAGTTTGCAGAAGCAGGCAGACGTGAACAGAAGAGATGCCAGAAGATTCTTGGCTGTGAAGTGTGCATTTTGTCACCGGCGGTGCACCTTAGATGGTGTTTCAGCATGCATTCTCAGCTCCGTTGAACAGGCAGGGACAGAAGGCGACGTTTGCCACGTCACAAAAAACGCCCAGACAGTGGGCGGACCCCTGCCGGCAAAAAAACACCCACTGTGGGCGACTAGTTCTGTCATATTTCGAAACGGACAACTAAATTTGTAATTTTTTTAAAAAAAAATTAAAAATAAAAAAAGTTCTTCAGCTCGCTGTGCTGTGTGATCTGGGCCAGTTGGTTGCCTATCCCGTCGGCCCGTGACGAGCTCGGGCCGGTATTCTCAGTTGTTGGCCCAAGCATATTTAGAATGGGTTCTCAAAAAAAATAAAAAAAATAAAAACTAACATGTGGTAACAAACTTGATTTATAGAACAGTAGTACACAGGGACTCAGGGAGTATTTTGGAGCAAATGGGCTTACGGAGTATGAAAGCCGGAAGTAGCTTAGGCATTCACGTGGGTCGTCCATGGACCATGCCAGTCGTCTATCAAACGAGTGCATCAGTACCGTAGATGGCGATGCAGGTGCATGCACGCAGACAGCAGATATGTTGTAGTTGTACTACTTTCCTCTGAACTATAATCTGTTTATGGAAATTTAGTTTTGTTATAGTTTTATTTTTGAAACAGTTTATTTGGTTTCAGTTTTGTGGACATGAAGATGTTCTGTTTGGTTCGGGTGAATAGAAATAATTTTTTCCCCTACCTGCTCTGGCAACACAGTGAGCAGGCATTTGAGTCCCATCGCCTTCCCTGTGCTGTAGATGGCGATGGTATAGCCTCAGCTGGAAAACTGGACAGCACCGTCCACCAAGGATGAAAATCGCCTCTGGATGGGGATTCGAGAGGTGAATCCCTGTTTTCACAATATTTTTTTTCTTAGCTATACACTATACTCCAAAGACAAATGTTCTCGTTATACTGCGTTCAAAACAAAATGTTCCCGTTATTCCAGGGTGTCAAGGCGTCCCACACCGTCTCTACACACTTTATTATTCGTCGACTCAAAACAAAGTTGTAACAAATTTGGAGTACATACTGTATGTTGTACCCCCAATACCAAAGACGTAAAATGTAAGTACGTAACACACCTGACTCAAGTAAAATAAATAAGTGGACGCACAAGCCACGGCAAATTTTTTTGAGCGAACTGGATGGTGGGGATTCGAGAGAAAAATCCCTGTTTTCACATTTTTTTAGCTGTACACTGTACTCAAAGACAAATGTTCCTGTTGTTCCAAGGTTAAAGGCAGAGACAAAGCCAAGAAAAATTTTAGGGAGGGCTGAACAAAAGCACAGCTACAACAAAATAATCTCATTATGACTCCTTACGATAGACAAAATATAATAATTCAAAATAGTTTTATATTGAAACATCGGCGAAAATATAAAATAGATCATGAAATGCCAAATTAAATGCCAAATTTTTTTAAAAAAAACTTATAGACGACGCGTGACGGTGAAAACATGTTGATCCATGCTTGACTATCCATCGTAGCACTTCTAAATAAGTTGACTAATATACAGCTTGACAAAAAATAGACATGAAAATGTTTGAAATTTGTGTCGCAGCAAAACTGTCTCAAATAAATATTCGGAACAATCCACATATAGTCACATATTTTGGAGATCAGAAAGACAACTATTAAGAGCAACTCCAAGCGAACTATTATCTTTGTTGTCTATGCTATATTTGTTAAAATAACAAGTTGGGTAACCCTGAGATTTTGCTCGTCATCTAAAGCAAGCATGCGCGGCTCGCCATCTAGTTTTACAAGATAGCTAAACTGTTATAGACTCTTCTATTTTTAGCACTTTCTATTTTCCACAATGGCTAAAATAAGCAATTTTGTTATTTAGTTTTACAATATCTGTTGGAGTTGCTATAAATTCGTAACTTTCTCCAAAAGTCAACATCAAGATGTACGCATTCCTACACGGCCACCGCCTCACGGCATGCTAGACTGTTTTTCTTTTTTTTTTATTTTTAGAATCGCATGCCTGGCTAGATTGTTGGCGACGAACGCGTCGATGCTTCACAGGCCGGACCAACTTCCTGGCATGTATGGCAAGTTCGGGGGGACATCAATTGATTCCCGCCTGCATTTCATTTCACGGGTGCCTAGGAAAATCCCTAACGGTGGAAGGCATAAGCCTTGCACTGTTTTACAAAGAAGTTACAGCAGGGGGTAAAGGACTAGATTACAAATCCATGCATGATCTCCAGTTTTGTGCTAGCGTGGTTTCCTTCCTAGGGATGCGGCTGTGCTAGCGCGGTTTCCTTCCTAGGGATGCGGCAGCTCCAGGACTTGACAGCATCTCTACAAAGAGGTTTTGAGGTGGCCTAGACATGGTGGTAGATGGTTGGACACGGCCTCATTCCGGTGTTTCCACAGCTCCAGCAGAGGAGAAGGAGGAGGGGTTTAGAGCTTTCTTGGCGACGTGAGGAGGTGGAGTTGAATCCCGTAGCTCGTTTACCTTAGCAACATTGGCAGGGAGCCACCCGATGCGTGCCCACAAGCTGTGGGCAAAGGGGCACTCACTCATGATGTGGTCCGCAGTCTCCACGGCGCCACGACAGATCTCACACGCGCTGTCGTCCACAATGTGTTTGCGAGCGAGGTTGTGTCTGGTGTTGATGCGATCCTTGGTTAGAAACCAGCCGAAGAACTTGACCCTGGGAGGGGCAAAGTTCTCCCAGACAAAGTGATATGAGGGGCAACTGTGCTCACCGTGTGTGGACGCTTTGTAGATCAGTCCAGAGAGCAGGCGGTGCCCCTCGCCGAAGAAGAAGCAGGTGCGATCATCGTCGTCTTCACCCAGGCACACCGTCTGCAACAATTGTTGTAGGGTGCCAAGCTCTGCTCACGCCTGTGAGGTGAGGCGCCTCTGGAAGATGGAATGCGCGTCCAGTGCCAGCACGTCCCGGACCGAGGTGGCCTGGGTGTCGACATGGAAGAACAGGGTGGGGAGCTGCTCTGCGAGAGGAGCATCCCCCATCTAGCAGTCATGCCAGAAGTCTGTGCTTCGACCATCGCCCACGGCCACTTTGGTGATGTGCTGGCTAGCAGCAGCTCGCGGAGCGCCGTCTAGTGGTGCCGGTCGAGGTCGCCGTGCAAGGTGGATAGCTCGATGTGTTGCACCGCCCACGTTGCCCAGGCCGAGCCCTTGTGGATAAGCTTGAGCTGTATTCAGGCGTTGCAGGTGTCGCCGCGCAAGGTGGAAACAGCTGTTTCAACAAACCAGTACCAATTGAGTATATATGTTGTACCCCAATACCAAAGACGTAAAACGTAACACACCTGACTCAAGTAAAATAAATAAGTGGACTCACAAACCACGGCAAATTTGTCCTGAAAAGATTATTAGGATGCTTGATGGCTGCTCACAAGCGTTGATTATATAAACCGACGGATTATTGACTGGATAAGTGAATTGTCTCCTCTCCTTCTGTTTCAGAGTTCAGACTCTGAGTCTGCGGACCACCTCAGTGACCACATCCCCATCCTCTGCAGCTGCCTGGAATTAATATTTATATTATTGTTATTGTGCCGAAAAGACAGGAACAGAAACCAATGCCCTTTAATAATCATTAGTAAATGAGAACCTGAAAGCTGCATTTTCCAGTTCCTCTAGCTCTGCAGCCAACTGTGAATATTCATCAGTAGGTGTCTCGTACTCGAATTCTATATCCTCAGTGTCGTACTCGAATTCCATATCCTCAGCGTCCTCCGTCTGTTGGCAGGAGCATGCAAGCATTTGAGTTAAATATATATGTATAGGGGGCTAGTCAAGGCTTGCACAAATGGAAAGTGATATATTAATACTGAAGTAATTAACTAGCACAAAGTCATAATACAAATTGAATGAAGCATCAGAATGTGAGAGATGATTCTACATAACCATAGAAATGGAGAACACATTATCACCCTTTGGGGGTCACGATTAGGTATATTTTCATTCACCCGAAGTTGTACATGTTGATAACGGACAACGGTACCACGGAAATGCTCCTCAAATCGTTGCTTCTGCAAACAAGGTGGCCAACAACCACAGGGGTCAGAAAAAGGAAGCAGTGAAGTTTGAAAGGTGTACAAGTACTTGATGGTAAGATTATTTCCATTCATTCACAATCATATCCATGGGTTCAGAATTAATAATGGCTCTGGTGATCATGAGTACCTTATGTTCTTCTGCATCACTGCTGAGATTCATGTCGGATTTCAGCTGAACCATCTCGAATGACTCTATATTCTTATGATCTCAAGTGTAACAGGATTGTTGGGGTAGTGGATGTCAATCGCCACCCTCAACTCGGCCTCCACTTTCTCCACATCAGTTGGGAAGCATGAGGAACAGGTGACGTGGGCCTTGATTGCCTGGAGTGACGAGACCTTTCCTATCAATTCAACGGTATCGGCGACACAACGGTCGTAGAGCTTAATGTCTTGCACACAGATGTTCAGGTTGATGACTTGAGGACTTGGCATAGCTCCCTGTAGAAGCAATTTTTTTTAAAAAAATAAATCAGAGGCTAAAACCGGCTAATGATGTGCACGTACGAGAGTACCTGCAGGCTGAAGTCGTATTTCAGATCGTCCAGCATTGCGGCCAACACTGGATAGCCGAAGATGAGTATCTCAAATGCCTGTTCCCAAGCCGCGTTACGCTCCATCTGTTGTGAAAAGAGAAGCGTGATGTGTGGGTCTTGTAACACGCTGACTGTAATAAGTAAAGATAAAAATATATGGAAAATATAGTATCACCACTCTATTCAGGTCACGATGATCATGTATATCTGTATCATCATCTTGCGCCTCATGTTGTTTAACCTGCGCGCGATGAACTATGGCCGTGTATCGCTGATGAAATCCTTGCACCTGTTGCAAGCAAGAAGCCCAAGAAGCATGGGGTTAAAAAAATGGGTCCGAATCTGTTTTACATTGAAATGGATCCTCGATTGGGGTTCCTCTTGAGCATCCATGACAGGAAAAGCCAGACTTTCTAGTTTTGGCTTCTTGCTATTAGCGCTTTGCTATTAACACTTTTAGTAAGTTTTTATCTTCTCAGCACAACAGAAGGCAAAAAAACTCATCTCAACATATGCTTTCAGCTTTTAGTATATTTCTCATCAGAAGTCAACTTTTAAAAGCCACCTCAATATCTGAGTGTCGTTTTAACTTTTGGCCCCAGCCCATGCCAGAAAAAATAAACTGGAACAAACCTTCTCTTATGTCTTTTTCTTCTCCGAGCCAAGACATCCAGCAAAATCTGGCCACCTACTTAGCCTATTCGCAACATGGTTTTTTTTGGCTGATAAGCTGGTTGATGTTGTTTTACGGTGAGAGAAAAATATTGTACCATGACTGATAAATTAGGCTGATATGTTCAAAAGCAGTTGATGCTGTTTTATGGTGAGAGAAAAATATTATACCATGGCTGATAAACTGAACTGATAAGTTCAAACAAACAGGCTGCCTGTGCTTATCTGGGTCACCTTCTGCACACAATCTTAGGATGTCGTCCATGTGGAAAAGATCACTAACAATAACCGCAATCCCAACCTCAAACTTCATGAGTAATTACCATAACAAATTCTCAATGTCCTCAGGAAACTAACTTTGGCGCGCAAGAGGATTCTGCCCACCTTAATATCTAAGTGTTTGTTTTACCTTCTCGCGCCAGCCCATGCCATAAAAAAGAACCTGGAACAACCTTCTCTTATGTCTTTTCTTCAGAGCTAAGATGTCACATGCCTAATCCCCATGGCGAAATAAATGGATCAACAAGGGGCCTGAGATGGAGGCGTCGCCGCTGCCGCCACGCCAGCTGGGCCTTGCATCGCGCCATAAAGAGGATCAATCCAGATTGGGCCCAAAGCAGGCCCGTCGTGAAAGTATCCGTGGGACTGTAGTGCGGGTACTGTAGCACATGGTATTATAGTGTGTACGGTAGCAGCACCGCCAACACCGCTAGGATAGATCAGTTTAGGTCGCTTAGCTTTCAAGCTAAGTAATTCGAGAACTATCTCTCTCTCCTCTCTCTCTCTCTCCTATCTCTCTCTCAACCCTACCCCTCATCCCCCTCTCCCTGCGCATGCCTCCGCCCCTTCCCACGCCATTGCCGCTGCCACAGCTGCCCTAGCCGCTGCCTACGCACATCATCGGCCTGCCCCTGGGCACGACTCTGACATAGTGACATCTGGTATCTGGAGACCGATCTCATCCTTCAAGAATCTATGGCCTCCACTGCCACCATCGTGAAGCTTCTCTAGGAGTTATCCTCCAACCTCTGCATCAAACTCGATGAGATGCACCAGCAAGCCGTCAACATATCAACACCCGCCTCCATGACATCAAACAGACACATATCCATGGAGAACAGATCCCCACCGGCGCCACCATCGCTTTGATCCGAGCCAGATCAAATCTAGACACCAACAACAACCAACTCGCTGCGAAGACACAACAGGTTATGATCGCCGTCAACAAAACCTATGTCAACACCATGATGGAAGAATCTGTCTCATCCGACACCATGGAGTTCATCAAGGAGGTGTCGAACAACTTGTACGTGGCACCACTGGCACTACACCTACCCTTGCTGCCATGCCCGAATCTGCTCGTCGGCACTATATAGACATATTTGACTAAAACATACTACACATCAATACTGATAATTTAATTTAATTTAATTCCATTCACTAGTGTTTTATAAACAATACTACTACACACATACTTCATGACCTAGAATATATTCTTGTGTGCCATGGTGAAGGCTGAAATGTTTGTATTTCTAACTATAGTAACTAAGACTATATACTTTGGGACCCAGAATATATTTTAAGACAAATGAAAGGGCTGATTAAATATAATAGATACTAGAGTTTCTACTTAATACATGGATAAAAATGATACAACAACTAAGAAGATCAATGTTAAAAGGCAAACGATAAATTTCTGAGGTCACAACAATGGATCATATAACAACATCTGATGTAGTTTAAACTTTAGTTTCATCTATACACATATTCAATAACCGCGCAAGGGAGTGCGATGCTAAAACCTGGGAACTCACATTTTTTAAACTACTAAATGGGAACCCTCATGGAGCCTCTGCATTAATCCTCACAAGAATACTCCCTCCCTCCTGTATTGTGTCCTCAATTATAATGCATTCTAAAGGACAAAAGCTAATTTTATATTAAATACTTTTCATTTATCAACTATCACCATTAATCACTTTGATGATAGCAT
The DNA here is from genome assembly GCA_023333625.1 of Bothriochloa decipiens. Classification (NCBI taxonomy): domain Eukaryota; kingdom Viridiplantae; phylum Streptophyta; class Magnoliopsida; order Poales; family Poaceae; genus Bothriochloa; species Bothriochloa decipiens. The sequence continues at coordinate 9,217,304 of CM041647.1, forward strand.
TCAATTAGGAAATAAAATGAGGGTATATGTGTCTTTTATGCTCTCTCTTAATTTGTCTTAAAATTCCTAGGAAAACAAATAAATCTTAAAATATACTCAGCAATTTCTAGCCATTAATTTGAACAGCGTGAATATCAAAGAGAATAACAAGCTATATATGACCTAGCCTGCAACATCTTGTTAAGAATGATCGTCATGAGGACATATTAATAAACTTGATAAGTGGTACACGGTACGTCCATCTTTTATAATGACCCTAAATATATAAAGACCTTCATGTTGGTTATAATATGGAATAAATTATTTATACATGCGTGACAAGATGTACCTTTTTTTTTTATGTCATCATCGCTGAGATTCAAGTTGGTTATCAGCTTGCACATCTCGGCTATCTCAGACTTCATTGCGGTATAAATTTGCATGTGATGACGAATTTGTTCCTGGAGTTTTCGGGCCTGTTAATTTTAGGCATTGTAAGCAGAGATTGACGATTAATTAAGAGCCACGAATCCACGATACAACTATAGGTATTTTTAGCAAATTAAAACTCTAGATAGCAGATCTTGCTAGAATTGCGTACCCTCCATTCTTGTCGTTGCACCTGTTGATAATTTTAGACTGCATGAGCGAGTAGGTCTAAATATACCATAATGCTAAAAACCAAAAAATGCTATAATTTTAAATTGCATATATAGTAAGTACGTCGCAGTGCAACATTACCTTCTTTTTTTGTCGTTCCATCTCGGAATCTGATGATTTCACCATTAGAGCTTCATGGACTCTCTGGATTATAAAGGTGGGACGGTTGGGGAGGGTGTTGAATGTGTGCGTCAACTCAGCCTCCACTCCCACTACCTCCATAGGGAGGCAATAGGAACAGTCGATGAGAACAGTGACTTTCTGGAGTGCAGGGAGGTTTCCGACTCCAAAGTCAAGACCGAGGTTGTTGTCCTTTATGACACAAACAGGAATGCACATTTCGTTGTCTTCAAGCATTGGCATAGCTCCGTGTACAAATTTTACCTGGTATAATCCCATGCAGCGTAAATTTGTCAAATTCTGGAATCTTCAACCACCAGAAATACTAATTTTTGTCGACAAACCGGAATGGTTTAGAAAGAGTAAAGAGAGCTTCTTGAACTTCCCAATGATTTCCATATCCTGCTGATACAATGCAGACAAATTCAGTCCCAAAATGCAGAGCTCGGGAAGAGCTTGAGGGTTAATCCACTTGGGCAGCCCAGAAAATTGCAACTGAGCAAGGGCAATGGTACGGAGATTATTGCAACATAGGACGGAAATTGGTTGCATGATAGTATCCTTGCAAGCAAAATGTTTCGACAAGCTGACTGCTAAGATTTCAAGCTTTTTCAGATTACTCAGAGACATTAGAAATTCCCACAGCTGCCCTTCGTCCTGCAGAGTTCACTATTCTAGATTGTTTCATCACCACCGGCCTCGTCACTGTCAGAAATTGGCGACCGGCAGTGATGAGTCTTCACTGCCGGTGCAACTCCCTGACAGACAAAACATGAGCCAGAGAGCGCAGGAACCGGCAGTGATGGAGTCACATTACTGCCGGCTTGAGACACGAGCCGGCAGTGATGTCTCGGACCCACATCACTACCGGCTCGTGGCATAAGTCGGCAGTGAATGTGCCTCAACACTGCCGGCTCTTGGCTTGGTCCGGCAATAACAGTCTCACACCACAAAAAGGCTTGCATCGTCCTCTCCTTCCTCCTCACTCTATTCCAGAGAACACAGGAGCTTGCGCGGGCTATTTTCTCCATTGTTACGGCTGCTGAAAACCGTGAGCTAAAACTTGGATTTTGAAGAATGACTTGATCCTTTTACTTCAAGGTTAGTCACAAGCATCCACTCCTTTGATTTTCTTGCTTAATTACCATTGATTTAATGGCTACATTGCTTGATTGTCATTCTTATTCTTCCTCCATCCTAGAGAGCAATTTCGATGGGGACTTTGTGCAAGGCTTCCAAGCACTTTGTGGGGAATCCATCATCCAAGAAGCTAGGTTAGTGTCTAAATATCATCACCTAGTTTAAAATCTTAGGCCAATTTATAGTTTGATCAAGATGATTGTTACTATGTGATACTCAAATTAGTTCATGTTAGGAGTAGAGTAGATTATTTATAATATTATTAGGTGTTGACACATTGTTTGGAGCTATAATGGTATTCTTGATCAAGTCTCCAATTTAAGTATCATTAAGTATAATAGTGTTTCTAATTTTAGTTCCATTGAGTAGAATAATGATTTTATTAGTTAATAATAACTTTATTTACATGAGGCTATTAGTGGACACATTTTTTGGAGCTACATTAGTATATATGGTTTTCAATTTATATATGTCTAAGCTAGCTACACATTTCAATTTTTGCATAATTAATGTATAATATAGCACATGAAGCGAATCCACTGCCTATTAATTTCTCTATAATTCTTTTGAGCAGAGATGGATCGAGAATGGATGTATCGGTCTCGAACGGACATTATATGGTTTTTAATTTATATATGTCTAAGCTAGCTACACATTTCAATTTTTTTATAATTAAAAAAAAGGGCGTACCCAGTGCCGTAGGCTCCCGCACTGCGGGGTCTGGGGAAGGGAAAATAGCCAGCAGCCATCCCTGCACAAATGTGCAGAGGCTGGGGCTTGAACCCTGGACCTCTTGGTCACAGGCGGTAAAGCTCTACGGCTTGCACTAGGGCCGCCCTTCCAATTTTTTCATAATTAATGTATAATATTGCACATGAAGCTAATCCACTGCTTATTGATTTCTCTATAATTCTTTTGAGCTAAGATGGATCGAGAATAGATGTATCGGTCTCGAACGGACATCCTATTCATAAAAGGCATCCAAACATTTATTGATGCTGCAAAAATTCATGCTGGGGCTGGCAACATGATCTGCTGCCCATGCAAAGATTGCAACAATGAGAGACAGCTTTTGAATCCCGAGACTATCTGAACACACTTGTTTAGTAGGGGTTTCATACCAAATTACAGTGTATGGGATCAACATGGGGAGGGAAACAACGATGATGTGGACATGCCTAATGATGATGTGGACATGCCTGACATGCACCACCACTACGATGACGAGGATCCTGTTGTCAACACGGAACCTTTGACTGCCGTTAATGATGTGTTTAGGAATACGCTAGCGGATGACACCGAGGAAGATGGAATTGATTTGATGTTACGTAATGCAAACACCAGGTTTTTTAGTGATAGACAGGTGAAAAAGCTAGAAGAAATGAGAGAAGACAGCAAGACACCATTGTTCAAGGATTGTCCTATGAGCAAATTGGAAGCCATCATCATGCTTTTAGAATTCAAATCTACATACGGATTGAGTGACACGGGCTTCGATGATCTCTCAGCACCAAGTAAGCTACTAGAAAAGACTTACCAGGCCAAGCAAATGATCTGCCTTCTTGGCCTCGAGGTTGAAAATATCCACGCGTGTACCAATGATTGCATATTGTACCGTGGTGAAAAATACAAAGACCTAGATAAGTGCCCACCAGTGTGGAGCTCCTCGGTACAAGGAAGGGCTATCAAATGGTGGTACCAAGATGAGAGGAGGCCCCATAAAGGTTTGTTGGTACTTCCCTATAGCTCCACAGGTGCGTAGGCTATTCGCATGTGCGAAGTCAGCCAAGCTGCTGCGCTGGCATGGTGAAGAGCGTAAGAAAGACAACATGATGAGGCTCCCTACCGATGGGCGTGATTGGAGGATAGTGAAAACCATGTTCTATAAGGACATCGGTGATGATGTAAGGCACCTTTGGGTTGGTTTGAGCATGGACGGGATGAATCCTTTCGACCAGGTTAGAAGCAATCATAGCACGTGGCCAGTGATGCTCTGCATATACAACCTTCCGCCCCATCTCGTTATGAAGCGTTCCTACATCTAGATGCCACAACTAATCTAAGGCCCAAGACAACCCGGGAATGACATCGACACATTCCTAGAACCAGTTATCGATGAACTGGTGGAGATTTTTGAAAAAGGTATAGAGAATGTTTGGGACGAGTACAAAAAGGAACAAATCACTGTCAAGGTGGTACTTATCGCTACAATTACTGACCTTCCAGGGAGAGGTTCGTTGTCTGGAGAGAAGACAAAAGGCTATCAGCAATGCATGGAGTGCCTAAACAAATCGGATTTGGTACAGCTGCCCAATAACCCAAAAATTGATGTTATGGGGCACCATAAGTTCCTGCCCATGACACACAAATATCATAAAAACAAAATAAATTTTGATGGGAAATTTGAAAAATGCAAGCCCCCTAAGTATCGAGACGGGAAAGAGATACTTCGAGAACTTAACAAACTGGACGTTGTCCTTGGCAAGGGGGCCGAGGCTAAACCAGCGCCTGAAGGAAGCATCTGGAAGAAACAAATCAGTATTTTAGAAACTACCTTACTGGCTAGTCTTGTCTGTATGCCACTGTCTTGATCCCATGCACATTACTAAAAACGTGTGCTTTAAAACGCTAAACACCTTGATGAGCACTGGGGGGACAAAGGTGGATTCGTACGCCACACGCAAGGACATGCAGTTCTTGGGAATCAGGCCAGAGCTGCATCCTGTGGAGCTAGAAAATGGCTAGTACGAACTTCCAGTTGTGTCATGGACACTAAGCAAGAAGGAGCAGGATATGTTCATTTCTTTCTTCAATGACCTCAAAGTCCCGATGGGCTACTGTGCAAACCCAAAGAGGCTAGTGAACAAGAGAGAACACAAGTTCAACTATGGAACTATGAAGGCCCATGACTATCATGTCATTATGACTCAGCTTCTGCCAGCTGCCCTGTGTGGTATCCTACCGCCAAATGTCCGTGCCGCAATCATAAAGCTGTGCTCGTTCATGAACGTGATCTCAAAAAAGGTTATTGATACGAGCACGCTAGACCAGCTACAGGAGGACATAGCAGAAGCTCTCTCTAGTTTAGAGATGCATTTCCCACCTACTTACTTTGATATATCAGTCCATCTTCTCATCATATTATTGACCAAATAAAAGCACTTGGCCCAATGTACCTGCATCAGATGTTCCCTTTCAAAAGGTTGATGAAAGTTTTTAGGAGGTATGTGAGGAAAAGATTTAGACCAGAAGGGGGCATGATTGAGGGATGGTCAATGGAGGAGGTCATTGAGTTCTGCACATATTATATGGACATCAACAAGGTAGGAGTTCCGGAGTCCTATCACCAGGGGAGACTAGGTGGCAAAGGAACACTAGGAAGGAAAATTTGTACAATAAAAGACGGTGTGGCTTGGACACAAGCTCAGTTCACTGTTCTACAACAAGCCAGAGAGGTGATGCCATACATTGAAGAACACCGTCAAGAGTTGGTAAATCAGCATCTGCACAAGTGACAGCCTTGGCATCATAAAAATCATAAAGCAGAATTTGTCGACTGGTTGCAACGCCGCTTGGTTGACGAAACGTTGGGTAATCAACTCGATAACTTAGCCAAGGTACATTTTCTAAGTACCAAGGGTATGAGATCAATGGATTCACATTTTTCATAAAAAAGCAAGATGAAAAGAGTGCAAACTAGAACAATGGTGTTTGTTTTAGTGCTAAAGAAGAAGACAACAATGTTACTGAGACGTACTATGGTTTCATAGAGGAGATATGGGAGCTAACATATGGCTACATGGCGGTAGCCCTTTTTCGCTACCAATGGGTCAAACTTGACGAAATCAATACCAACCCCTTCGTCCTAGCAGGGTTCACTACAGTTGACCTAAAAAGACCGCATACAGAGATGACCCCTTCGTCCTAGCAAAAGATGTTATGTAGGTCTTCTATGCAAGTGATAACGTTAACAATGCTAGAAGTGTAGTCTTTGAAGGCACAAGAAAGATTGTCGGTGCCGATGGAGTGACGGATGAAGAAGACTATAGAGGCTATCAGGAAATGCCTGCATTTGGGACTAACATAGTCCTTCCTATCATTGAAGAGGGTAGCGAACTAGCTTACATAAGGCGCGATCACAATGAGGCCCTCATTGTTGATAGGCCAAAGGATATTTAGAATATTGTTAACTATGTAATCAATATTCGGACACTGTTCGCAAACTATGTACTCTATTTAATATTATTTACGCACCTCTAAATTGTAATATGGTTGATAAAGTTTATCATTTCTTGATTTATTGAATTCAATTTTTATTTAATTCAATAATGACAGTGATGTGGGAGGTGATAAGTAAAATAACTTACCTCAATCTAACCTACGTCTCCAATTATCCCAGCGGCTAACACCGTGCACTCCTGTCTCACAGCCTGAGCTCGATTCCCAAGCCCGTCAATTTTTTCCTTTTACCGTATTTTACATGCCAGAACGGTTTAAATAAAACAAATTCCGCCTACTACATCCATTCCCCTCGAGCACAGCAGTTAATCCCGCTTGCTTTGGCCGCCGAGACCCGCGCTCGAGTCCTGGCCGGGCAAAATGTTTTTCTTAATAAAACAAAATATTCTTAATTGGATTAAAAAATTTATACCAGAGTCTAGCCCGGCCAAATATTTTTGTTTATTTTTTCTATTAAAAAACACCGCCCCCTACTCAGTTCGAATCCAAGGCAAGCAGGAACAGGAATGGCCTTGGCACACTGCTGTTGGAGGCCTGCGTCCGCGGTGGGCTCGGCTTTTTAAAAATGTCGTTGGAGGCCCAATACTACCGGATCTATAAGAGGACTGGTGGTGATGACCATAATCACTACCGGCTCTAGAAAAGGTCCTGCAGTGATTACCATAATCACTGTCGGCTCTTAATAGGGTCCGACAGTGAAGCTTGGAGATTCCCTTTTTTTAGCTTTTCACCTTAAAGTGGAGCATGTTCCCCGGTCACCACCACAGCAGGAGCACTGCTCCCATCTACCACGACAGGGGCTCTATAAAATGGCCCTTCTAGGCCTCTCAAGACGTACCTATGTTTGCATTGTTTTTCTGCTTATTTCTCGAGCTGATCCTTGATCTATTAATACGTGACTTCTCTGTGGAGAAAGCCCTCCACATACAAATATCATTAGGCATCGTAGTAGTCCACCAAAATGGTGCACACAATGGGTGCTAGAAGAATTCTACTGAAGATGAGCTAAGCCGAATGTTGGGGTCCCCAGCCAGGTTGACAGAGCCATCTGCCGAGCTGAATTCTCTGGGCCGATGTGAATCATGTGCGCTGAGGATATTCCCATGAATGTAACATCTTCCAGAGGCATGTGGTCATTTGAGGTGCTATGAGATTCAAGGTGTGCTCTGTGCAACTTCCTCGGGGGGTGTTGGTACTGTGACAGCAGAAGACCGAGCTTGCAAGTCCATGGAATCTTCGTGGTAGAAGAAACCATGCATGCAATTTTTGCCCCACAACCCAGACCTACACCATGATAGGGAGGCCATTTACAAGCGCTCATGCATGAGTTTTTGCAAAGCCTCCTTGATCATCTCCAACCGGCAGAGCTCGTGACCACCTTGGCACTTCTTCGACCGTAGATGCTAGAAGAAGTCTACTGACGTGGTCAAAATATAGTATGTTTGTACACTTTGATT
>CM041647.1:9225298-9262339 GCA_023333625.1 Bothriochloa decipiens
GGGAAGGAGGGAAGGGAAGAAGGAGGGAAGGGAAGAGAGAAGGAGGGAGGAGGAAAAGAAGAAGAGGAGGAAGGAGAGGGAGAAGGAGAAGAGGAAGGGGAGGAGAAGAAGGGAGGAGAGGAGGAGGAGGAGGGAAGAGGAGGAGAAGGAGAAGAGGAAGGGGAGGAGAAGAGGAAGGGGAGGAGAAGGGAGGGGAGGAGGAGAAGGGAGGAGAGGAGGAGGGAAGAGAAGGAGAAGGAGAAGAGGAAGGAGAGGAGAAGAAGGGAGGGGAGGAGGAGGAGGAGGAGGGAAGAGGTTCGCTGGCCTTTACCCCACCATCTTCTCTGTGTCGCATCCCCGTCAACGCATGTGTCGTGACTAGGTATATCACCCTTCTCTGCTTGTCGGCCTTCGTGCTGCTCTAGTCATCGGCCTGCGTGCCATTGTGATTGTCGGCCTTCGTGCCGTTGTTTGTGGATGTCGGCCTTCGTGCCGCTCTTTTTGTAGGTTATCGAGACCTCCCCGTGTAGTTGTTGGCCATCGTGCCTGACATGTATCTGTGGTTGTCGGCCATCGTGCCGTCTTTTCTTGCAGGTTTGGTAACCTCCCCGTACAGGGGAGGTGCTGCCGAAATTTTTCATTCTCACTAATTGTTTTTCTTTTTCGGGAGGGCTCCCGTTGGAGGCTACCCGGAGGAGCACGACTGGGCCCTGCCCCGCTATCCTGTCTTCACCAGCACCTACGGTATGACCTCTCTTTCCGTCACATGTAGTCGTAGGTTGCGTTACCTAGTTAGGCGTCTCCCGTCCAAAATGGATACGGTTGGAAGTATGCGTTCTTTGCATATGTATAACCGTATCTGTTTTGGATTGTCCACGTTATTTGGACAGCCCGAGGATGCATAGACGAGGTTAGCTTCCATGTTCCACTCCCGTCAGAGTCGGAGTTTCGGCAGGACCTCCCCGTTGTTCTCCGGATACACACTCTCCTCGCCGGGACGTGTATTGGAAGAACAGCGGGGAGGTGCTCCCGAAATTTTGTCTCGGACGGGAGCGGATTATGGAAGGTAACCTCGTCTGCGCATCCTCGGGTGGGATTAGGACCTATCCTTCACCTATTAGATGGTAGAAGCGCATTGTAGATGCACTTGCTGGTTTTATCACATGTTAACATTGCCGCATGACAGAGCATGGGTGACCGTGAGTGGATGTACTCGGGCTTCGCAAGTAAGAGCAATGAATGGATTAGGGGGACGAATGAGTTCCTGGAGCAAGCACTTGGCCCAGCTGCGAAAGGGTCGATTCGGATGCCGTGTCCCTGCAGCTAGTGCAAGAACAAGAAAAGGAAAGTAAAGGTTGCGGTGGGGAAGATCTGTTCAAGAACGGATTCGTTCCAAACTATACCCATTGGCGCCACCATGGTGAACACCATCCTATTAGGGATGAGGTGGTGGGACCCATCCTCGAGGAGTATGATGCCGATGCCGGGATGGCAGACATGATGGTAGACTTCCACGAAGCACGGTTCGGCGAAGGAATGGATGTGGAGGAAGATCCGGAGGAAACCGTGAAGGCGTTCTACGACATGATGGAGGTGGCACAGAAGCCCCTTCACGAGAAGACAAGGGTTACGCAACTGGATGCCCTCTCACGCCTAATAGGGTTGAAGTCGCAACTGGGCATTAGTCGAGATGGCTTCGATCTCGTGTTGAGCATTGTTGGCACACTGCTTCCGGCAGATCATGTCCTGCCGAAAAACACCTACGCTACACAGAAGCTCCTTCATGCGCTTAAGATGCCGTATGAGGGGATCCAAGCTTGTCTGAAGGGGTGCGTCCTGTTTAGGGGAGACCTCAAGGAAGCAAAAATCTGTCCAAAGTGCAAAGCCTCTAGGTTCCTGTTGGTAGAAGGCTCTGATGGCAGCATGAAACAGTCTAAGGTCCCCAAGATGGTCGTACGGCACCTTCCTTTCCTACCGAGGCTTCAACGGCTGTATATGACAGAGGAGTCCGTGAAACAAATGACGTGGCACAAGAATGGCAAAAGATACCATCCTGACAAGATGGTACACCCGGCGAATGGTGATGCATGGAAGCACTTCGATAACATGAATCCTGTCAAGGCTATGGAGGCTCGGAATGTACGCGTAGCGCTAGCAACAGATGGGTTCAACCCGTTTGGAATGATGGCAGCCCCATACACTTGTTGGCCCGTGTTTGTGATCCCCCTCAATCTCCCCCCCGGCATCATGTTTGAACCTAGGAACGTGATCTTGACGCTGATAATACCCGGACACCCGGGCGACAATATGGGTGTGTTCATGCAGCCGGTGTGGGATGAATTGCAACTTGCTTGGGAAGAGGGGGTACTCACGTACGACCGAGCTACAAAGAGGAACTTCAGAATGCATGTGTGGTACCAGTATTCAATGCATGACTTCCTGGCGTATGGCTTATTCAGCGGGTGGTGTGTTCACGGGAAGTTCCCTTGCCCGACATGCAAGGCAGATGTGATGTTCACCTGGCTGGCCAAGGGTGGGAAGTATTCTTCTTTCGACAAGCATCGCCAATTCCTGCCTGAGAACCATGAATTCAGGCTTGATGTAAAGCACTTCATGAAAGGTGTTCAAGTCACCGGCCCCATTCTGCAGGTTAAGAGCCCTGCCGCCGTCCTTGCCGACGTATAGGCTCTCGAAGTTGTGGAGACAGGTGGTTTTAAGGGATATGCTTGGGACCACATGTGGACTCATATATCGGGCTTGACTAGGCTTGCCTACTTCAAAGACCTTCTTCTTCCACACAACATCGATGTAATGCACACAGAAAAGAATGTGGCCGAGGCACTCTGGGCAACACTCATGGACGTTGGTAAAAAGTCGAAGGACAATGTCAAGGCTAGACTGGACCTGGAGATGATTTGTGATAGACCAAACCTGGTGATGAAGACCCCTGCGCCCGGCAAGAAATGGAAAAGGGGCCCGGCCGATTACATCCTGAAAAGGGCCGATAGGAAGGAAGTACTGCAGTGGATCAAGACGTTAAAGTTCCCTGATGGGTATGCGGCGAATCTGAGCAGGGGCATGAACTTGCAGACTATGAAAGTCTTAGGAACGAAGAGTCATGACTTCCACATATGGATTCAGCGGATCCTTCCTGCGATGACCCGGGGATACCTCCCAGAGCCAGTGTGGCGCATCGTGGCAGAGTTGAGCTTTTTCTTCCACCAGCTTTGTGCCAAGGAGTTGTCTCGGGATGTTTGTGTTGAACTGGAGAAGGCTGCACCTCTGTTGCTCTGCAAGTTGGAGATGATATTTCCACCCGGCTTCTTCCTGTCGATGTAGCATCTGATTTTGCACCTACCGCGCGAGGCACGGTTGGGGGGTCCCGTGCAGGCCCGTTGGTGCTATCCAATCGAGAGGTGTCTAAAGTTTCTTCAGAAAAAGTGTCAAAATAAAGCCAAGATTGAGGCATCCGTGGGAGAGGCCTCCATTCTAGAGGAGGTGTCGACCTTCACACAGGCGTACTATACTGAGAATCTTCCCATCATGCACAATCCAACCCCTCGTTACAACGCCGATGAGAACTCATCGACCCTCAGCCTTTTCCAAGGGGATCTCGAAAGTGGAAGTGCAGGTACCAACAAGCATATGACCCATCAAGAGTGGCACACTATCATGTTCACATTGTTGCTCAACCTTGATGAAGTGATTCCTTATCAGAAGTAAGTTCTCAATGAGGTTGTTACCTACGCCGTCACTATCCTCCACCTATCATTCTCAATGAGGTTGTTACCTACGCCATCACTATCCTCCACCTATCATGATCCGACCCTCTAGTCTCTTGCTTCTTTCAGGGAATTTATTAGTCAACACTGCACAGGCAATAGGGCTCCTACCGAGCAAGAAGAAGACAATCTTCTTAGACACGGTGTGCCCGATTTCATCTCCTGGTTCTGTACAAAGGTACCAACCAACTAACCTCTTTCCGACTTTGTGATTCCACTTTGCTCCCCGGAGCGAGTAATGTAACGATCTACCTGTCCTCACCCTTGCAGGCCCAAACAGATATAGAAATGAGTGATGAATTAAAACTGGTGGGCCGTGGCTTCTCCCGTAGGGTGAAGTCATTCACCGTTTATGATGTGAATGGCTATCGCTTTCGCACGAGAAGGCATGAGGAGAGTCGACCCAACCTAAAAACCATGTGCAGCGGAGTTCGTACGGCCGGCACGGATCAGAAGGACTACTACAGCATAGTCGAAGAGATATACGAGCTCAACTTTAAGGGTGCTGAGACTTTCAAGCCGATGGTATTCAAATGCCATTGGTTCGATCCCGATGTCACGAGGCAAGACCTTATGATAGGGCAAGTCGAGATTCGACAGGACTCCAGCTATAAAGGAGACGATGTCTACATTGTGGCCAACCGAGACGCCACGCAAGTTTATTACCTCCCATGGGCGTGCCAAAAAGACGAGAAGCTTGCGGGTTGGAGCCTTGTGCATTTGGTGTCGCCGCGCGGCAAACCGCCTCTCCCAAACGACGATGATTACGACTTTGACCCAAACCAAGATGAGTTCTATCAACCTGAGGGGCTAGAAGGTACTTAGACATTGGTTCGCTCATGGGCATGGAAGTAGACAACAAAATCGATGAGGACGAGGGTGAGGAGGTGCAGGATGCCAAGGACTTAAGAATGCTTGAGCAATGGCAGATGCAGCGCGATGGAGTTGTCCAGGAGGATGAACATGATGATGACTATGGAGGTGATGAGGATGATGATGACAGTGATGACTTAAGAGAGCTCGACAATATGGATAGCGATGACGACGATAGTGATAGTGATGACGACTCCACGCCCGCGATATTGCCGTTCGCGGAGATAATTACGAGGCCATGTAATACTATATTGTTATTATTATGTTCCTTTACAAGTACTTGTCATTTATTTATGCTAACTCTTTTGTTCTTTGTCATTGCAGGCACTCGACAAAATGCCAGGCGGATGGCGGCAGCGGCCGCATCGAGCCATACGCTCGGCGTACCAGGTCCCCCCGCAGGAGATCGCCAACAATCACGAGGAGGAGGAGGAGGTGTTGGCGGGCGGGTCGTCCAGTAGGGGGTCGCAACCCCACAGCGGACGTCGCCAGGTGACGAGGAGGCTGCCGTTCTCCTCCTCGCACGAGGAGACGACGACGGACGACGAGGACGACGACGACGACGACGACGGCGCCGACGGCGCCGATGACGCCGACGGCGCCGACAACGACGACGCTGTGCCCACACCAGGCCAGACGGCTTCGACTTCGTCAGGCGTGGCCAAGGTGTACTTGCACGGGCCCACGCAGCTTCCTAGGGTGCGGCCGCAATTCAACAGACGCCCGGTGATTACACCCGTGGGCCAGACGTAAGTAACCATTATTGATTTCACTACTTGTTCATATGACATATTGAAAATCGAACTGCAGACTAAAAATTGTTCTTAATGACTCGTGCAGTACCTAGGCGTTTGTGAGCGGAGAAGGTGAATCACGCCATATCAATGGCATCCAGGGCCTCCTGATTAAGGAGTACTACCCTGGCCTTGTCAACGTGGACGGCGAGTTGAAGGTGCCCACGAGGTGGGCTCACTTCTACCTCGTCAACATGGGTGGCGAGACCCTCGCAGCAAAGATAAAGAGGGAGTTTTGGGTGAGTCTTTCATCGCACCGCATTGCTAAATAGTACGCATTCGTTAGACTTCTTAAAACAATGCAATGCTACATGATGTGTCTGTGTGCAGGACTTCTTCACGTGCGAGGAGGGTAAAGCGGACCAGGCGGCGCGAGTGCAGGAGGCGGTCTGCAAAGATCGTCTCAAGGACCTGTACCATGAGGCGCGCATACAGGCCATCCGCGTCTACTACACCGACGTGCATGCAGAGTCCACCAAGAAGCCCCAAATCCGCCAGATCATGAACTCGAGGGAGACCGACCTCACCTTCGCTCAATACGTGCATGTAATTAAGTAGGAAAACATTCATTCAGACTCCTTCGGTGAAACATTACACTAATCTTCTCGTATGTCAAATACTTGATGTCATGCAGTTCTGTCCGGGGTGGTGCGACAACCACAGGGACTGCTGGGAGGAGATTGTGTGCATGTGGCAAACGGACGAGGCGTACGCGAGGCGCAACGACCATCGGGGCCGCCGCCTGCAGATGCGAGGGGTGCCACACCACCAAGGGAGCCAGCCCCTCCCAACGTACATGAGAAGATGGGTATGCATCTGTTCATGTCTTTTTTGTAGCCCTCAATTGTCATTACTTGTAACCATGTTTCTGTTTTCAATGCAGTCACAGGCGCACGGTGGGCAGGAAATCAACCAGTTCACCGGGTACCTCCTCTCCCACAAGGGCAAGGCGACAGCGCCGGACAACGTCTACAACCCGGAGGACGGGCCCGTGGCGTACAGCAACCCCACCGCCTACGAGAAGGCGACCGAGTACACCGCCGCGGCTCGCCAGCGCTACGGGGAGACGTTCGACCCCACCGCCGAGCCCCTGGACACAGACCTCCTGCAGAGGTTGGGACCAGGGAAGCAACACGGCCGGTACTACATGGCCCACAGCGCCGTCGACCCGTCCGATGCTCCCACGCTGAGCCAGGTTCGATCCAGGCCCACGAGCTCCACCGACATCCCCATAGCGTCTCGGCAGCCGAGCATATCGCAGTTCCAGGTAAGTGTGGTTTCGTTCGTCGTTCACTCGTTTCACACCTATACTTACAATCAACACTGCGGATGTAATATTGCAGGCCCAGGTGCAGGAGCAGATGGCGCAGATGCAGGCGCAGATGCAGGCGCAGTTGCATGCGCAACAGATGGCTTACCAGCAGCACCTGACAACCATGCAGCAGCACTACAATAGTCAAATGCAGGGCTTTGCCGGCTACTTCCAATCCCTATAGATCTCCGGGCCGCCTCCACCGCCTGAATTATTCGCTCCACCGCCTCCTCCACTGTCTTTTCCTGTGCCTGCTCCTGTCACTCCTGCTAGGACCCCGGTGAGTACATTGACTCTTGCTTTAGCTTGTGCGTCCATCCTACAGATACTAATGACATCACTTGGCCTTTAACTTGTGCAGGTACAGTCGGCGGGTTCGAACCCGTCTCCTAGAGGTGCCGGCCCTCAGATGATGCCGTATCCACCTCCGGGTGGCCCTTCTCCACCGTATCCACCTCCGCGTGGCCCTCCTACACCTTACTCGTGGCCGGTGGGCGGAGGGCGGCCGTACTGGTCGGCGCCGCGTGATCCAGGGTGGGTTCCGTGGGAAAACCCTGGGGGCTTTGGGGACGGACAACCTGACGGCTCCGGGGACGGCGCGACGAGCTAGGTACTTGTCGCTTGTCTTATGCTCCTGGACTTGAGTATCGTCAAAGTCTCTGTCATGTATTTCTTCTCTTCGTGATGGACCTAGACTTGTTGTGTTGAACTTCATGTGATGGACCTCGAGTTGTGGTGTTCGACTCATTGCGTTGAGTTTCATGGTTGTAATGGACTTGTGGTGGTGATAAGAGATGCTATTATGAGATATATGTGTTATTGTGATATATATGGTGACGGTGGTAATAAATGTGATGAAATTGTGATATAAATGGTGCTACTTGTGGTCCTGGTGAAATTGTGATATAAATTGTGATTTTGCAATGTTTGGATGCAAGAAAACAAAAAAAAGGGAAAAAAATTTTGCCAGCTTTGCCGAGTGCTGACACTCGGCAAAGCTGGGAAAATCCCCAGCTTTGCCGAGTGCCAGCGTGGCACTCGGCAATGGGGTCATGCCTTTGCCGAGTGTCAGCACTCGGCAAAGAATTTTCTTAAAAAAATTTTTTTTTCTTTGCCGAGTGCCAGCACTCAGCAAAGGGGTCATGCCTTTGCCGAGTGTCAGCACTCGGCAAAGAATTTTTTTTTAAAAAAAATTTCTTTGCCGAGTGCCGGCACTCGGCAAAGAAATTTTCAAAAAAAATAATTTTTTTCTTTGCCGAGTGCCCCGCCGTCAGCACTCGGCAAATCCACCCGTCAGGCTGACGGCGCCACATGGCTTTGCCGAGTGCGCATTGCAGTCGGCAAAGAGAGCGAACCCTGTAGTGTGAGCTAAAACCAGAGCCATGTAGCCCTCACAGCTGTACTGTAAATCCCGGATGATCACGTATAGATAAGATCTTAATTTTGTTAAAAATTCATCTTTTAACGTTTAATGCTTAAACATTAATTAAATCATAAGGTCATGGTTACAGAAATAAAACCCAAGCTATACTTGCCTTAAGACTTTTGTTTTCCCGCTAACAGTCAACTCCTCGTAGAACCTTTGATCTTTTGTTCCTTCTCTCTCCAACACTCATAAAAGATTCTTGTTCTACTAGATGCAGGCACCACGTACAGGCAATCATACGAGCAATAAACAAAAGCAACTAAGAACAATACACCACAAGTGATAAAAACAACATAATAATAGAGAACACGGCCAAGGATTAAAAGTAGATAGACTCAAGAGAGCTTACATGAAAGTGCATGCGTAGACGGCTAACTGTTTCTGATGATTAAGCCAAATTTGTTTGACAATGAGTAGCAACAGTGCACGAGCAAGGGCGATGATCGATTATGTAGACGACGTCTGGTAGCAGGTGATCCATTTGATATATGTGGATGACGGAAAACATGGCTACACCATAGAGACGTGTGTCAGAGAGAGCTTCTCGTGGTCCTGCTCATGGTCCTCACGAGGATGCATGGGACACTAGAGAAACGTATACAGTAGAGATAGAGAAAAGAATAAACAATGATTAATAAGTGTTGGCTCATGACTTGCTTGTGTGGATAGCAAATACTGTATGAAAAGCACGTACATGAGCTTTCACGGATGGCCTTGGCCTTCCATGGATCGCTGGTAGATGGAGCAGGATGGTTGCATGCAACGTTGCTTACAGAGTTCTGCTCAGGTCGCCGGCAAGATGTGGTTCGGCAAGGACGGAAATCGGGCGATGGAGCTGCAGTCCGTCGGATAGCGGCGCCGTGTACATGAACGGCAGCTGCAGATGGGTACGATAGGGCACGTATGTTAGGGAAACAAATAGCATATATGGCCGTTCGTGAAGGATGGATGTGCTGTTGGTGCACGTACCCTTTTCCATGCATGCATGGCGGGAGTATGGCCGACTTCCTGGTTGATCGTGCAGCAACTGCAAATGATGGCCGGCACTGGGAAACTGCACGAAGGGCAACAGCTGAGGATCGTACAAGCGCACAGCCAATGGAACCATAGAACACGGACGATGGATCTTACCGGCCGTTCTCGGGAAGGCGATGAGCACGGCAGACAACTGGGGCATGGCCGAACAGACGAACGGGTGGCTGGATCCATCTTGGGGATTGACCACGCATGGCGCTGCTTGTAACCATGGATGATGGTGAGCAGCATCTCATATAGACGAGGATTGGCAGTCCTGCGGTGTTAGGCGATGACAAGAGGCTAGGAAAACAGATCGAGAGCTAGAAAGAGGGGGAGAACAGCTCCTGCAGCCTTGTTACCTTAGATGCAGGACTTGGCAACGATCTAGGCGCGACGGCAGGACAGCAAAGGTCGTGAACAGCGGCGACGGCTTCGTCTGCTCGTCGACGATGGTCCTGAAGGAGTCTCGAGATGGTCGAGAACCATTGGTATGGAAAGCGTGCATATATATACACACACGTAGACATAGATGAAGGCGGCCGGCGGCTGATCATCGTCGAGCTCAGCAGCTTGTACACCAGATCGCGTGCACAGGAACTCGATGGAGGCGGCGCCATAGGGTTTGCTGCAGCTGTGAGATCGTGGTGAGGGCGGCACTTGACTAGGGCTAGGCCGTGGCAGGTATAGGTACAACCACGGACGTGACCAGAGCTTCGTCTCTTATACAAGGAGGTCAGCGCTCTATCTGGGCCAGCCCATGGCCATGAAAGGAGAAGGGGAACGCTGGGCCTCTGCATAGATAGAGGGAGATCACGGGTAGGCCTAGAGGAGCAAATTCATTTTTTTTCAAACTTAATAGTCCTTTTCAAATTTAATTAAAAACCATACATCACAATAAATCAAATGCACCAGCATATATGCATAACAATGTTTCTAGGCCTAAGATAAATTTTAATTCAAAAAAAAATATTGGTTTTTCCTATATTTCATGAGCACAAAAATTCATAATTATATCATTTTTAGTCTACTTTCAAAAGTGTAAATTTTGGGGTGTTATAATTCTACCCCCTTAAGATGAATCTCGTCCCGAGATTCGGAAGATGGTGATCGAAGAGATAGAGACACTCTATCATTGGATCTTCTTCACTTTCTCGATTAGTTCCATCATCTGGATAAGGTTTCCACTTTATCCCTTTCAAATCCATGCTACCCAATCTCACTTACCCACATTCCAAATGGCCCTCATGCCCCATACTTGGCTCCATTACCCAATTCCAAGTGTTAGTGACTATACTCCGGTTAAGTTGCTCAAACGACAAATTCAATTCCTCAATCCTTAGTGTCGTCCGAATGTCCTTAGCATAACCCTACTTTAGCTAAGGTATCGACAATTACTTTTCCTCTTCCAAAATGATAATGATCTTACAACTCGTATACCCTTGATTTGCCAGTCTCAAACAGTGATGTCACAGGCTCAGAACTTAGTGGAGATGTCCTTCAAATTCCTACGATCCACGTAGGTGTCACTCTTTCATCCAAGAAAATAGTATTTCCATGCTACACTTTGGATAACTTCAATCATGTGTCGGAAAAATTCAACTCACGCTGCATTTTATGACTTGATGCTTAAACCTCTACTCACCAAACACATCCCCACTCTTGTTGGAAACTCTGAGGCACACTTGTGTCCTTGGGTGGTTCCCACATCATTAACCTTCTTGCTCTTCTCTCCATGGTTCCACCACGGAAGATAACCTTTCTCCTTGGCCATCAATGAGGACTTATCTTGAGTTGAAATTTGAAATCCCAAGTGATGATAGCTTGAAGCAAAACTCAACCATGATGATAACTTGAGCTCCTTGTTCAAGATCCATCAAACCACTAATTAAAGCGAGGAACACGTGAACATGAGTAGACCTCACAACAATACAGATACTTGCTCAACTAAGGTATTGATAGATACTCCGAACAACTCTTAACTACATCCAATCTAAGCCACTCTTCCTTCTTAGCAATCTTGATTGAATAATCATAGCAAGGTGCTAGCTTACTCTTCACATGGACACTCATTATGTTTCTCCAAGGTGGTAGCACACATCCAAACCATTACTACTTCGGCCCAACAATGATGCCACAGGCTTCAATCCAATCCTTTGTGCAGAAGAAATGCTCTTCATTTTTGATCTCATGTCCTTTTGAATACCACACTTGACCCATTAGGACAGTACCTCCAGATCTCCCAGACATAAATCATATCCACAACACTGTGGGTTATGGCCCACCTTATCTTCATCTCATACCTGCCCCAACGCAATTATGTTGTCACAAGATTCACCTCAACCTAGTGAAGATCCTTCGATTTCTTTTGATCAACATTGATGTCGCTCTTTATGTCCATGCAAAGTGAACACCTCCATACTCCAATAACTAATGGTACTCATATGTTGAATTGTCCAATGCACGGCTCATTAGTTGACACATAATTCGGTGCTAAAGATCTTCGAATCTCTCACATACTTGACCAGTAACTCAACATGCCTCCCTTAAATTCTTCTTCACGTATTTGCACCATTAGACATATCCTGACCATGAAGAGAACTTCCTTCCATCAAAACTAATGGACGTGCTTGGTGTAACAATGAGGTCGTTGGAGTTATCATTGAACTAAAATTGAATCCATCTTCACGCCCCTTTGTCATCAATACCAACTTTTGGACATATGCGGTTTGCCTTCTTTTCTCCTTCTGGAGAGTTAACCATTATTGGTTTCCTCAATGGAAGCATAGTCATCTTATGATCTCCTACATATTTTCTAGATATGAATGAATGTGAAGCCTTGGGGTCGAACAAAACCATGGCAGTGTCCGAGCTTACTCCAATCAAACCATAAATGACCTTTTTATCTCCATAATTGGTAATCAGATCTACATTGTTCAACATTCCTTGAATATATTTTTGTTTTAATTCATTTCTTTGCACCTCCTTGTTATAGACATTCTGTTCTGGTTCCTGTTGTGCTTGACCCTGGTGGAGGTTACTCTCAGTAAGCTTCTCTAGACAATCATTCTCATATTTCTCAATCTCACCATAACCGTAATCTTCTTCACTGGTAGGAGTATTATTCTTCATCCAGGTGATAGTAGGCGGTGGTAACCATGGCTCTTGAGAGCTAAAATATTGCACTTCATCATTAGTTTGTTGAAACTGGTATTGATCCTGATATGTACTACCAGGTAGATCCATAGAGTGTGACTGATATTGATCTGGTTGTGCAGCAAAACCGAGACAAGTGTTGGTACCTATAGATTGATGCTGCATCTTCCTTCTCTTCCTATCCTGCTTCTTGTGCATATTGTCAAGAACAATAGCACAATTCACCAATGCTTGGAAATTAGGGTAAGTGTTGCCAATCAACTGTAGCCTAAGATCATAATAAATACCCTTGAGAAAAAGACATTGCTTATCAGCATCCTCCCTCACGTCATCGGGAGCATAACGAGATAACTAGACAAATTTGTCATGATATTCATTAGCAGTCATAGAGCCCATTGTGAGAGACCTAAACTCCTCTTGCTTAACTTCTACTAAGCCCTCTAGAATGTGATGTGCTTTGAAGTCCTTCACAAAATCTTGCCAGGTGATCGCAGGAGCATTATTGGGGCGTGCAGACTGATAAGATTCCCACCAAGTTTGAGCTGCACCATGAAGTTGTCTAGAAGCATAAAGCACCTTTTGATGGTCATCACACTGAGCTATGTCAAGATGTCATTCCATAGCTCTAAGCCAGTCATCTACTTCTAGTGGATCACTTGCATGAGAGAATGTCGGTGGTTGTCCCATCATAAATTCACCATGCTTGCTAATAGGTGGTTCTTGATGCTAGCTGTTCACTACATGTTGTACGAGAGTCTGCAACAGTAAACTCTGTGTTGTCAAAGCTTGTTCAATAGCTGAAGGATTTGTTGTTGGCAGTGGATTAGAATTCTAGGCATTCCCTTTGGCATCATGTGAAACACCTCTCCTGGTAGTAACCATCTATTTCCAGCACATATGCATTAGAGTTTATCCATTCATAGCTTCTTCAAATATATACTCATGAATTGATAAGGTAGGATCAATAAGCAAGAGAGATACGAGAAAACTCAATCCATGAGATAACCAAATTCTTTGTCTTGGCTACCCCCTTAAGAAAGTATCAACTAGGGGCACAAAAGGGGTAGCTTGCACCTTCTTTTGAGTGAGTTTACTTATCATGATGACCTTCTGATATCCAATAAAAACACATGTGCAAAAACAAAAATAAGTAATCTGAAATCCCTTGCGAGCAGAAAACAGAAGCACAGTAAAACAATCATATATACTGTTCTATTAATCCAATTAAGCCATACCTTATATGGTTGGAACGCTTATAAAATCCTCTAAAACTCTCTTTAATATCATTTTACCAGATTCTGTGATTTAATTAGTCAAAAACTGACAACATCAGAAACTGCTCCAGATTTTTGACAGCATAAATACTTCACCTTGTGATTTTCATAACTCCCAAAAAAACAGATATGATGGTGATTCTTATTTCTAGAGAAAGATATCAAAGTCTACTTGTGTCTAGAATTTTTCCATGAATTTTGGTCACCCAAGAACAGAGATAGAATCCAAAGAAATTAGGTTGCTAGGAAAGACAGAATGCAGAAAATAGGAGATAACCCAAAACCCAACTATCTATTCATTACTCCTCATACCTTAGGCCTACGAACTAAATGAAACTGTGGATAACACCACAAGATCATTGCACTCATTACGAAGATCCAAATCACACATGAGCATAAGACAAGCATGCATCACACTAACGACACTACATGTACATTTGTATAGCAATGGTGGGCATCCTAAGGAGTGGATTATAGACGAAAGGCCATCGTAGACTTGAACAAGATGAGATTAGAAATATTTTGTAAACCAATAAAAATAATAAATCAAGGAGTTAAGAACTAGTAGCTCAAAGGAAGCTATTAAAGGTGAGGATACAAGACAAGGATGAGGAATAACCAATTTAATAAGCCAAGGAGGTGGCAAAATAGTTTTATAGCAAAGTATGTTTTGCAAATTGACCAGTGCTAACTAAGCTTGCGTCCTACAGCTAGCATTGAGCTGATACTAACTTGTCACACCCAGTTCTAAGGATAAATCCAGATATACACTATATGTGAGTCTTAAAGGACAAATCTCACATATAGCCTCTGCTCTCACTATTGGGGGACATTGAGAACTGCTCGACGCTGTCACCATACAGCAACCAACACCACACCACCAGCACGGCGTCAACTGTGCACAGCCTCGGATGGTACCGTGAACCTCGTGGCGACCCCAACAGTCGGCATTGCTCTATTTTTAATAGAATTCTTCTAGCATCTCTATTGTGCACCATTTTGGTGGACTAAGACTGGCAAAGATATCTGTATATGTAGGGCTTTCTCCCATAGAGACCCCATTTGAGTGTATTTCTAGATCGTGTAGTGAAATAGTGTGTGAAATGAGCTGAAGGTGTGTGAAATGAGGTAGAGATAGGGGCTTTATTTATAGAGCTAGCCTCAGTGGTGGTAGGTGGCAGCAGTAGTGATGTGCCTGCCTAGGCAGACTATGCATGCATGCATGGTACATGCTTTAACAAAGCATGTTGCATGCATGCCTGCAAAGACTTTCTAGGCAGGTTCATCACTGCCGGCTCATGGAAGGCGCCGGCAGTGATGATGGAGCATCACCGCCGGTGCCTTCCTAGAGCCGACAGTGATGACACATAATTGCTGCCGGCTCCTTCCTTTAGCTTGCAGTGATGGAACCATTCCTTTATAAATAATGGGGCTAGCCCCATGTATATTCCACCCACGCACACTACCTTGCCTTTCTCACATTTCCAATCTCACGTCTCGCGAAATCAACTTTCTCTCTACGTGATTTCTGGCAATGGCTCCTGGATATTACTTTGGTATATATATATTTCTATACTCTTTTGAATTTTATTATTTAGGTTTATTTTACTTGTTAAATTTTATCAATTAGGTTTCAACGTAGCACCGCCTCTACCGCCACCATAGGCACCAGGTTTCCACCCAGGTGATGAGCCATTTGCTCCAAACGTGCCTGTCCGCAATTCCCTCAGCCAACTATTGTATTAAAAAATTTCAACATCTTTGGTTTTTTATGCTAATATAAATTAGTATAATTAGTTTAATATGATTGTTGCCTTGTATTTTTTATGTCGTAGTGGATGGAGCCCGCAGAATGGCTACAAGATGCACATGACTTGTTCCATGCTAAGGACTTCGAGGCGGTCATGCTCCCTATTCCCAATGCTCACACCTTGCAGTGTGAAATTAGTTTTACCATCCCTTCGAGGAGGCGAGACCCAAATGTTCTTAGGCACAATATCCACCGGAGGGGGACACCTGGCGTAAACGTGAGGAGTGCCCAGCTATCTGTAGTCGGCTTTTGTTTAGACTCACTTCAACATGTAGGATTTAATGTGCCTGATTTCTCATACTACAAGGACATGGCTCTACGTTGCCCTGGTTATACTCCTATTATATTTAGCGAATGTAGTGCGGCTAGCAACACTCTTGATGTGGTAAAATCAGCTTATATTGATAATTTTGTCATGCATATTATTTGTTGTTTACTAACATAATAATATTATCTTTATTTCTGCCATGATAGTGAAGTTTCAGTAGGTTCTGTCTACGGTCGACCATACTCTTTGTCTCACGTGGCCCGAGAGAGTGCACTCATATGGGCACTGCACTATATCGATACTGAGAGGGGATACACGATCCGAGACCAAAACTGAAACATATTTGTAGAAAGGTGGGTCCAAGTAAATGGCCGGATCCCCTAAAGAAAGTGAATCACATGATAGTGATTAGTGTTTAGTTTGTTTGGTTTGCAAGGTTGTAGTTTAATTTGGTTTTAATTATAATTTGTAACTGTGTGTGTTTCATTATTTAACTTGAATTCTACAATCCAGTGTTGTATTGGTCTCAAGCTTTTTTTCAGGCTTCCTCATACCACATATGAAGCATTCACCAACTTTGAGATTTTTCTGAAATGGTTTACTAATTTCCACGGTTTAATTGGATTTTTGCGTGACTTCACCAATTAATTATAGGTTGAACTAAGTCTACCCCTAAAAAGATCTGTAATCGTGCCAAACTTCTACACTGGGTCTCTTGTGCCATAGGAGACAGGATTCTATGGAGGTTGGCTAAAAAATTACTTTTTTAATTATGTAGTTCACCATATTTTGTCTCACTAAGCATAAATAAAACTATAGTAATTCAAATATTTCTCAGAAAAACCTATTATCTTATGTGAGATCATAATTTGGGTTCACATTACTACCAAAAAAGTTTCAAAGCATTCTGATATAGGCACTGTCTACATGCTTTACAGAGGTATATGGAGTCTTTACTCGAACCATGACTTTACACTTAGGTTCTCAGGGATTCTGGGGTTCATAAACATTCTGGTGTTGTATTGGTCTCAAACTTTTTCTCAGGCTTTCTCATGCCACATATGAAGCATTCACCAACTTTGAGATTTTTCTGAAATGGTTTGCTACTTTCCACGGTTTAATTGAATTTCTGTGTGACTTGACCAATTAATTATAGGTTGAACTAAGTCTACCCCTAAAAAGATCCGGAATGGTGCTAAACTTCTACACTGGGTCTCTTATGCCATAGGAGACTGGATTCTATGGAGGTTGGCAGAAATTTTGCTTTTTTAATTATATAGTTCACCACATTTTGTCTCACTAAGTACAAAGAAAATTATAGTAATTCAAATATTTCTCAAAAAACCAATTATCTTATGTGAGATCATAATTTGGGTTCACATTACTACCAAAAAAGTTTCAAGGCATTCTGACATAGGCACTGTCTACATGCTTCACAGAGGTACATGGAGCCTTTACTCGAACCATAACTATACACTTAGGTTCTCAGGGATTCTGGGGTTCATAAACATTTCGGTGCATATTGGTCTCAAACTTTTTCTCAGGCTTTGTCATGCCGCATATGAAGAATTCACCAACTTTGAGATTTTTTGAAATGGTTTGGTAATTTCCGTGGTTTAATTGGATTTCTGCGCGACTTCACCAATTAATTATAGGTTGAACTAAGTCTACCCCTAAAAAGATCCGGAATGGTGCCAAACTTCACACTAGGCCTCTTGTGCCATAAGAGACAGGATTCTATGGAGATTGGTTAAAAATTTTGCTTTTGTAATTATGTAGTTCACCATATTTTATCTCACTAAGCACAAAGAAAATTATAGTGATTCAAATATTTCTCAGAAAGACCTAATATCTTGTGTGAGATCATAATTTGGGTTCACATTACTACCAAAAAAGTTTCAAGGCATTCTGGCATAGGTGTGTCTATATGCTTCATAGAGGTATATTATGCAAGTTTTAATATATATATATATTACTGCCGTCTTTTAAACTGCCCCGGCAGTGATAGCCATATTTCATTTTATTTAAAAAAATTAAAAATGCTCTGGGCTAAGACTCAAGCGCGAGTTGTGGGGGCCAGTCCCAGCGACCTTAACCGCTACACTAGGAAATGAGTAGTGTTAGAAAATGTATTTCCTTTGCTTATAACCAAAGGATAGGATAATTTTGAAATAAACGAAAAAGTCTAAAAATTTTGGGCCGCCAAGGACTCGAGCGCGGGTCGTGGGGGCTAGAGCTAGCGGGCTTAACCGCTGCGCTATAGCTGGGATGGATGCGGGATGGGGGTACTTAATTTAGTTAAACCATCCCGCAACCTCCTTATTGCTGCCGGGGCTATCCAAGACCCGACAGTGATGTATCACATCACTGCCGTGTGTCGGCTAGCGCGCCATTCCCCACCCTGCCAGAGCACAACGCCGCGCCGACGCACCCTCGACGCCATCCGCCACCGTTCGCCGCCCCCGAACGCCGTCCGCCGCCCCCGCGACGCCATTCGCGAACCCACTGCTCCGCCGATGGCCGTGTGACGCGTCGCTCGTCGCCCCAACAGCGCAATCGCCACCTCCGTTGACCCCACCCAGTCGTCCGTGCCACCGCTCCGACGCCACCTGGTCGTGCGTGCCACCGCTCCAGCGCCACCGCTCCTCTGTGGACACATTTTCTCCTCTTCTTGCAGGTCACACCATTAGGAGCGCGTGGACGCAGTCATCCCCACGTCATGAGGTAGGTTCCTTCTTCCCTGCCCCAACCTGTTTGACGAAATGCCGCTGACCATGGCCGTCGTCCGCCGTGTCCAGGAGCACCACCGGCGGCCCTTCTCCACCACCACTGCCCCCGCGCCGACGAGCACCACCGACAACCCCTTCTTCCAGCGCCACCCAGCTGCGCCAACCAGCACCGTCGCCTGCCATGTTGAGGACCACCACCAGCGGCCCTTCCTCCAGTGTCACTATCTCATGCCAACGAGGTCCACTGCCGGCCCCTTTCCCCAGCGCCAGCGCCCCCGCGCCGACAAACACACCACCGTCCCCTTCCTCTAGCGCCACCGTGCTTAACGCGGTAAGCTCCTCCCTCCCTACCCCTACCTATGCTTCACAGATGGCTAGTAGGTAAAAATTGATGGATCAAGAAAGCATAACAAGCATGTTACTAAAAAATTGCTGATGATTTGTAAAAAAATTATATAAAGGGATGATGTGTATAACAAACTAGTTAGTGGATGATGTGTATTGTTTGCATATAGATCATAATTGCAAATGCTAGTTGACCATAAATGCATCAAAATTGATGATGTTTTACTTGAGAATAGCTAGTGGGCCTTTGAGACTTTATGCCATAATTGTTTGCTAAATAGTTTGTGAAAAAATAGTTGGGCAAATAGTTTGTGAACAATTATTTTTAAGTGCAAACTTTACTTGAGAATAGATATTGTTGGTGGCTACCTTAAATACTTTTACATGTATATATCTAAAATGATGATTGTGAACATCTCACAAATAAAACATTGTTGTATGTAGTACAACCATGGCATACTATGTTGTTCATGTTGGTCACAATCCCGGGGTCTATCGAACCTGGCAAGAGTGCAAAGCTCAAATACATCGCTACCCTAGTAATGAGTATAAAAAGTACAATACACATGATGAAGCCTATAGGGCCTACCATCAGTGGCGGCTTGAGCACCCTCAACATGAGCAACCATTGTAGATTAAAGAGCAGGCGGCGGTGATTCCCCTGCACCGGTGATTCCACCAGTGTTTCCACCCGCACCGGTGATTCCACCCGCCGTAGCCGTGAAGACTAGGACAGTTGCTGTTTGTTCTTAGAAAGATGCCATGCTTGTGCTTATGGCTTGTCATTGCTTTTCTTATTGGGAAGATGATGTAGGTTTGTGAACTTAGTTGCTAGCACGTGTTCAATGTGAACTTATTATTACTCTTTGCACTAAGTCTTTGATATTTGTTTCATAATAATTGTACAATGTGAAAATAGCCAACACAAATTGACCACTATCGTGTCACAGACTCATAGTCATGGT
Organism: Bothriochloa decipiens; assembly: GCA_023333625.1. Classification (NCBI taxonomy): domain Eukaryota; kingdom Viridiplantae; phylum Streptophyta; class Magnoliopsida; order Poales; family Poaceae; genus Bothriochloa; species Bothriochloa decipiens. The sequence continues at coordinate 9,245,026 of CM041647.1, forward strand.
TCATCGTCGCATTCCTCATAGCCGAAGAACCGACGGGGCGCAGGAAGCGCCGCAAGATGTGGGTAACGTAGCGCCGCAAGAAGCGGGTAACCTAGCTGGTGATAATCAGGCTGGTGAGAACGTGCAGGGAGATTTTAGCCCGAGCGATTTTGTTGTCCTAAATGATGACCAAGATAACCAAGCTAACCAGGTAACTTAGGTGTGATTTGATGAAGTAGCCACATCTGCTAATCAACTGAGATGGTATTGACTTACTCATTTTCTCCAGGACCGGGAGGAACCTAGATCGACCGATGCGCCAGAGGGCTCGCGTAACACTAGAGCCAGAACCCTGCGTGGCCCAACAAAGCTTCATCTCAATAAGAATTATCGGATCATAGCATTCGATGAATTTGGGATGCCGTGCGAACCGGCCGCTGTTGTGTCGAAATACTCTTCACATATCAGCATCCTTGTTAGGGACATCGTGCCCTTGAAGTATTGGAAGTGGTTTCTGAAGTTTTCAAGAAGAAGGTTTGGGATGAGCTCCCAAAGTATTTCACTTTCCCTCCAGAAGGCCCATGGTATAACAAGGACTTAGCAAAGAAGAAAGCCTACAAAAGAATGGCAGTAGCTCACAAGACTCATCGGTATGGATGTTACAAGAAGTATGTTGCCCAAAATACAAAGCCAAATTTCAATGGCGGAGTGTTGTCCTCGCAGAGGGCCTACTGGCAGGACTTCAAGGATCACTGCGCCACCACAGAGTTCCAAGAACTTAGTGCAAAGAATAAGCAGAACTCGGAGAAATTGGATAACCCTCATCATCTCAGATCCCGTGGATATGCCAAGCAGCTGGAGGTTATTATCGCAAAATTCGATAACCGGGACAAGCTTATTCAACAACGTGTTGCAGTTGAGACCGGCGGTTGGGAGGATAGATCTTTATATTACTGTATCGGGTGGAATTGTCGTCACGGTGATGTTGGGAGGTTTAGCATCTTAGATCATCCAAAGAATCAGAAGAATGCAAATGATCCGGAGATAATTGAGGCCCGCAACCTCGTCTCAAGGATCACCGAGATAACTGAGGAGGTGAGGCAAGGGGTTTGCACTTCTAACAAGGAGAACTACATGCTAACCCAAGCACTTGGGAACAAGGAGCACGCTGGCCGCACCAGAGGAGTGGGTGTTGTTAATTGGTTTCAAGGATTCCCAGAAGAAGTCAATAGCTACCGGAGCCGCAAAAGGGCTAAAGAGGCACAGGAGGAAGAGACGAGGAGGTTGATTAGGGAGACAGAACATAGAAGGAGCACCAAATTGGATGCAATGGTTGAATATAAAGTCAAGGAAGCTTTGGCGTCCCGGGAATCAGAGATGGCATTGGACGTTCCACAACAGAATCGGGTTCGCAGTAGCTGTGGCTCGACCCCTTTTGGCGAAGAAGACGAGAATGCTCCTCATCCACTGGACAACATCAGTGAACTGGTCAATGTCAAGTTGTACGTCCAGCAGCAATGGACCAAAGACAAGGTAGCGACCGGCCAGGCCTGGCCTGTTGGTTATGGGACCATTAATGCCAGCCCATTCTGCAGGGGTGCACCAAAGTGACCATCAACACGATACTTGAGAAGAAGTACAACAAGATATTGATCGAACACCCCGCATCGCAAGAAAGGCAGAGACTTATCCAGAACAAGGGAGCTCAGGTGGCCTGGCGCAAGCGCCTCATTAAGCTTGACCATGAGTTGTCCTCAGAAGAAGAGGACGAATGCAACTCCTCACCCAACTTAGCATCTCCGAGCAGAGGACATAACTCTCGGCTGCCATCACCGTCGAGGATGGCTCCTTCTCCTACTCGTTAAGAGACTCCTCCTCCTCCTCATCTTCTGCCGACTCCTGGTCATCAGCAGACTACTCTGCCACCTCCACCTCCACCTCCTGTTGCTACTGATGCTGCTTCTCGTCTCTTTGGATCAAGAGGGTCAAAACAGATCGCTTCCACTCCCCCTCCTCCGAAAGGCCCCTCTAATTTCGGCCCATCAAAAGGAAAGATTGCTACTCGCTCTGCATCAGGATCTAGAGGACAGAGTTCTCATCTTCATGCATCCAAAGTGACACCAAATGCATCATAGGCACGCAAAAGGTCCTCGGAGTCAGTTCCCTAGGCGGAGCAAGAGAAGAAGGAAAGGCCATTCAGTGGCAACATTACAAACATTATGCAGCAAAAATGGACTCACAGTATACCGAAGGAAAAATATCAACCATTCTTCAATCTAATTGCCTCACTTCCTCTGGCCTTGAAGAGGAACGAATATGAAAGGCATACACAAAACCAGTACAATAATGACAGTGGTGACGCAGAGTTCCATGAACGTGAACGGAGAATAAACAAATTGGTCGAAAATAACCCCGAGCAGAGCAGATAGTACTGCGGATGTCTATTGGGAGACAATGGCTTATGCACCATTGGCAATGAAGTTCCAGCTTGGGGACTCGTTGGTTTTCGACGAAGATTATACAAACTTGACCACCCTGCTTAGGGATTTGCACGATTATTACATTTGCGCTTAGCGGGATTCCAAGTCGGCTTGGTTTACTTTCATTATCCAACCGCCGAATGTTTTCAACTATCAAGAAGAAGAGAAATACGATGTGGATTGGGAGTGCTTGTTCTAGCTGTACCAGAGACGCAGCCTCGATGTACAAACCATGTGTTTGGGGACTATGTAAGTACCCTACACAGATTATTTAATTCTTTGCACTTTTGAGATATAAATTGTTTAATTCTATGCACTTGCCATGTTTTATGCAGGTTAGTTGCACAATATTGCAGCGTAAAGATCGCATGGAAGCACTTAGGTTTCTTAGACCCTGTCCAAGTCAATGATCAGACCTGCCTCGGCAAAGTAGGACATACCGGCGTGGAGGCAACAATAGAGATATTGGTAAAAGTTTTTGAATAGTTCATGTATTTGAAGAAGACCCATATACATTTATCCTACAACTTCAAGTATGTGTTCTCGACTAGTGGTTTTTATGCTTTTTTTGTCCATATTATTCGTTACTTACACTTTTTTGATTGTAGCGACCATTACGCCCTCGTTTGTATCGATCTTTGCCGCAATGAGATTCAGGTGTGGGACTCAAAGAAGAAGCCACTCGAGGATCTGCAGCCACTGGTGCAACTGCTCAATAAGTAAGTCATGCTAACAACGCCATATTCCTATGATCACATATATCTTTTTATAGTGAATCCCATTTTAACTATTTATTATAATTTTCATAGGGTTTGGAGCAGGCATAGAGGTGGGAGGCAAACACCATTCGATATTGTTGAAATGACCAAGATCCCATACCTACAACAGCCGAATGCCAACAATGAGTGTGGGTTCTATGTCATATGCGCCATGTTCCATTATATTGGGTACACTATAAAAGAGCCTGATCATCTTGTGAGTATAATCATCATTCCATTTATTTCTACTATCAAATATAAAATATAGTGTACTAATTTAATCTTTGCCTCCTTCTTTTTTGAACGACAGCGCGAGAAAAATAACCACCAAAGGCTGAGTCACTTTGAGATCGTGGGATTTCAAAGTGAGCTAGCAGAGTTCCTCCTGTGATTTGTCTTTTCAAAAGGAGGCAAGTTTTCAATTACAAGAGCTCGGCTATGGAGGGACCAGGTTACAGAAGAGGCCCTCGAACGTCTGTTGTAATAAATTCTTTTTCTATTGTTGTTGAAGATCTTGTATCGAACATTTGAATGTAAGCGTATCGGATATTTGTATTGTATTTATATCATTGATGGAGAACTTTAATTATAATTAGTAGCATTATGACACCTACAGTAAATTGAAATATTAAATAAAAATATTATAAATTACAAAATAAAATTAAAATAAAAGAAAACAAAATCAGGAAAAATAACAATACTGCCGGCTAGACCAACAGGGCGGCAGTGTTAACTAAGTCAACACTGTCGGCTTTGACAACAAGCTGGCAGTATTGACTTAGTCAACACTGTCGGCTAGGCCCAAGCGTCGGCAGTGTCTACTTGTTCAAAGCGCCGGCAGTGTTGACGACACTGTCGGCTTGAACAACAAGCCGACAGTGTTGTGAGGAAATAACACTGCCGGTTTGTGTTGCGAGCCGGCAGTGTTGACTCTACATCACTGCCGGCCGCAAAATTCCGACAGTGATGTGCCCCCCACATCACTGCACTTAGCCACTGCCGGATAGGATTCCGGCAGTGATTGGGGTTGAGCCTCGGCAGTGATGGGCTCGGCTGAAGTAGTGGTTATTCTTGTGCGGAGCACCCTGAGGCTTATTAGATTGCCCAAATCCTTGACAAAGCACTTGTTGTCAGCAGCACAGTACATCTGCAGCTCTACTAAGGACGTCAGCTTGCCGATCCAATCCGGCCCTCTCTTCTTGTCATCAGCATATAGGCACATCAATTCAGTGAGCTGCCCCAGACTCGTTGGTAATTCTTCTATCCCAGTTCCAGTCAATATGAGTGTCTGCAGGAACTTAAGATGACCTATGTCTTTATGGAGCTCACGGACAGGTGTAGATAGATTCTAGCGAAAGGTACCTCAGATGAAGTAACTTCCCCAGATAACTTGTATCAAGATGACCTTTCAGAGGACAACTTACTAGAGACAACACACGTAACAATTTAAATCCAGCAACAAGAGGAATAAAGTCTGTACCACAATACATGGCATTAAAATACCTCACTTTTTTCCGGTCCTTGTCATTAACTTGAATGGGTTTTGCCTTGTGCAAGGCTAGCCGACGAACACCACTTGCTTGTGACTCTTCCTGCACAACCGAAAAAAGCTCCTCCCTTGACAAATGACGAACCATATGGAGTACCATGTCATGGACACGACAACCTTCTAAACGGCCATGTATCTCCACTGGTTGGATCATGCCTCTATTTATGAGCTCAAGGAAGTAGCTTTCTCCTACATTAAAAAGGTCTTTTTCTATTTCCGTCTGCTGGACTAGACCTTCAGCTATCCACATATTTATTAACTTTTCTCTGCTCATAGTATAGTCTTCTGGAAACATACATAGATACAACATGCATGTCCTTAGAAGACAAGGTAGATCGTAGTAGCTGAAAGATAATATCTTCTTCATATTGTTAACTTGTGTGTCATCTCCATCTCCATGGCCAAAACCAACTGAATCGTACACATTGGACCACTCCTTTATTTGTTTCCTGGCCAACAAACTTCCTATTGTAATAATAGCTAGTGGTACACCATCACATCTATGCAGTATTTTATGAGATACAGATACCAGTCAATTCATCATTGTCTGGCCAGTTTTCTTCCACACCATCAAATATCCTTGTGTATAACAGTTTTCTTGATTGGCTTTCAGGAAGTTTTTTCATTCTATAAACCTTGCCAATTTTTTCAGAAACATTAGACTTACGAGTAGTTGCAATTATTCTACTTCTGAGATTACTGTCCACAAAAATAGGTTTAATATTGTCCCATGTTTCTATGTCCCATATATCGTCAACAACAATGAAGTACCTGTACATGGAAATGGAAGAGCCACGATCAGTAAAAGCAAACTCACTATATGATGTTCATCAGAGTTTCTTCTTCTAAGGATTGAAGGCACCTAGCTATTTCCTCCTGTAAGATATAATAGCTCTTTACTTATGACTATTTTCAGAGGGCACATGCGTTGATGCACGTAGTAATTATACGAGTACGTAAAAAATTCATTGATTGTTACTCTTAAACAAATTATAAGATGTTGGACTAATATACACCCAACTAGATAGTTCCCGTGTTAAATTGAATAGATTATAAGATGTTAGACTAACATGCACCAATATAAATAGTTATTGTATGGTAAGTGTAATTTACTCTTGTTATAATTATCCAACAGTTCCAATTAATCCCAAATATATCTATTAAAATCCACAAGAGAGAGATATTCAGATATATCGTTGATTGTTATGGTAATCCGATATATCCATTATTACTCCAAATACTGAATATCAAATACATCTATTAATAAAGGTGAACTAAGGGGCTACATGAATCGAACATTGTATATCCATTATTATTATCAATGGAGTATTTATCTATATGTGTACAAGATCGAAGGATGCATGCGTATTTCAATAATCTTAAATTGTCATTATCAAGCGGCGTACTAGCTAAAAACACTGATAGATCGTGCACAAGATTATGTCTGCTGAATTAGGTTAGTAATTATATACTGTATGTACCTTTTTTCTTCAAGGAAACTTCAGAGTCGGTTAATGAGCTGCCTTTGATCCATTTTCATCAAATCAATCCCAGTGTACCCTTGATCATCAACTATGGCAGTTATCTGATCAGGATCAATGCCACTTCTCCTTTTCTTGGCATCGTTAACAAGATCAATCAAAATGTCTCTCAAGACTTTAATTGGGTCAGGATGACAACCCACAGCCACAGGAACAAAAGCACCACAATCAAATTGATGATAAACCTTATCATAAACTGCCTTGGCAAGAGTTGTCTTGCCCAATCCTCCAAATCCAACAATAGAGATGATTTTCACTTCATTGTTGGACGAATCAGCATCATCCTTCCTTATGGACAGCATCTCAATGAGTTCATCACTTGGCTCATCGATACCAACGAGCTGTGAAGCTTTTTTGTAGAAATCCAAAAGGCGAGGATCTGCTGCACATGCAGAATATTTGTGCACTATATCATTAAGATTGTACCTTGTATGCCAGTCGGCTACCTTCTGGAGCTTCTGCTCGATGTCATCAATGTCCCATTGATGTCACGACGAGCCTTGAACATGCCAAACAGGCCACCCATCTTCTTAATGGCACGATTGATCTTGCTATGGTTTACAGGCTCGCCACCCTCAACACGCAGGAGGAAAGTGTCGAGGACATCCTCCATGTCATAAGAAGCGTCCCTAATCTGGCGTGCCCATACCTGGAGTTGCTTGTCGAGCTCATCCCATGGCACTGCCGACAAGTTTTCGAGGGCGGCCTGGATGCTCTCCAGCTCCCCTTGGACGAACTCCACTCTCTTCCTCAGGTTGTTCTGCAAACCGTATTCAGATTTGAGGAGCACGAACAACTTGGGGGCGAGGCTGCCGATCGCCCCCAACACCACAGACATGATGGTGGACTCTCAAGCTCAACCACTATAGGGTTTTGCTTTGCTTTGCTAGTAGGTCTGTTGTTGTGGATTAGAGCGCTTATCTGTGTGGTAAAAAGGACCAGTTCTTGGCTTCGCTTGGTCTCTCCACCGACAGGCCGTGTTCCCCCCTAATGTTTCTATGTAGGAGAGGGGATTTGGGGACAGAGAACTTGGTAGGCTTCTTGTCTTCTCCATCGCCGATCACACTATCCGTCGGGTTGCAGCATCAGCCACCAACCCAGAAGACTGCTTATGGCAGTCGGCAAAGGACACAAAGCAGTCGACGAAGCCTTTGCCAATTGCTTTACATGTGGCAGTCGGCAAAGGCCAGTCGGCAAAGGCTTGCTCGGCAAAGGCAATCTTTGCCAGCTGCCAGGTGACGACAGTCGGCAAAGACTTTGCCGACTGTCAAAGCCGCAGTCGGTAAAAGAAGCAGCCGCCGTCGTCTGGCGTCTTCTTTGCCGACTGCTGACTTGGCAGTCGACAAAGATTTTTTGGCTGATTTTTTTATTTTTTTCAAAAAGTCTTTGCCGACTGCCTGAGCTGGCAGTCGGCAAAGAGGTTTTATTTAATTTTTTTAAAAAACAACCTTTGCCGATTGCCATAGCCGACAGTCAGTAAAGCTGGTGCGTGTGCAGCTCGGTACCTAGCTTTGCCGACTGCCGTGGCAGTCGGCGAAGCTAGAAATCTTTTTTCTTTTTTTTCTGTTTTCTCATATATATCACAACAGCCAAATCACACACACACACATACATATAGAGCACAAATCTACATATATATCACACGTCCAACAAATCCATCATGTCGGTCATATATAACAAGACCAATCATGTCCAAGTCCATCCACATCCAAGTCGAACATACATAACAAGTTCATCATGTTTAACATCCATCATAAAGTCCATCACAAGCTAAACGGAGGTACCTACGACATCCTGACTCCCCAATGGCCACGAGAGTGTGCAGAGCCCCCACCTTGCCACCCCTCTGACGCCGTGGCATGCGACGGCGCCGAGGAGTACATCCAGGCCCCGAGGTGCTGTTGAGGCTCAGGAGCGCCACCTGCCTACCCATCCTGCTGAGGCTGAGGAGTTGCGCCACCTGACCACGGAGACCACCCGTGCTGCGGAGGCAGAGGAGGAGCGCTAACCGGCCACCCATGGCCTGGAGAATGGCCATGTGGAGGAGTCGTGTTCGAACCCGCCGACTGTGTCTGCACAAAGAAAAATCGATCTCATTAGTACCTGCATGATGGTCGCACAAGCCGAAACAATGGACAAACATATATACTCACTGGAGTCCCTATAGGGCCAAGAAGAGGTGGTGGAGCGTAGATCGAAGCAGGCAACGGAGGCAAAGGAACACCAAGGATCTGAAAACTCTGAAAGTACCGGCAAGATCCTACATCTGACGCTACTAGTGTTGCCGGACAGCCTCAAGCTGGCGCGCCATCTTCTCCCGATGGGCCTCCTCTTGGGCCTCCATCTCCCACCGATAGGCCTCCTACGATGGGCCTCTTCTCGGGCCACGTGGCAGTTTTTCTACTGCTCGGCGCGGCAGTCAGCAAAGCGGCTATCTTTGTCGACTTCCGGACGTCAGGGCAGTCGGCAAAGAGCACGCCGACAGACGTCGTTTGACCCCGCCAAATTTTGCGGACTGCCCATCTTTGCCGACTGTTAGGCTTTTCCCGGGCAGTCGACAAAGAAGGCTTTGTCGACTGCCGGTCTTCGCCACTGCCGAGCGGCGGCTTTGCCGACTGCTCTCTTTGGCGGTCGGTAAAGGGTTTCTTTGCCGACTGCCAGAGCTTTGGCGATCGGCAAAGCTACGGGCAGTCGGCAAAGTCGTTGTTTCCCGGGGGGTTTGGCTGACGCCATATGTTGAGAAGTTAGCACTCCTATCTTTAGGCCTCCGTTGTGCCAATTTCGACCCAGCAGGCTTGCAGCAGAAGTAACAGTGTTAAACTGTTGGCTGTTTAGTGGAAACAATAGCGAGCTAATTCCCTCCTATACCTGGAGAGAGACGCCAAGCACATAAGAAGTTTAGGGATGGAAGAGATGAAGCATCAAGTCCATCCTGCTGCTGGAAGTGGTGATAAGCTCACTAGCCCCTGGTGGAACAAGATGGATAAAAAGCTTGCTCTGAACATGTAATAGGATAGCGTTTCACTGGGGTTTTTAGTTTTCGGACTTTCTTTTGTTGATGATCACATACCGGGTTAGCTAGATTGTCTTTTTGGTGCCTTGGCTTTGGTTAAAGTCAATAGTCAGTGGGGCTAACAAACAGAATAACTGTAAAAACCATACTTGGTCTTTTGATTAATGTTGAAAGGCTGGGGCATAACGCCCTAGAACTCTAAAAAAACAAAGCGAGCTAATTAACCACCATATTAGCGTAAAGGATCACGTAAAAATGTAATGTCTTCGCATTGTTCCAAACTCTAAAAAAACAAAGCGAGCTAATTAACCGCCGGTGATTTAGATCCATAATTTTAATATAAATGTAGAGCTTTCAGTCAAAAAAGTATAAATGTAGAGCCCTAGTGGGTGATACGAAATTGGGTAGATGTACGTATGATTTCAGTTCCTTGCATTTCTTAAGTTTCTGGGTGAAGGCACCAATGTGAACCTAAAGTGACCCGTGACCCGTCGAAACTAAACAACCCACAACTTTCATATTTATTAATAAAATTTATAAAACAGCTTGTTGACCAAAGACCGCCATGTCCGACAAATTAGGACCAGCTAATGGATGAAGTAATGATATGAGCTGACAGCTAACTTATGCCGCCCACACGGACTTGGCTTCTGTTTGGCTTGCGAAACATATGAAATGATGGTCATACCATCAATCCAGTTCTCTTCCACTATACGGAGTATACTCTTGCGGTGCCTATCAGGAGCATTGGACCCCCTGCGCGCGCCTTCTATTATTAATTACTAGTTCATCAACCTGTACTCCTGCATGGTTAAAATTTCTTATATTATAAGTATTTTTTATCATTTATTGCTTTATATGTACTTATTTTCCACCCATATTTATAGATTTGTTTCTTTACTTGGTAACTATATGTTTCTCAAAACATTTGCCTAAACTTGGGCGGCTTTAGCTATTGTCATATTTTGATAACATGAACCTAAATTTTCATTTTGCTTTCCCAAATTTATTGACCCTCACCTCACTGCGAACTCTCAACTTTTATAATTGTGGCGTGTTGACCTAGCTTCCAGAGTGGTTAGGCAAACACTCAGCACTTCGAAAACTCTGGCTCCACAGCTATCATGGCCTTACATCCTGTTGAGATTAATTAGGATTCATTAATTATTATCAGTGATCAATTATTTTTAATCATGTCATTAGAAGCAGCTAATAACAGTTATACAGTAGGTATTAGACAGACACCTTGGGGTTCAACTGATATCCCTTGGCCATCGGGCAAGCACCCACTAGCTTGTATATAAACTTTTACTAGGAATACACACTGCAATTTTGCACGGTTCCACTTTTCAGTTCACACGTTATCACGAACTTGGTTCTCCCACCACTGAAGCTAAGAAGCCAGAGAAGAGTTGGCCGGAAATTGGCTGGAGAGTTCGTTGGCACTACTGTTTTCCAAGGTAAGAAGATGGCAAACTCCATACCTTCCATGTCCATGAATGCTATGGTCGACTCCATCACCGATGCAGGAATCCGCCATCCACCATGGCCAAAACCACGCCGGAGGCCTTCGCCGTTTCATGATCTAGGGTGCCACGCCGCGTCCTCCGCCACATCCACACCCATTGCATCCATCCTCGCCGTTTCTACGGGAGGACGTGGTGGTGGGCATCTGTCGTCGCCGCACCTCGACTAGCCGGCTCTTCATCACGTAAGCGCGGATGGTTATGCTTGGGTTGTTGCTTCACCACGTAAGAGTGATATCCTTGTTGTGTTCTTCGGTCCATGGTGGACCGGGCATCTAAGACCCCGTTGGAGTGTGATTCGGACCACCTCCGACAAAATAATGTATTCACACATATAAAAAGAAGGGAAAAATTTTCTTGGAGTTTGAAGTCTTAAGTCTTGAGTCTTGAGGTCTTAGGTTTTTCTTTAGCTTCTGCCTAGTGTATTGGCTTCAGCCTTTAGGCTTTTTGTTTAGCTTCATCCTCACATAATTTTGGAAGGTCAATGTCTTGAGCACTTAGGCTTTTCGGTTAACTTATCCCGCGTGCCACCACCACCTGCAACCAACCGTGTCCCGCCCAGCCGCGTCATGCTACCAGCCGGCTGTCCGCTGCCACCAGCTCGCCACTACCGGCCATCACCCCCTGACAGGCGCCTTACACTTTGGTTAATTAGCTAAGTCTTGTTGGTTTAGCTAATCAACATCACCATTGATGCGACTATGCCCTCTTGGTCCCTCATAGCCATTTTGCTATACTTCATGGCCAATGGCCTTTTATTTTGTTGTCATCACCATTCTATCATACTATGTGCCATCTTGCAGTAGTAATCTCTCTCTGCTTCATTTGGCTCGATTTGACCCATCTTTATTCCTATCGAGTTCAAAGTCTCCAAAGCAAGTTCATAATTGAAGAGTTGATGTACTTTGTTGCTGAGACTTGAAGTATTTGCTGAAGTACATGTTGTGGAGGCAGTACCCTCTTATAGAGAAGATCATTTCTACATCGATAATGTTTAAAGTTGCACGCTTCAAGTTTGCCTAAATCACAGCTCTCGGTGCAAAAGTGTTTTTCTTTTATCTTTTATGTAAATCACGGTTTGTGGGACAAGTTTGGATTTTGAAGAGTGAATTATGGCAAACTCTTGGAGATGAGAATTTTTCCCCTCCATATTTTTTTAGAAGTTGGAAAACAATATGATTTAGGAAAAAAAACCAAACTGTTGGAGATGCTCGGTACACTAACCTCTCCGTGTCTTTGCCTTTTTGCTTGTCGACAACATATGCATACACGTTTCGTCGACCATTAAGGACGTGCATATTTTTGTATTTGTATTGAAAACTACATACTCGCTCCATTTCAAATTATAGTTTGTTTGACTTTTTTGACACATAATTTGACAACTAATCTTATTTAAAAAATTTATGCAAACATGATCAAATTTAAGTCATTATTGAAGAATTTTTATTAATAAAACATACCACAACAAAAGAATGATATTTTGCACAAATTTTTAGATAAGATGAGTGGTCAAACTTAAGGTCAAAAAGTCAAATGAACTATAATTTAGAACAGAGTAAATACCCTCAAAGTCACAAGTGCACATGCCTTGTCAGGTCCTGCGCTGATATATTATTTGGCACAAAATGGGGACCTAGGATTTTATTATAGTGTACCGCATAAAATTTCTCTTATAGCCTATTTGGATCCTTTTATTTTGAAAATTTGAATCTACTTAATAATTTAGGCTATTTAGTTTGATATTTGAGATTCTCTAACTTTTTGTACTTCACAAATAAGCCTATCTCAAATTCATAAGGTTAGAGATTGCATATGGATTCTATAGATCACCATGCTATGTTTGCACTCTCCAATTTAATGCAATTCCATTCCAAGAATATAGCCTAGCTCAAATATATGTATAAACTTGAATGAATTCATTTCCAAGGATCGAAAGAGGTCTATAGATAATTTGGTAAAGGCATTTTTAATTCGGTAAAACCATATTTCAATTTGGTATATGCAGTAAATAGCTGATAAGCCTTAAATTTGAAGATTAATCTAGAAACAACGACAAATTACAATATAAATAGATAAAAAATACAAAAAATTAGAACATAACCATAAAAGAGACTCACACTACTACTTGTGTGACGGTTACCCGCAGCTTCTTGAGTGACATAAAGGTTTGATTATATTATCATCTCCATCCACACCCATCATGGCCTGTTGGACGAACTCAAGCTGTGAACTGAAAGTACTAACAAATAACTTACAAATATAAAAATTTAATACACAAGTTTCATAAAAATAAGAAGAATAATCTTTAACCTGGACGTCGCAGTTCCTCGGGGCCTCGCCGCGGAGCAGCGGACGCGGACACAGCCGTCGGCCGCCCAGGCGGGCCGCGCAGGACGGCCAGGTGGTCGTGGTCCTAGATGGCCGGTGGCTCCTCGTGGTCCTAGATGGCCGGTGGTCCTAGATGGCCGGTGGCTCCTCGCGCAGGACGGCCAGGTGGTCTTGAGTGACATAAAGGTTTGATCGCCGTCGGAGCTGCTCATGAAGCTGGTGCCGTACTACCTCGCTGTCGAGAAAGGCCGCGACATGAGCGAGGTGCTGCAGGCCGCCGGCGACGTCTACCGAAGCATGCACCTGCCCCACGCGATGGTGACTGCGGCGCGCACCGGGTGGGAGCCACCGCCGCGCTCCAGGACGCGGCGCGGCTGCTGAACCTGATGGCGTTCGAGCAGTCGACGGACCAGCGCGCCGGCGACGTGTTGGCGACTCGGGGTACGTGTGGCTCATGGCGAAGCTGAGTCGCCAGAGAACGCGGGGGTTGCTGGTGGTGGCGGACGCCGGGCGGAGGTAGTGACGACGTCGACCGAGAGCGAGAGCAAGGCGGACGTCGCACGGTTCTTCAATCGTGTGGCCGGGCGCGGCGAGCGAAACGGCGGCGGTTCGATCCTAGCGGCACCGCGGGTCAGTAACAACCCGCGATCAACAGGAGCGGGTCGACCCTAAACCTTGCGTTGACAGGAACGGTTTGTAGGTTCGGGTGGAGGGGCGCTCCGAACCGACCCCTTCGCAGCCTGAGGCGCGAGGCGCCATACAGGTAAGCTTCTTCCTATTTTTTCTATACACTAGGCAACATGCACGTGCGGCTAACAATGTTGAAAACATTTATTGTTTTCAATTGTCATTTTTTTAGCTTGCTTGTTGTCATCACCGTAACCTAGTATTTTCTAGTTTATTTGAACTCAACATTTTTTTAATCATTTCGACTATAGTATACATGCACATGTGGCAGATATGTGTACCGGAAAACATTCTATATATGTAACAGATTTGTTAATATTTTTGCCATGCATGTGTATTTGAAACCAACATTCCCTATTGTTTGTTTTGATACATAAAATCAAATTTATTTCTTTCTTTGAACCATATATGACTTTTCATTTTTCTCATAAAATAATTTGTAAAACATTTACTACGTGTGAATAATTCGTTTTAAAAAATCATAAATTTTTATTTCCATATTTCATTGTTTGGAAACAATATCTTTTAATTAAATTTGGCACAATATTGGCATTGAATTTCAATTCGTTTAGGTAACTAATTAGTATTGGCAATAGATTCTAAAATAAAAATTTAATATTGAGCAATAAATCACAGAGATTAACGTCACTACAAACTTGAATCTAGATTAAAAAAATATATGTTAGAACACACGCAAGCGTGAAAGAGATTGTTTTTTCTTGCTCCTCTGCTGTCCATGCCGGTTCCTCCCCTTTCTCCTCCATTTCCCTCGAGCTCCTCCACTTCGTGCCTTTCCGATCCTACCACGCGCCAATCAGATGCAACTGAGACGCTAGAGAACCAAGCTCATCCATCCCGACGACCTGCCGGCAGCGGGCGGCGGGTGGGGGCCCCGAAAGGGCTGCCGTCCGATGGGTACACGAAAATGACGAAGTTGCTTTGACTACTGAACTATGCCTCGATCGTCGGAGTGAATTGGATGATCGGGCTGAGGGCTGCCCCCTCTTCCCTTTGCTCTCCTTTCCTTAATATTCATCGTCGAGTCATCAAAGCCTCAACTAATTCAGAGGGGCTCGGCTGGCCCGCGATGATCTGGTGGCAGCTCCTCCAAATTTGTCCGAGCTCTGCCCAGTTCCAGCCCACCATATATGGCTCGTCCTCCATCTCTGCTCGAAGCTTCTACTTAATTGCATCCCACAGCTTCTAATTAATCACCCATTAACAATCATTAAGTCGAGAAATTGAAGCATCACAGTTTTTTATATTCCAATCAATTTATGCACTTGAATCACAAACTCCAATTTGAGGTATATATCTTAGAAATTGAGCAGCAACCCAGCATGCAGATATTAGTACCTGTCCAGATCCAACATGGAATATGTAGTGATGGTCTTTCTCCAGTGAAATGCAGAGTACAAAAGCACAATATGAACCAGAATGGCTTCCATGCCCAAAAAAAGCTATGCTAAAAGAGAAAAATTCTTAGTATGCAATTCTTGAATTGTGAATAACAACTCATTTATGTTGACTTTTGTAAACAAATACAGATACAAAAATAACCTTTACCTGAACTCATACATCAATGTCCAAATGTCACCTATATCGAATATCTGCCCATTTGGCACCATAGAAACATCGTGATCACTTGATCAACCTGGAGGCCAATAGCGGGTGGAATTGTTGGCTCTTCATCAACTTTGATATCTTGTCCTGTACACTGGGTTTTGTAGTTTACCATATACTACCGGAAACGCCATCTTTGTCGAGTGCCGAAATCTTTGCCTAGTGGCAAAACACGGGCACTCGGCAAAGAGGCTCTTTGCTGAGTGTCAAAAACAACACTCGGCAAAGATTTCTTTGCCGAGTGTCTAGCACTCGGCAAAGCTAACCACTCGGCAAAAGGGCTCTTTGCCGAGTGCCAGCCACTCGGCAAAGAGGAGCACTTGGCAAAGTGGGGCCTGGACAAACCGCATCTGTGGCCGTCCCCTTTGCCGAGTGCCCTGCCGTTAGGCACTCGGCGAAGGGGCCACCTTTGCCGAGTGCCGAGAGGGCCAGCACTCGGCAAAGGTTTTTTAATTTTTTT
This sequence comes from Bothriochloa decipiens, assembly GCA_023333625.1. Lineage (NCBI taxonomy): Eukaryota > Viridiplantae > Streptophyta > Magnoliopsida > Poales > Poaceae > Bothriochloa > Bothriochloa decipiens. The sequence continues at coordinate 9,260,970 of CM041647.1, forward strand.
TAATAAAATCCTTTGCCGAGTGCCACGCCGGTCAGGTTTTGACTTTTTGTGCTATATTTCTTTAATTATTTTTTGTTTCTTTTAATTTTTCTGACAACTCCAAATTTGAGGTACATGAAATAATAGAATTTGATCATTCAAAAGATGGTATTTATAATGTTCGGAGTATGTTGAGGCCGTATCCAGGACCTCGCATGAAGTTACGATTATGTTGGTGTCATAACATGACGAGTTACGTGCGGGAAAAGTATTTTTAAATTATATAAAATCTAAACGAAGTCCAAAAATGACAAAATGTGTCGAGGTGTGTTGTCATCACATGTGGAGGCTGTGGTAAAAAATTGAGAAAGTTTCGAGCAAGTTACGACGTCGGGTGTCTAAAACCCAGACATCTCCACATGTGATCAACTGTGATCACATGTGGAGATGTCTGGGTTTTAGACATCTGACGTCGCAACTTGCTCCAAACATTCTCAAATTTTTATCATAGTCTCTACATATGATAACATGACACCTCGACAAGTTTCATGATTTTCGAACTTCGTTTGGATTTTGTATAATTAAAAAACACTTCTACTACACATAGATGTTGGTGTTTCATGGACAAGGCATCCAAAATTTTGGGTGAGTTTATAGACACGGCCTCCAAATACACTCTCCAACATGAATATCATTTTTCGAATGGCTACGTTTCATTATTTCATACACCTGCAATGCAAATTTACTTTTTCGAGAAAAATACAAGGAAACAAAATTAATTCAAAAAATATAGAAAAATATTATAAAAAGATCTCAAATTCAAACATGTGCTTTAATACAATACAATTGGACTACAGAAAAAGTTTAAAGTCAAAATTTAAAAAAAATAAAAGCTTTGCCGAGTGCCAAAACTGGCACTCGGCAAACAGGCTCTTTGCCGAGTGCCACGCTGGGCACTCGGCAAAGACGCCCTTTGCCGAGTGCCAGTTGTGGCACTCAGCAAAGGCGCATCATGGATTAAGGCCCAAGGCCCATCTCTGACCCTATCCTCGTCCTCAGACACCGCCGCCGCCCCCGCCCCCCCCCGCAGACTGCCGTCGCCCCGGCTTCCCACGCCGCACCCCCCGACGTGCGCCGCCACCCCACCCCCCCACCGCGCGCCGCGGACGCAACACGCAGCCTGCTGCCCCCGCCCCCACCCCTGAATCACCATAGTCGGCGGCTTGCCGCGCCCCCCCGACGGCCGCGCCGTCCCCGCCCCCCCGACGAGCGCCGCCGTCCCCACCCACCCGCGCCGCGGACGCCGCACGCCTGCCGCTGCCCCCGCCCCCGCCCCCGATCGCCGCAGCCGCGGCTTGCCGCGCCCCCCCCCCGACGGCCACCGCCGCCCC
>CM041647.1:9262739-9356734 GCA_023333625.1 Bothriochloa decipiens
GAGTTTCGGCAGGACCTCCCCGTTGTTCTCCGGATACACACTCTCCCCGCCGGGACGTGTATCGGGAGAACAGTGGGGAGGTGCTGCCGAAATTCCATCTCGGACGGGAGCGGATTATGGAAGCTAACCTCGTCTGCGCATCCTTGGGTGGGATTAGGACCTATCCTTCACCTATTAGATGGTAGGAGCACGTTGTAGATGCACTTGCTGGTTTTATCACATGTTAACATTACCGCATGACAGAGCATGGGTGCCGTGAGTGGATGTACTCGGGCTTCTCAAGTAAGAGCAATGAATGGATTAGGGGGATGAATGAGTTCTTGGAGCAAGCATTTGGCCCAGCTGCGAAAGGGTCGATTCGGATGCCGTGTCCCTGCAGGCAGTGCAAGAACAAGAAAAGGAAAGTAAAGGTTGCGGTGGGGAAAGATCTGTTCAAGAACGGATTCGTTCCAAACTATACCCGTTGGCGCCACCATGGTGAACACCATCCTATTAGGGACGAGGTGGTGGGACCCGTCCTCGTGGAGTATGATGCCAATGCCGGGATGGCAGACATGATGGCAGACTTCCACGAAGCATGATTTGGCGAAGGAATGGATGTGGAGGAAGATCCAGAGGAAATCGCGAAGGCGTTCTATGACATGATGGAGGCGGCACAGAAGCCCCTTCACGAGAAGACAAGGGTTACGCAACTGGATGACGTCTCATGCCTAATAGGGATGAAGTCGCAACTGGGCATTAGTCGAGACGGCTTCGATCTCGTGTTGAGCATTGTTGGCACACTGCTTCCGGCAGATCATGTCCTGCCGAAAAACACCTACGCTACACAGAAGCTCCTTCGTGCACTTAAGATGCTATATGAGGGGATCCAAGTTGTCCGAAGGGGTGCGTCCTGTTCAGGGGAGACCTCGAGGAAGCAAAAATCTGTCCAAAGTGCAAAGCCTCTAGGTTCGTGTTGGTAGAAGGCTCTGATGGCAGCATGAAACAGTCTAAGGTCCCCGAGAAGGTCGTACGGCACCTTCCTTTCCTACCAAGGCTTCAACGGCTGTACATGTTAGAGGAGTCCGCAAAACAAATGACGTGGCACAAGAATGGCAAAAGATACCATCCTGACAAGATGGTACACCCGGCTGATGGTGATGCATGGAAGCACTTCGATAACATGAATCCTGTCAAGGCTATGGAGGCTCGGAATGTACACGTAGCGCTAGAAATAGATGGGTTCAACCCGTTTGGAATGATGGTGGCCCCGTACACTTGTTGGCCCGTGTTTGTGATCCCTCTCAATCTCCCCCCAGCGTCATGTTTGAACCTAGGAACGTGATCTTGACGCTGATAATACCTGGACACCTGGGCGACAATATGGGTGTGTTCATGCAGCCGGTGTGGGATGAATTACGACTTGCTTGGGAAGAGGTGGTACTCACGTATGACCGAGCTACAAAGAGGAACTTTAGAATGCATGTGTGGTACCAGTATTCAATGCATGACTTCCTGGCGTATGGCTTATTAAGCGGGTGGTGTGTTCACGGGAAGTTCCCTTGCCCAACATGTAAGGCAGATGTGATGTTCACCTGGCTGGCCAAGGGTGGGAAGTATTCTTCTTTCGACAAGCATCGCCAATTCCTGCCTGAGAACCATGAATTCAGGCTTGATGTAAAGCACTTCACGAAAGGTGTTCAAGTCACCGGCCCCATTCCGCAGGTTAAGAGCCCTGCCGCCGTCCTTTCCGACATACAGGCTCTTGAAGTTGAGGAAACAGGTGGTTTTAAGGGATATGCTTGGGACCACATGTGGACTCATATATCGAGCTTGACTAGGCTCCCCTACTTCAAGGACCTTCTTCTTCCACACAACATCGATGTAATGCACACAAAAAAGAATGTAGCCAAGGCACTCTGGGCAACACTCATGGACGTTGGTAAAAAGTTGAAGGACAACATCAAGGCTAGACTAGACCTAGAGATGATTTGTGATAGACCAAACCTGGTGATGAAGACCCCTGCACCCGGCAAGAAATGGAAAAGGGGTCCGGCCGATTACATCCTGAAAAGGGTCGATAGGAAGGAAGTACTACAGCGGATCAAGACGTTAAAGTTCCCTAATGGGTATGCGGTGAATCTGAGCAGGGGCGTGAACTTGCAGACTATGAAAGTCTTAGGGATGAAGAGTCATGACTTCCACATATGGATTGAGCAGATCCTTCCTGCGATGACCTGGGGATACCTCCCAGAGCCAGTGTGGCACGTTGTGGTAGAGTTGAGCTTTTTCTTTCGCCAGCTTTGTGCCAAGGAGTTGTCTCGGGATGTTTGTGTTGAACTGGAGAAGGCTACACCTCTGTTGCTCTGCAAGTTGGAGATGATATTTCCACCTGGCTTCTTCTTGTCGATGCAGCATCTGATTTTGCACCTACCGCGCGAGGCACGGTTGGGGGGTCCCGTGCAGGCCCGTTGGTGCTATCCAATCGAGAGGTGTCTAAAGCTTCTTTGGAAAAAAGTGTAGAAATAAAGCCAAGATTGAGGCATCCGTGGGAGAAGCCTCCATTCTGGAGGAGGTGTCGACCTTCACACAGGCGTACTATACTGAGAATCTTCCCAGCGTGCACAATCCAACCCCTCATTACAACGCCGACGAGAACTCATCGACCCTCAGCCTTTTCCAAGGGGATCTCGGAAGTGGAAGCGTGTGAACCAACAAGCAGTTGACCCATCAGGAGTGGCACACTATCATGTTCACATCGTTGCTCAACCTTGATGAAGTGATTCCTTATCAGAAGTAAGTTCTCAATGAGCTTGTTACCTACGCCGTCACTATCCTCCACCTATCATGATCCGACCCTCTAGTCTTTTGCTTCTTTCAGGGAATTTATTAGTCAATACTAGACAGGCAATAGAGCTCCTACCGAGCAAGAAGAAGACAATCTTCTTAGACACGATGTGCCCGATTTCATCTCCTGGTTCTGTACAAAGGTACCAACCAACTAACCTCTTTTCGACTTTGTGATTCCACTTTTCTCCCCGGAGCGAGTAATGTAACGATCTACCTGTCCTCACCCTTGCAAGCTCTAACGGATACAGAAATGAGTGATGAATTGAAACAGGTGGGCCGTGGCTTCTCCCATAGGGTGAAGTCATTCACCGTTTATGATGTGAATGGCTATCGCTTTCACACGAGAAGCCACGAGGAGAGTCGATCCAACCTAAAAACCATATGCAGCGGAGTTCGTATGCCCGGCACGGATCAGAAGGACTACTACAGCATAGTCGAAGAGATATATGAGCTCAACTTTAAGGGTGCCGAGACTTTTCAAGCCGGTGGTATTCAAATGCCATTGGTTCGATCTCGATGTCACAAGGCAAGACCTTACCATAGGGCAAGTCGAGATTCGATAGGACTCCAACTATAAAGGAGATGATGTCTACATTGTGGCCAACCGAGACACCATGCAAGTTTATTACCTCCCATGGGCGTGCCAAAAAGACAAGAAGCTTGCGGGTTGGAGCCTTGTGCATTTAGTGTCGCCGCGCAGCAAAGCGCCTCTCCCAAATGACAATGATTACGACTTTGACCCAAACCAAGATGAGTTCTATCAACCTAAGGGGCTAGAAGGTACTTTGGAGATAGACATTGGTTCGCTCATGGGCATGGAAGTAGACAACGAAATCGATGAGGACGAGGGTGAGGAGGTGCAGGATGCCAAGGACTTAAGAATGCTTGGGCGATGGCAGATGCAGCATGATGGAGTTATCCAGGAGGATGTACATGATGATGACTATGGAGATGATGAGGATGATGATGACAGTGATGACTTAAGAGAGCTCAACAATATTGATAGCGATGACGACGATAGTGATAGTGATGATGGCTCCACTCCCGCCATATTGCCGTTCGCGGAGATAATTACGAGGCCATGTAATACTATATTGTTATTAGTATGTTCCTTTACAAGTACTTGTCATTTATTTATGCTAACTCTTTTGTTCTTTGTCATTGCAGGCACTCGGCAAAATGCCAGGCGGACGGCGGCAGCGGCCGCATCGAGCCATACGCTCGGCGTACCATGTCCCCCCGTAGGAGACCGTCGACGACGACGAGGAGGAGGAGGAGGTGTTGGTGGGTGGGTCGTCTAGTAGGGGGTCCTAGCCCTGCAGCGGATGTCGCCAGGCGACGAGGAGGCTGCCATTCTCATCCTCGCAAGGGGAGATGATGACGGGTGACGAGGACCGCAGCGGCGGCGACGACGACGACGACAACGACGATGACGACGACGATGCCGTGCCTACACCAGGCCAGACGGCTTCGACTTCATCAGGCGTGGCCATGGTGTACTCGCACGGGCCCACGCAACTTCCTAGGGTGCGGCCGCAATTCAACAGATGCCCGGTGATTACACCCGTGGGCCATACGTAAGTAACCATTATTGATTTCACTACTTGTTCATATGACATGTTGAAAATCAAACTGCATACTAACAATTGTTCTCAATGACTCGTGCAGTACCTGGGCATTTGTGAGCGGAGAAGGTGAATCACGCCATATCAATGGCATCCAGGGCCTCCTGATTAAGGAGTACTACCCTGGCCTTGTCAACGTGGATGGCGAGTTGAAGGTGCCCACGAGGTGGGCTCACTTCTACCTCATCGACGTGGGTGGCGAGACCCTTGCGGCAAAGATAAAGAGGGAGTTTTGGGTGAGTCTTTCATTGCACCGCATTGCTAAATAGTACACATTTGTCGGACTTCTTGAAACAATGCAATGCTACATGATGTGTCTGTGTGCAGGACTTCTTCACGTGCGAGGAGGGTAAAGCGGACCAGGCGGCGCAAGTGCAGGAGGCGGTCTGCAAAGATCGTCTCAAGGACCTATACCATGAGGCGCGCATACAGGCCATCCGCGACTACTACGCCGACGTGCATGGAGAGTCCATCAAGAAGCCCCAAATCCGCCAGATCATGAACTCGAGGGAGACCGACCTCACCTTCGCTCAATACGTGCAGGTAATTAAGTAGGAAAACATTCGTTCAGATTCCTTCAATGAAACATTACGCTAATATTCTCGCATGTCAAATACTTGATGTCATGCAGTTCTGTCCGGGGTGGTGTGACAACCACAGGGACTGCTGGGAGGAGATTGTGCGCATGTGGCAAACAGACGAGGCGTACGTGAGGCGCAATGACCGTCGGGGCCGGCGCCTTCAGATGCGAGGGGTGCCACACCACCAAGGGAGCCAGCCCCTCCCAACGTACATGAGAAGATGGGTATGCGTCCGTTCATGTCTTCTTTCTAGCCCTCAATTGTCATTACTTGTAACCATGTTTCTGTTTTCAATGCAGATGCAGGCGCACGGTGGGCAAGAAATCAACCAGTTCACCAGGTACCTCCTCTCCCACAAGGGCAAGGCGACAGCGTCGGACAACGTCTATAACCCGGAGGACGGGCCCGAGGCGTACAACAACCCCACCGCCTATGAGAAGGCAACCGAGTACACCACCGCGGCTCGCCAGCGCTACGGGGAGATGTTCGACCCCACCGCCAAGCCCCTGGACACAGACCTCCTGCAGAGGTTGGGACCAGGGAAGCAGCACAGCCGGTACTACATGGCCCACAGCGCCGTCAACCCGTCCGATGCTCCCACGCTGAGCCAGGTTCGATCCAGGCCCACGGGCTCCACCGACATCCCCATAGCATCTCGGCAGCCGAGCATATCACAGTTCCAGGTAAGTGTGGTTTTGTTCGTCGTTCACTCGTTTCACACCTATATTTACAATCAACACTGCGAATGTAATATTGCAGGCCCAGGTACCGGAGCAGATGGCGCAGATGCAGGCGCAGATGCAATCGCAACAGATGGCTTACCAGCAGCACCTGATAGCTGTGCAGCAGCACTACAATAGTTAGATGCAGGGCTTTGCTGGCTACTTCCAATCCCTGCAGATCCCCGGGCCACCTCCACCGCCTGAATTATTCGCTCCACCGCCTCCTCCACCGTCTTTTCCTGTGCCTGCTCCTGTCGCTCCTGCAGGGACCCCAGTGAGTACATTGACTCTTGCTTTAGCTTGTGCGTCTGTCCTACAGATACTAATGACATCACTTGGCCTTTAACTTGTGCAGGTACAGTCGGTGGGTTCGAACCCGTCTCCTAGAGGTGCTGGCCCTCAGATGATGCCATATCCACCGCTGGGTGGCCCTTCTCCACCGTATCCACCTCCGCGTGGCCCTCCTACACCTTACTCGTGGCCGGTGGGCGGAGAGCGGCCGTACTAGTTGGCGCCGCGTGATCCAGGGTGGGTTCCGTAGGAAAACCCTAGGGGCTCTGGGGATGGACAACCAGACGGCTCCGGGGACGGCGCGATGAGCTAGGTACTTGTCGCTTGTGTTATGCTCCTAGACTTGAGTATCGTTGAAGTCTCTGTCATATATTTCTTCTCTTCGTGATGGACCTAGACTTGTTGTGTTGAACTTCATATGATGGACCTCGACTTGTGGTGTTCGACTCGTTGCGTTAAACTTCATGATTGTAATGGACTTGTGGTGGTGATAACAGATGCTATTGTAAGATATATGTGTTCTTGTGATATATATGGTGACGGTGGTGATAAATGTGATAAAATTGTGATATAAATGGTGCTACTTGTGGTCCTGGTGAAATTGTGATATAAATTGTGATTTTGCAATGTTTGGATGCAAGAAAACAGAATAAAAAGGAAAAAAATTTCCCAGCTTTGCCGAGTGCTGACACTCGGCAAAGCTGGGGAATCTGGCTAGAAAATCCCCAGCTTTGCCGAGTGATAGCATGGCACTCGACAAAGGGGTCATTCGTTTGCCTAGTGTCAGCACTCGGCAAAGAATTTTCGAAAATTTTTTTTTCTTTGCCGAGTGCCGAGCTGGCACTCGGCAAAGAAATTTTCAAAAAAAAATTAATTTTTTTTCTTTGCCGAGTGCCGCCCCGTCAGCACTCGGCAAGCCACGTGGCTTTGCCGAGTGCTGACGTGGTACTCGGCAAAGGCTTTGCCGACTGCATGCCACGTGGCACTCGGCAAAGCTGCCTTTGCCGACGGCTTCTTTGCCAACAGCCCTTTGCCGACAGCCACGTGGAATTGCAGTCGGCAAAGCCTTTGCCGACTGTAATTCTGCCTTTGTCGAGTGCGCATTGTAGTCGGCAAAGAGAGCGAACCCTGTACTATATAGGCACCAAATAACCGGGTAATTTAGATTTTGTATTTTCTCTACATGTTCGTTGGAACAAGACATGTCTCTATTGATTGCTCAATCTAGAAAAGGTGTACTGCTGAGTATTTTGAAGTCTCAAACTAAACAAAATGAAATGAATCGCTAAACTGATTTAGGAAGGCAAGGTATCTAAATTTTTGAAATCAGCACATTAATGTTGTTATCAACTTGTCTTATGTCCTTTCACCCATCAACCAGGTCTTTTGAGCTCGCAGTCACGTAGTTTGGTCTTCTCCTCCATTTGGCAACAACAGCATCAAACGCTGCCAGCCCAAAGGCAAATGCTTATATAGTATTATAGGCTACATTAACATAGAATTCCCTTAAACTTGTGTGCGTTTCATATGTTGACACTCGACAGTGAACTATCTCCATCAACATAAACCTGTGTAACAAAATATAAATAAATATTTTAATGCCTAAAACCCAGGTTTCCTGCACAGAGAAACAAATATACGAGGTCCAAAGTCCAATCTCCATACTACAATTTTACCTTCCGTACACTACTAGATCCACTGGCTTTGCCGAGTGTGGAAAGCACTCGGCAAAGGCCTGAAAGTAGTCGGCGAAGGCTTTGCTGAGTGCTTTACACATGGGTAGTTGGCAAAGAGATGTCGGTAAAGAATGGCTCGGCAAAGACCTCTTTGCCGACTGCCACGCGACGGCACTCGGCAAAGACATTGCCGAGTGCCAAACCAGCACTCGGCAAAGGAAGCGGCCACCGTCATCTGGCAGCTTCTTTGCCGAGTGCTGACATGGCACTCGGCAAAGATATTTTTTTATTTAGAAAGTCTTTGTCGAGTGCCGAGGACGGCACTCGGCAAAGAGTTTTTTCTTTTTTTATAATAAACTTTGCCGAGTGCCTGCGCCGGCACGCGGCAAAGCTGGAAATTTGTTTTTGTTTTTCTATATATATCACAATAGGCAAATCACACATATATATAAATATATATATAACAGAAATCCACATATAAAGCACAAATCCACATATATATCACATGCAATAACAAATCCATCCACATAACAAGTTCATCATGTCAACATACATCACAAGTCCAACATATATAACAAGTTCATCATGTCCAACATCCATCACAAAGTCCATCACAAGCTAAATGTGAAACGACCTTGATTTCCACGAAGGGAAATCCACAGTGTCAGAGTGTAATATGACCATTTAAATCACATTACCCGATAACAGTTGAATCCATAATCCATACATCGAACAAAAGAGAGCAAATAGAGGGAGTTACAATAACTTATTACATCGCCACAGGGCGGAATCAGAGTTCATGCAGCAAAACAGTAAAAGCTTGAGGTGCGAAAGCTATCTCCTTCTCTCCAACTTGAGCGTAGACACGAAATCCTCAATCACTGTACTCCCCAGATGAGTGCTCACTCCTTGAACCTGAAACCAAATTTTCAGTACGATTTGTACTGGCCACACTCCCACCCTATGCATTGCTTTGTGGAAGTGGGTGCAAAAATAAGGGTATCTCAAAAGGAACCTATAAAGGCTGAGTTTTCCTATGCAATGTTCAAGTATATAAAACAAAAGTATAATAAACAAGTTTTAAACACAAACCCATTCCCTTCATCTATCTTCATCCATATCTGTAGCATCATCTCATCTCATCTCCAACACCCTCTCAGACTCTGGTCGACAAGCCAACTCCCTCTTGGCTTGCCTCAGCGGCCCGCAGCCCTCAAACTGGCTCACGGCCGAAAAACACACTCAGAGGAAGGTAGAACACTCCACTCACTAGTCCAGTGCATGTGAAACATAGGAAAGGTCCATAGCCGAAGATTCAGCATATGTATCGATCGATCAACCATACACTCTGCAGAGGTTTCACTAATCCACCAGATAACCATCATCGATGCACGCGCGCACCTAGGCAGATTCCGGGCGCCTACTGCCATAGGCGATGCCACTCTACCATCCAGCACTGGATCACTGGAACTGTGAAGAGAGCATGTATCCGCTCCCGAAGAGGATGCCATGCCATGTACCCACTCCCGAAGGGGGTGCCATGATCGTCTCGGTAGGGTGTTAGCTCCATCCCATGCATATACCTTCCTATCACTTCTCGCCTAGCAGTAGTGGCATCGACCTATCCAGCGGTTCGGCCGTCTCCCCCCATGGAGAGCGAGTGGAAAGCAAGAGATTCCTAGGTCCGGATACCAGCGCAACAGTTCCTAGATTTGACCAAACCGGGATATCTTCATCAGGGTTTATCTTTAACGTGCTACCACGGCACCTCCATCCCGGGCTCCACCTTTCAGAGGATCACACCCAAGGACCACCATCACATCTCAGTTAGCCCGCCACAGGCTCCTCTCATGGGAATGTCCAGAACCATTCCCTGGCAAGACTTGCTCCAAAAGCTCGTCGTAGATCCCGGCTCGATCGACTCAACCCTCACCCTACTCCCTGCCGTAAGCTCCACCCCAAACCCGGATATAACATCATCAACTCACATGCTCATCTGAAACATCAACTCACACATCCAGCTTGGCACCCTCCAGGCCTTCCCCGGGTTCATCACGTCGTATCAAAATGTAAGCGAGTGAAGTATAGCAGATAAGCAGGTGGCTATCATAACAGCGGGTAAGCAGGTGATAGTTTACAACAAGGTAGGGCACATCAAATAAATACTCTATCATGCAGTCCTAGCACAGGCATAGCATTATAGCAACATGAATTTAAAGCACTAGCCATACTATAATTGCCATGCGTAATGGGATCTACGAGGTTGGATGGTGTGTGGCACCTTTACTGACGTAGCTGTCGGACTTCTCCTGGTAGTCATTGTCGTCAAGCTTGTCCTCGCTCGAGCCTGTAACGAGATTTAACGGTCTCAGAAGCGACCCCTATAGATTAGCATAAAGAACGAATGCAAAATAGAAGATCCAAATACACTCAAACATAGCCTAGATAGATAGGGCTCGATTTATAGAAAATTTGGATATGTGGATCATAATTTTCCGAGCTCGTATGAATTAGATATGAATTTTCAAAGATTTAACCATTTTCTGAAAAGAGAAAGGGCTCGAGGGGCTACGATCTCAAGGTTACGCTCTCGAGGGGTATGCTCTCGAGGGGTATGCTCTCGAGGGGTACTATCTCGAGGGTTAGAACTCGAGGGGGTTACGGTCTCAAGGGCATGGTCTCAGGGTTACGGTCTCGAGGGGTACTGTCTCGAGGACACTGTCTCGAGGTGTACGGTCTCGAGGATACTGTCTCGAGGGCATGGTCTCAGGTTACGGTCTTGAGGGCTAGATCTCGAGGGGGTATGCTCTCAAGGGGTATGCTCTCGAGGATACTGTCTCGAGGTGTACGGTCTCGAGGATACTGTCTCAAGGGCACGGTCTCAGGTTACAGTCTCGAGGGCTAGATCTCGAGGGGGTATGCTCTCGAGGGGTATGCTCTCGAGGATACTGTCTCGAGGGCACGGTCGCGAGGATGCGGTCTCGAGGGGTATGCTTTCGAGGGCATGCTCGAAGACGGAAAACTGCTCTGCTTCGACAGCGGGGCTCGGCTGGTTACGACGGGGTTAAAGATCCGGCGAGGGCTGCTCCAAGACTTCGCTAACCCGTGTATCGTCCTTGGGTCGCCAAGGCGAACACGAAGGTGGTCATCAAGTCAAGAGCTTGGTTCCGGTGACGTGCTTTATGGCGGACAGCGCTCGAGGGTGATGGTGCTCGAGGTGTAGAACTCGAGGGTCGACGCGTCGAGGTGTCAAACTCGAGGGTGACGGTGCTCGAGGTGTCAAACTCGAGGGTCGGTTTGTCGAAGGGTCAAACTCGAGGGTCGGTTGTCGAAGGGTCGAACTCAAGGTTCAGCTCGAGCGCGTGATCCGTCTCAGACGAGATCGGCTCGAACGCGGAGTTCCTCCTCGGCGATCGACGGCGGAAGAACCCTCGATTCCTGGTGCCACAAAGGATCTCTGGCGCCATTAACCCACCCGTCGGTTTCGGGACTTCTCGACGGACACGTTGATGGTCTTCAGGGCGACAGCTTTACTTCTGGTGTCGAGCTCGACGGCGGACGGTGCTCGATGTACACTTCACACCGAGTCACTCCTGCTCCAATTGGTGGCGTAGATGGACGGTTGGAGTCATGCAACACCTGCTCGAGGTGCCGGCGGTGACCAAAACACACGGCGGAGTCCGCGCGGGCAGCAACTCCCACGGTGGAGCTTCGACAGGTTCTCGGTGCACGGCAACGGCACTCCGAGAGGGTCCATGGTCTCCATCTTGCCCACTCGATGCAGCTCGTCACGGCGGAGCTTCCCGGCTTCTCCCTGCTCCTTGAGGGTGGTCGATGGTGGTAGGAAACGACGGTGAACGGCGGCGTTCTGGAGCGGCAACGTACTGACACGTCAACGACAAGGTGGTTCGGGTCGGTGCTCTGGCGAGGCAAACGCGGAGCTAGGGTGTGCACGGGGTATGTCTCATCAAGGCGAGCGCGGATCCGAAAACAACGGAGGTCGAGGCTCAACAGAAAGGCGACTGGGTGATCTCGTCACGGCGGTGCTTGGCGCGCGGCGATGAACTAGGCGGCTTCCGTTTCGGCATCCTCCCGATGCCGTGGTCCAAGAGGCTCGGCTAGTCTCGTGTGTGTGTGCGGGTGTGTCCAGTGAGGTCGGTAGTGACCTGGACCTACGCGCTCACGGCGGAGTGCCATGGCCAACAGCACGGCGGAGGGTTCAAGAGGGCGGCGGTGGCGGTGCTCACAGACGGTCGAAGAGGATGGAGGTGCGGTACAAGTCCAAGCGGCTTCGGCTTGCGGTACTGCTCCTCCTTCCTGCTCTCGAAGCAGTAGCGGCGGCTCCGAGTCGACGGTCTTCTTCCCCAACTCTGGCAGCGGCTTCTTCTTCTTCCCCGACTCCTTTCTTCCCCTTCAGCTCTTCTCCAATCGAGGCTGGCAAGGAGGAATTGGGCTCCACTAGAGCGGTGGCGGCGACCTGGGAACCCTAGGGTGCCGGGGTGCTTGCTTTATAGGGCGGACGCGGTGGTAGGTAGCCGACGGACGGTCGATCACGGCTTCTGCTTGATCGAGCGGCCAAGGGATGTCCAAGTCAGCAGCTGAGGCTCGATCTAGGTCCAGAGAACAGCGAGAGGGGCTAGGTAGCGCTGGGTGTCGAGGTTCTTTACGGCGGCAGCGTTCCACTGCGACGACAGCGCAGGTGCGCGCGCGCGGAGAATCTTGCCTGCGGCCGTGGGAAGTTTACGCGGGCTGGTCGGTCCAGGTGGCTTGCGGCCACGCGTCGATGCGGGGCGACACTGGATCGAGCGGTCGAGGGAGGTTGCTTAGGAGCGACGCCGGGGAACAGTGCTGACGCGAGCACGTGCGGCCGGTCGGGTGACCTCAGCGGGCGCGGTGACACGTGGGTCCCACTTCGGGGCCCCATCGTCAGCGACTCATCGGCAGCGGAGGCTCGGTGCGGCGCGCGAACGCGCGCGGCTCTTGCTAAGCCGCCGGCCTGGTTGGGCCACGCAGCGTGGGGTCGAGCGGCGAGCGCAGGGTCGAGCGGCGAGCGGTCGAGCGCATGCAGGCCGGGTCGACGGGGCTGCTCGGGCCGGTCTCCTTCTTCTCTTTTTCCTTTTCTTTTCCTTTTTCATTTTCAAATATATTTTTATATATACTTATATATATGGTGTGCTAAATTTGTGCAATAGAATAGTGGGCATACATGGCCCAAATAATGCTAGGGTATTATTCCCTTAATATTTATTTGTCAAAATAAATATTATGTTGTCTTTTTTTTTAATAATCAACACATAAACCAAATAAGAATCCAAATCACTTTTTTTAATGCAACATGAGGATTGAACAAATGAAACATAAAATGTAACATGTGAACATAGAGCATGATTATGAGGTGTTAAATAATTTGCAACACATGAATGCCATGCATGACATGCTAGGGTCGATGCATATGATGACATGTCGCACCACATCATTCGGGGTTTTGTCGAAAAATTTTGTAGTTCGAATTTTTGGGTTGTTACAAAATGAGAGGTACGACCCGGCATCCCAATGGCCCTGAGAGTGTGAAGAGCCCCCATCTTGCCACCCCGGCCATCCCTGTGGCGCTGAGGCATGCGGCGGCGCCGAGGAGTACATCCAGGCCCCGACCTGGCCACGTGTGGTGTGGACTCGGGCCAACCTGCACTCATGGCCTGGAGAAGGGCCATATGGAGGAGTCGGGTTCAAACCCGTCGACTGTGCCTGCACAAAGGAGAAGTGATCTCATTTGTACCAGCGGGATGGCCGCACAAGCCAAAAAAATAGACAAACATATATACTCACCGGAGTGCCTATAGGGCCAAGAGGAGGGGGTGGAGCGAACATCGAGGCAGGCAACAGAGGCAAGACAACACCAGGGATGTGAAGATTCTGAAAGAAGCCGACAAAGTCCTGCATCTGACGCTGCGAGTGCTGCCAGACAACCTCCATCTGGCGCATCATCTCCTGCCGATGGGCCTCCTATTGGGCCACCAGCTCCTGTCGATGGGCCTCCTGTGTGGCCTCTTGCGCGGCCCGCAACTCAGCCAGCTCGGACTGCAATATTACACCTGTGATGTTTAAACAATACAAAAGGAAAGGTACATATGTAAAACCAATAAACGGCGAATAAAACTAAAGTTACCTAAACCGTCGCCAACATCTGTGTGGAGCTCAGCTGCCGAGGTCATATGGGGATGTTGGAGGAGGTCGTGCTGTCTGATCGATGAACCTGACGAAGGGTGGGAATGGTGGCCGGGTCGATTGCGCTGTGGGCAATAAAGTACTGGCAGTGCTGCTTCCCTCCTCCTGTCCTCATCAGGATATCTATATCCAGGGGCTGGATGACAAGATCAAAGGTCTCACCATGGCGCTTGCGAGCCACCTCAGTGTACTGGACCATCTTCTCGTAGGCGTTCGGGTTGGTGTACGCGTCGGCCCCCCTCCGCTGGGTTGTAGACGTTGTCCGGATCTGTCGCTTTGCCCTTGTGAGATAGGGTGTAGCCTGTGAGCTCGTTGATCACCTGCCCACCATGCGACTGGGACTGCAAGGAAAACACAAGGATGATTACACGTAATGAGAATGAATAAATAAATAAATAAATAAATCAACAGAAGCGTGCCCATGTGTCCATGAACCCTCCAAGGCGGCGGCTCCCTTGGTGGTGTGCCGGCCCTGTCCTCGCCTTGGCATGTCCCCGTTTGGCTCTGCGCTGTGCATACGACTCTGAGATTCTCCACTCATCCACAATGGCCTCCCAGCAGTCCATGTTCATTTTGCACCAATCAATAGCAAACTGCATGACAACATGCACTTGACATGTTAGAAGATAAATGAGAATTAATGTCTTCTACTTATTTTTCATGGAAAGAATTAGAATTAATATTTCCTACTTATCTAGAGGTGGATGTCCTTGGGGAGGTCGGTGTCGAGGATCATCTCTCTGGCTTGCGTCTTCGGCAGTGACTGGCGAAGCACGTCGGCATGGTAGGTGATGAGGACCTGGAGGTGCGCCTCAAAGTACATGTCCTTGAGTCGCTCCATGCAGACCTTGTCCTGCACTTGCGACGCCTCGACCTCTTTCCCTGGCTCGCACGTAAACCACTCCTGCATACATATATCATGTATCATTTTATTATTTCAAGAACATCCAAGGAATACGTAGTATTGACAAAGCGGTGCGATGAAGACTCACTCAGAACTCCCTCTTGATCTTGGTCGCAATGGGGACATCATTTGCGTCCCTGATGTTGAAGAAGTCCCGCCACTTCTAGGGCGGCGCTGTGGTACCTTCATGGGTGACAAGGCCAGGGTAGCGCTTCTTAATCAGGAGGGCCAGCATGCCATTAGGATTACGTGAACTGGCCCCGTGTACACGCTTCCAGTTTCTGCATGAGTTATTAAGAAGAATTGTTAGTCTGAAGTTCAATTTTAAACATGTCATATGAATAAGCCGTGAAAACATGAATGGTTACTTCTCACCGTCGGGTCGAATCAATTGTGATCACATGTGGAGATGTCTGGGTTTTAGACATCCGACGTCGCAACTTGCTCTAAATATTCCCAAATTTTTATCATAGCCTCTACATGTGATAACATGATACCTCGATAAGTTTTGTGATTTTCGGACTTCGTTTGGATTTTATATAGTTAAAAAACACTTCTACCACACGTGGATGGTCATGTTTCATAGACAAGACGTTCATACTTTTGGGTGAGCTTATGGACATAGCCTCAAAATACACTCTTTAACATGAATATTATTTTTTTAATGGCTACCTTTTATTATTTCATGCACCTGTAGTTCAAATTTGGATTATGCGAAAAATTCAAGTAAATAAAATAAATAAACAAAACATAGTAAAATATTATAAAAAGGTCCCAAATTCGAACATGTGCTTGAATACAATATGCCTGGGATACACAAAAAGTTTGAACTTAAAATTAAAAAAATAAAAACTTTGCCGAGTGCCAAGGATAGCACTTGGCAAAGAGGCTCTTTGCCGAGTGCCAGTGACATGGCACTCGGCAAAGAATCCCTCTTTGCCGAGTGCCCAGCCTGGCAGTCGGCAAAGAGGAGTGGCCTGGGCCCAGTCCAAGACATATGTCCCTTTGCCGAGTGCGTGACATGGCACTCGGCAAAGACGCTATCTTTGCCGAGTGCCTGACGTTAGGGCACTCGCAAAGGACACGGCGACGGACGCTGTTTGCGCCCGCCAAACTTTGCTGAGTGCCTGGCTTTACCAAGTGTATAGCACTTGGCAAAGGGAGTCTTTGTCGAGTGCCGGTCTTCGCCTAGAGCCAGGCACTCGGCAAAGAAGTATTTGCTGAGTGCGCTGTTCGGCAGTCGGCAAAGGGCTTCTTTGCCGAATGCCCGGGCTTTGCCACTCGGCAAAACGAGTGACACTCGGCAAAGCCCTGTTTCCCGTAGTGGTATGAGCATGTGAATGAAAGAGTCATAATAGATAATTAGGAAGAGCATAACAGCATGGTCACGGGAGCTAAGACATCATCATCTGTACACACTCCACCATAGTTCCTCTGAATGGCTTTACATGTCAAGGGGTTGTACTTATACCCACTCGGAAAGATTTCTTTTCTAATAAAATATTAGGTCTCACTCGGATTGCAATTAATACAACAATGTGAACGTGCATATGTGATTGCAAACGACAGACATTGAATTGTGTGAACGTGAATGTGACCTCTCACTCTCACTCAGATTGCTGTCTCAACGATGCATCCCAACTGCCTTTTAGCATCTTTGCAAAGTCAGAACCACTTAGTCTGCAAAATCATTGTCGGTGTTTCGACAACAGGGGCCTAGCACCAACGAGTGAATATATGTTGCGTGCTTCCTAATCCGGATGGTGATGCAAGAATAACACAAGGTTTATCCTGGTTCGGGCAAAAAAAGGCCCTACGTCCAGCACGCGCGGGGGGGAGTTTGAATTATCTTGCACCGAAGTGCTTGTACAGGGGCAAATACAAGCAAACGAGTGAGTGAGCTAGGACTTGAGCATTTCAGGCGCTACTAGCTCTCTACTGACCTCTCTGAACTAGTGCCTGGCGCCTCCTTTTATAGGCGAAGGAGGGGCTCAGGGGTACATAAATCTAGGGCGGACGTTGCTGCTGACGTCGGGGAGGAGATGCCAATCGTGTCGGTGCCACTGTAGAGACGTGAGCCGGGCATGGCGTGCTCTGAAGTGACGTGCTCGGAGATGACAACCATCCTTCTCGTGCATGGGATGATGCAGCTGATGGCCAGTGGAAGACCGGCGCCCATGCCCGGTCTTGGGGATCCCTGTAGCCGTCACGTCGAGAGTTGTTGGCGTGTTGACCGGCGACGACGAAGTCCAGCTCGAGAGGTGGTCGAGGTGGGTCGAGGCCCAAATGGATACGACCGAGCCCCGGGAAATGTGGT
Source organism: Bothriochloa decipiens (assembly GCA_023333625.1). NCBI lineage: Eukaryota > Viridiplantae > Streptophyta > Magnoliopsida > Poales > Poaceae > Bothriochloa > Bothriochloa decipiens. Next base: position 9,279,910 of record CM041647.1, read on the forward strand.
ACGGATACTAGTAAATATGCCTCGAGGGTTGCCTGATACTGGGCACAGTGCGTGGCATGGCATTACAGTGCAGTACGATTCGCCAGGATATGGGCGGTAAAAGCTGAATCTGACCTTCATACACACGACTGTTACCATGACTGTAGCCACAAAGTTAGACGGGGGCGGGTAGAACGCACTAAATGACCTGAAAACCGTATCGGGAGTAGGTAATCGAGGGGTGTGCTGTACTCGAGGGGCGTCCGTTCGCTCGGGTAAATCTCCATCACCGAGGGGTAGCCCGAGTGGCACCCTTGAGTGATCTGCTCTACCTCGAGCGGGGTGCGTCGGGTAGGTAGCTGCTTGGACCTTCGAGGCTCGTTCGTGGGTCAGCCCAGTATGACTTGGCTATTAGGCTTCTTGTGCTAGGTGAAGGATATTTTTGGTTTGGTGATGTCCGAGGTTAATCCATTTGATCGAGGGTTCAGGGTACCCCTTTCTCAGGTACCTGACAGTAGCCCCCAAGCCCCAGCTCGAGTGCTGGTACTCGAGCTGGGGGTTATAAGTCGAGAGTAAGGTGTGGTTCATGACTTTCCATGGGGGGCCTGCGAGCGTCCCCCGTGAGGGTAGCCTCCGAGGCCTCGGAGGAGTAAGGAGACTCCTTCGAGGGCTTTATGTGTCTTTTGTTGAGAGGTGCTTGTCCAGTTAGGCATAGTGTGCATTCCTGAAAGGTTAGGATAACATGAACTGGAGTTGTAGCGCCTAGTCGAAGGGTGGATCGAGTTGTCGAGCCCCCCGGTGCGTTCGACCCTCTTTCGTCGAGGGGTGCCAGGCATAGTCAAGCCCCCGATCCTCGTGCAGCTGGGGCATTGCTAGCCCTAGGCATCAATCTCACGAGTCCAGTCAATCGGATGTGAGGTGAGAAGCGCCGTACTACCCTCGATTGGGCGAGTCTCGGCGTTCTCTGTGAGCTGATAACAGGGGATCCAAGTGAGAGCTCGTGCCTCAATCGATGGGGTCGACTAGTGGCCTGGAGGCATTCTCATTGACGCAAATGAGTAGATATATGGATACTGGCTCCATTCGATAGGACTCGGTGGCTCGATGACTCACTCCGGGGGGATTCCATGGTAATCCTCTCGTTTTGCCTTGGATACACCCGAGGGGATCTCGAGGGTTCATCCTTGAGCTGAGCTTTGTGTGGCTCCCCTGGGGTGTCCCTGACTCGGGTGCTCGAGAGCGGCTGTCGAACCCTGACTGAGGGTCAGTCTTCGCTCCCTCGAGGCTTGTTGTAGCACCGGGGCCTGTTTTCCTTCTCGTGGAAGACTCCGTCGGTGGATAATGTAGCGCTCTGACCCGTTGGGCGTGCCCTTTGAGGTGCGGGCCAAAGTGATGCGGTCGTGGTGGACCAAGGTAATGGCTAGGGGCTCGGTGAATGGCGTGTGTCCTACTGCAAGAATCGAGGGGGCGGTTAGGTGGGTGCAGTAAATGTGGGGTTTACCTTTTCCCACCGTCGAATCCGCCCGTTGCTCTTCCCCTGAGTATAAATTCATGGGAGGTGGGGTGTCATCCGCTTCCATTCCTGCCATCTTGCCTCCACCGCTGCCGCTAGAGCTTCTGAATCCCTACTTGCTAGCGCTAGAGAAGAGGGGATAGTGAGAGTGATCGTGATTGGGAATCTTCCCGGTCGCCCGTCCATCAAGCGAATCCACGCCACCGCCACCACTGTCATGGCACCCACTTTTCTTCCTCTGGAGGCCTAGCGCCTGTCCACCATGATAGAGTGGAGGCTATTGGAGCTAGTGGGGGAGGGGCTCCTTTGCCCTATCACAACGCCGGATCGGTCAGAGTGGATAGCGCCGTCACGAAGGGATCGGGAGCTAAACCCGCCGGACGGCTACGTCATGAGCTTCATCAAGTTCCTCCGGCACGGGCTTGGATCACCCCCGAGCCAATTCATGCGGGCACTGCTCCACCGTTACCGGGTCGAGCTTGAGCACTTCTCCCCCAATGCCATCTCCAGTGCTGCTATCTTCATGGTCGTCTGCGAGGGATACCTAGGGGAGGAGCCGCACTGGGACTTGTGGCTCCACCTCTACAAGGGGGAGTTCTTCACCGCCCCAGTGGAACAAGGTGTGAGAAGGATCGTCTGTGTCAGTTCTAGCAACCTAGTGCTAAAGACAGGCCGGGGGTTGGAGCCACGCGAGTACATCCCCACCGGGCTGATGTCCAACCAAGCTCAGTGGGATGCATTGTGGTTCTACCTCCGCAATGACGAGGCCGTACACCGAGCGCCTCATCAAGGAGCATCCGTTCAACTGGCCGCATGGCATGGCATCGGATTTACAGCCTCGATTGAGGCCTCTCCTCACCATGCTGAGGAGACTTCGTGACGCGGGTTTGACGGCGGTGATCGTCGTCTCGGCCTTTCACCTCGGAGGGTGCTCCCTTTGATGGTGCATCCATTACGGCTAGACCAGATGGGGCCCAAGGCGACGCCCGAGCAGCTCAAGGGGTGTCGCATGTTGGCTGAGGCATTGCCCCTGAGGAGATTGTGTCACAGGTAAAGGGGGTGGTCGCCGGCGGCTTCAGGCCGGAGCACATCAACCGCATCCCCATGCTGCTAGAAGAAGGCCATCTTGACCTGGTGAGTGCTTTGAGCCGTGCCTTTTGAGTTTTACTTTGCCTCTCTTCCTTCCCTTTGCTCTTACACCTAGATGCTTTCGCGCAGGGGAAAATCGATTGCAGGGCGTCAAGGCCCCCGGTGAAGGAGGACGACCCTGACCGACAGGTGAGGTGCTTTACCACTCATCAACAGAAGAAGGGGTAGGACAAGGAGAAGAAGAGGAAGAAAGACAAAAGCCTCACACATACCGAGTGCGAGAAGCACTGTGTGAAGCAAAGGCGTGATGGGCTGCCTGAGGATGAGTCTCCCTCTGAGGAGGATGGGGAGGAAGATGATGACGACGATGTCGAGGGGATGGCAGCGCGTCTCGAGCCCTATCTCCCTAGTCTCGCCGAGCTAACGTGCCCTCTATGCAGGAGGATGTTCTGGAGCGGTGGCAAGATAGGAGTCAAGGCAGTTCATCATCCTGTGCTGGGTCCTTGTCTCAACGCTCGCACGGCAGGACCCCGCCTGCTACGTCTCAGGAAACCCGGTCCCAGTCCTCGGCCTCGTCAGAGCGAGAGGGCGCGGTGACACCGTCGAAAGCATCAGTCGGCCTCGGCTTCAGGGGAGGCGTAGCTTCGAGTGGGGCCTCGAGGTGCTTTAGCGGCTCATAGGGCCCTGGGAAGATCATCGTCCCCTTTGGGTAAGCCATGCTTTTCGAAGTTTCCTTTCTTGTTTCTTTGACCTGCCAAACCACTAAGCATCTTTGCTCACCTCCTTATTCTCTAGGCTAAAGTGGTGGGTGAAGGAGGCAAACCCTTTGCCTGCCAAGTGGCTTAGGGTGGACGTAGCCACAAGAACGGCAGCCACTGCAACAGGTGCAACCTCAAGATTGCTACCACCATGGGAGGCGGCTTGGCTATCTCAAGCCCATGCAGCTATGGCTTGAGGTAGGCTGATGGGCTCTGCTCTCATTGCAGGCTCCCCCACATCTGACCAGGTGTCGAAAGGTGGGAGTGTCATCCCGATCCCGATGCCTGCGGCCTCTACCCCACCGCCTGTGTGCATTACACCAAGGAGGCGCACGGTGGGAGGTGCACCAAGGAGGCCGCTGCTCCATCCCCACCCACCGAGGAGCGAAAGCTGTGGCTGGAGGGGCTGCGTGAGGTGGAGGCGCAGCACAAGCAGGAGCAGAGGGCCCGTAGAGAAAAGAGGAGGAGGAGCCACAGGAGCAGTCGGGAGAAGAGGGGCCGGCCAGGGGCCAGCCCTAGAAACAACAATAGTAGCAGCAACAACAACAACAACAATAGCAGCAACAGCAACAGCAACAACAACAGCAGCAGCAACAACAGCCTCTGGATTCATCATCACAGCAGCGGGTCGAGCCGTTAGAGGAGTTGGTGGTCTCGATCCTCCCACAGTTGCAGGGGGAGGCCGTGGTTACCTTGGATGAGTTACTGCAGCAGCAAGATATGGCATGGGATGCAACGCTGGTCCTGCGCGTGCCACAGGTGCAGGGGGAGGGGGAGCATACGGTGTCGAGTCGGCCAGAGGATGTGGTGATGTTGGACCTGCTACCTTGGCATGACGTGGTGCTGGGGAAAGCAGTGGTCTCAAGCCCTCCTCCACCACAGGAGGTGACCGTGGCTGCCCCGAGCCAGCCGCCGCAACTGTAGGGCACGCCATTGGAAGAGCCGGCGGCCTCGGGTTTGCCACAACAGCGGCAGAAGGAGACGGCAACCATAAGTCCTTCGGCGCTACGCCGGCGGGAGGAGGAGGATGTGGCCCTTCTGCTCGCCAGGGCATCCGCCACCCAGGGGTCCCTGGTCCATCGAGATGGTCCACCCCTGACATCGGGCCAGGCGGTGCGAAGCCGAGTCATTGTTCTCCACCTTGGCCGATCAGGTGGAGCACTACGGCGGTTCACGTGAGGCGGTGGAGAGCGTTAGGTCCTCGGTGTGAGCGAGGCTCAAGGAAGCCCTTCCTCATTGGGGCCAAGAGAGTCATCTGCTCCGAGAAACTCACAATCCCAGTGCTCCCGAGATTTGGATGGATGACCCGGCGGAGGTGAAACGCTGGGAGGACGTGGAGGAGTATCGGGCGTGGCTGGTGCACGCTTTGAAGTTAGCCACCAAAATCGTCACCGAAGACCTTGGCCGAGGCCTTTTGTCAAATATTTCTCCGAGCGTGTTTGGCTTTGGTTCCTTCTTAACTGGTGACTAATTTTTTGCTTCTTGTTTCTAGGACTTGAGGAACCGCTCCCACTCAAAATCCCACTTCCTCCATGCGACCCACAACGGTCGGGAGGAGGTGCTACATCGGCTCGAGGCTGGCCAGTCCGCCCGGGATAGGGTGGCTCAGGCTAAGGAGGAAGCGAGGCAAGCGAGAGAAGAGGCCACCAAGACGAGGGAGGATGCCGAGACGGCTTGAAGGGAAACCACTCGAGCCAAGGAAGAGGCTGCTAAGGTCAAGGAGGAGGCTGAGAAGGCCAAGAGCGACGGTGCCCAGACCCTAGAGGAGGCACGGAGGGCCCTCGAGCGTGTCAAGTCACTCTAGGGAGAGGCTCGAGACACTGCGGAGTGCATCTAGAGGCTCGAGACAGATGTCGCCCGAGTCTCCGTGGCACGCGACGCCCTTGCCATTTCGGCTGGGGGGAGAAATGCCGCGCCGACACCCTTGCCGCCGAGCTTGACACGATGAAGGAGACCCTTCGAGAGAAGGAGCAATCCATCATTCTAGCCGGCCAGGCCCTCAAAGACCTACAGTTTGAGAAGATGGAGGTGGTCTGTGCCTTCAAGGAGGCCCAGAAGGAGCGGGACGAGGCTCGGAAGCAGCTTGACAAAGCGTCGAACGCCCGCGAGGCCCTCAACACCCACTGCGCTAGTGAGTGTTCTTGCTAAGTTTTGAATTCCTTGTCTTTGTGCTCCATGACTAACTTTCATTTCATCCTTTAGGCCTCGAGATGGACCTGCTCTCCACTCAGACTGCTGCCAAACTGTTGCAGGAGGGCCTTCTGGCTGAAACAGCGTTAGCCGATCGGCTCCGCGTCGCGATCTACAGGCTTTATGACTCCTGGGGGATCAAACCCGCTGAGGAGGCTAGGGAGGAGGTGTGTGGGACCATGCTCGTTGACCGGCTGTATCACCTCGGGGCCACCTTAAGGGATCATGTTCGCGAGGCACTCCACATCGGCGTGAAGCGGGCGATGGCGATTGTCTACTCCGGCTTCACGTACGACATGGACGTCATGAAACACGGCTTCATTTCTAACCTCAGTAAGATGGATGCCGAGAACGAGGAGTGATGCCGAGGCTTGATCGAGGATGCCGAGGAGCTGGGCGAGAAGCTGGCGAAGCTGTTCGAGCCTGAGGTTCTTCCTGCCGAGGACGTGGATGATGCCGGTGAAGAAGGCGATGATGGCGATGACGAGCAGGGCGTGTGAGCCAATTCTGGGCAGAGAGGCCCATGTAACGAGCTAGTTTTGTGATATTGTGGCCCTGGTGGCCTTAAAACATTATGCACTGTATGAAATGCTCATTGGTATGTTTTTAGGCTTGAGTTCTCTTGTTCTTTTATTGCCTGAGTTTTACCTTTCGACAAAATTTTTGACACTGGCTCGTATCCCTTGAGGAGGGAGCGAGTGGGGGTACCTTAGCACAGAGGTGTAGGAGAGTCCCTGACTCAACGGCCCTCGACCCTTAGGGAAGCGTGTTTTCTATTTAGTTGTGAAGCATGTTCGAGGCACAGAAGAAGAGAGCAACGTCGAGTTTTGAAAAAACGTTCGGGTTTTTAAGGAGCTTAGGGGGTTGAATCTGATGAAGCAGAGTGAAGGCTACCTTTATTATTTTCTGAATGAACAAAAGTACTGAAGTCAAGAGTCTTTTTATTCATTCATGATGCGATAGATGTACAAAATACACAAAATATACAAGGCCTCGAGGCCCTAGGGGTAAAAGCGACGTAGCTGTTCGATGTTTCAAGAATTGTTGAAGGTTTCGCCTTTGTTGTTCGCTAGCTTTATATCCCATGTTTTAGCACCTCAGCTATGGTATATGGGCCTTCCCATGGTGGAGTCAACTTGTGGTGCCCCTTGTTGCTTTGTCGTCAACGGAGGACAAGATCGCCATCTTGGAAATCCCTCTTTCGCACGTGCTTATCATGGTAGCATCGAAGCTTCTGCAGGTACCTCGCGGAGTGGAGGAGGGTCATGTCTCGAGCTTCTTCGAGCTGATCGACAGCATTTGCGAGGGCCTCCTTGTTCGTTTGCTTGTTCTAGGCCTTTAGTTGAGGGGACCCCTACTCAAGGTCGGTGGGAAGGATGGCCTCGAACCCGTAGACTAGGAAGAATGGGGTGAATCCCATGGCTCAACTAGGTGTCATCCTTAGGCTCCATAGGACCGAAGGCAGCTCGACAGCCCACTTCATGCCATACTTCTTCAACCAGTTGTAGATTCTTGGTTTGAGGCTCTGAAGGATCATGCCATTGGCGCATTTGACTTGGCCATTGGTTCAAGGATGAGCGACTGTGGACCAATTCACGTGAATGTGATTGTGGTCACAGAAGTTCAAGAATTTCTTGCCAGTGAACTACGTGCCATTGTCGATGATGATGTCAGTGGAGAATGCGACCGCCTGCTCAGAGTGGATTTTGCCGATGGGCGGGCCTCTATCCACTTGGTGAATTTGTCGATGGCTACGAGTAGATGCGTGTAGCCCCCAGTTGTCTTCTTGAGAGGTCCCATGAGATCAAGCCCCTAAACAGCGAAGGGTCATGTGATGGGGATCATCTGCAGGGCGTGAGCCGGGAGGTGTGTCTGCTTGGCATAGAACTGGCACCCCTCGCACTAGCGAACGAGGTTGATGGTGTCGAAGACGGCGGTTGGCCAGTAGAAACCTTGCCTGAAGGAGTTGCCAACAAGGGTCCTTGGCACATCGTGATGGCCGCAAGCCCCTGAGTGAATGTCCTCGAGGAGCCTCCTACCATCTTCGATGTTGATACAACACTTGAGGATCCCAGTCGGGCTTCGTCGGTAGAGCTCCTTGTCATCACCATAGATGATGTAGGTCTTGGCCCGTTGAGCTATCCGTTGAGCCTCGGTTCGGTCTTCTAGGAGCTCCCCTCGAATAAGGAAGTTGAGGAAGGGAACGCCCAGCCTGGTGGTGAGCTCGACGGCGGGGGCGACCCCTCGATCTCCATGACCTCAGCCCTTGTCGAGGGGGCCTTTGTCGGGGCCGGGGGGGTCGAGTGTTGACGGTGCAGTGCCAGCCCCTGAGCCCAAATCAACAGAGGGCTCGAGGAGGTCCTTTGAGAAGACATCTGGTGGGACGGTGCCTCAAGTAAACACAATTTTGGCGAGCTCGTCCGTGGCTTCATTGTAGCGTCGAGTGAAATGGTTGAGCTCGAGTCCGTGGAACTTATCCTCTAGCTTGCGAACCTCATTGCAGTAGGCCTCCATCTTAGGGTCGTGGCAGCTCGAGGCCTTCATCACTTGGTTGATGACAAGTTGTGAGTCATCGCACACGTCAAGGCGCCGAACCCCGAGCTCGAGGGCAATTCGTAGACCGTTGACAAGGGCCTCATACTTCGTGATGTTTGGAGGCGGCGAAGTGGATGCGAATGACGTAGCGCATGTGGACTCCGAGGGGTAAGATGAAGAGCAAGCCCGTGCCTGCTCCTGTCTTCATGAGTGACCCGTCAAAGTACAATGTCCATAGCTTGGCTTGAATCTATGCCAGCGAAAGCTGGGTGTCGGTCCACTCGGCGATGAAGTCCACCAGCACCTAAGATTTGACTGCTTTGCAGGGCGCATAGGTGATAGTCTCACCCATGAGCTTGACTGACTACTTAGCAATTCTTCCCGTGTCCTCTTGGTTTTGGATGATCTCCCCCAGGGGAAAGAATGAAACCATAGTGACCAGGTGGCTGGGGAAATAGTGCTGGAGCTTGCGGCGCGTGAGCATGATGGCATAGAGCAACTTCTGGATTTGCGGGTAGCGGACCTTCGTTTCCGAAAGTGCTTCGCTGATGAAGCAAATCGACCGTTGGACGGACAGTGTGTGCCCTTCCTCCTGCCTCTCGACCACTATAGCTGCGCTGACCACCTGGGTGGTTGTGGCAACATAGAGGAGAAGAGGCTCGGCTGGATTTGGCGGTACATGAATCGGAGAGGAGGTTAGCATACCTTTGAGTTTAGCGAGGGCTTCCACGGCCTCGACGGTCCACGTGAAGTGCTTGGATTTCTTCAGGAGTCGGTACAACGGCAGGGCCTTTTCTCCCAGGCACGAGATGAAGCGACTGAGGGCCGCGAGGCAGCCCATGACTTCCTGTATGCCCTTCAGGTCTCGAATTAGCCCCATCTTGGTGATAGCCGCGACCTTCTCGGGGTTGGCCTCGATACCACGCTGAGAGACGATGTATCCTAAAAGCATGCCTCGGGGCACGCCAAAGACACATTTCTTAGGATTGAGCTTGATGTTTTTGGCTTGAAGGCACTCGAATGCGATCTTGAGGTCCTCGATGAGGTTGTCGACCTTTTTCGACTTGACTATGATGTCGTCGACATAGGTCTCGACTAGCATGCATCACTGATGTTGCCCTGGCATTTTGAAGGCCAAAGGGCATGGTAACATAGCAGTACATGCCAAAAGGGGTGATAAAGGAGGTTGCGAGCTGGTCGGACTCCTTCATCTTGATTTGATGGTAACCGGAATAAGCATCAAGAAAAGAGAGAGTTTCACATCCCGCAGTAGAGTCAACAATTTGATCAATGCGTGGTAAAGGAAATGGAACTTTAGGCATGCTTTATTCAAACTAGTACAATCAACACACATCCTCATTTTTCCATTCTTTTTCTTAACTAGCATAGGATTGGCTAACCACTTGGGATGATGAACCTCCTTGATGAAACCGGCCGCCAGAAGCTTATGCACCTCCTCACCGATGATCCTGCGCTTCTCTTCATCAAAGCGTCACTGGCTTTGCTTCACTGGTCTGGACCCAGCCCAGATCTCCAAGGCATGCTCGGTGACTTCCCTCGATATGCCCGACATGTCTGAGGGACTCCACGCAAACATGTTGGTGTTCACGCAGAGAAACTCGATGAGCACTGCTTCCTATTTGCTATCGAGGGTGGCACTGATCGTTAGCGCCTTCTCGCCGAAGCCGCTCGGGTCGAGGGTGATCTTCTTCGTGTCTTCTACAGGCTCGAAGCTGCCCGCGTGGCGCTTGGGCTCAGGAGCCTCAGCGGGGAAGCCCTCGAGGGTCAAGGCCAGCCTGGTGGTCTCCTCGATGGCCTCTCCATTCTCGATGCACTCGATGTCACAGTCGTACATGTGCTCATCGGAGGAGCGGATGGTGATGACGCCCTTGGGTCCCAGCATCTTGAGCTTGAGATACATGTAGTTGGGGATCGCCATGAACTGCGTGTATCCGGGTCAACTGATGATGGCATCGTATGTGCCATAAAACCCAACCACCTTGAAGGTGAGGATCTCCTTTCTGAAGTTTGTGGTGGTGCCGAAGTAGACGGGGAGGTCAATATGGCCAACGGGCAGGGCCTTCTTCCCTAGCACAACTCCATGGAAACCCCCGGCGCTGGGTCATAGCTGCGATCTCTTGACCCCAAGGAGGTCAAGGGTCTCGAGGTAGATGATGTTGAGGCTACTGCCTCTGTCCATGAGGACCTTGGAGAGGCGGGTGTTGATGATATGGGGCCAACCATTTGCGGGTAGACTCCTGGGTTGATGATGCGATCCGGATGGTCATCACAGTCGAATGTGATGGGAGCATCGGACCAGTCGAGGTACTGGGGTGTTGTGACCCAAATGGAGAAGACCTCTCGATGCTCTCTCTTGCACTGTCAAGGCGTAAGCTGGGTCGAGGGGCCGCCGTAGATCATGTAGCAGTCGTAGACCTCTGGGAACTTGTCATCCTCCTTGTCACCACCCTTGTCGCCGCCCTTGTCCTTCTTCTGGTCATCCTTCTCAATGCCCAAACTCTTGTAGTAGTTCCTGAGCATGCGACAGTCCTCGAGGTTATGATTAGCCCCTTCCTTGTGGTAAGGGCAAGGCTCCTTCAGCATCTTGTCAAAGATGGCCCCCTCGGGGGGACCTCGAAGCTTCTTGCGCTCGACCGTGGCAACAAGATCGTCATCCGCAGCCTCGTGCTTGCAATGCTGGTTCTTCTTCTTCTTGTTGTTGCCCTTCTTGGGGCCCTTGCTCGTGCCCTCGGTGTCGGCCGCCTGCACCTTCTCGTTGCTGAAGAAGGCTCTGACCGCTTCCTCATCGGCTGCGTAGTTGGCAACTACATCCATCAGCTCATCGATGATCTTAGGGCAGTTGCGTCCCAGCTCCCGTACCAACTCCTTGCAGGTGGTACCCGAGACGAACGCTAGGATGACGTCATGGTTGGGGATGTGTGGGAGCTCGGTGCGCTGCTTGGAGAAGCGTCAGGCGAAGTCGCGTAGGGACTCCCCGGGCTGCTACTTACAATTGCGGAGGTCCCAGGAATTGCCAGGGTGCACGTAGGTCCCCTTGAAGTTTCCCTTGAAGACCCACACTAGGTCGGCCCAGTTGCGGATCTGATCGAGAGGGAGCTCCTCAAGCCACCTTCGGGCAGTGTCGAAGAGGAACAGGGGAAGTTGGCGGATGATAGCACAGTCGTTGCGTGCCCCGCCCAGCTGGCAGGCTAGCCAAAAATCAGCCAACTAGAGCTCGGGCTTGGTCTCCCCGTTGTACTTGACGACATTCATGGGGTCGAAAGGGGTTGGGCAGTGGCATGTTGCGGATCGCCCTGCTGAAGACTCGAGGGCCCGGCGGCTCAGGGGCCCGATGGTCCTCGTCGCTGTCGTAGCCTCCCCCTCGATGGGCGCTGTAGCCTCAATCTTTAGCGTCCCTGTTCTTGCACCGTTGGTTCTCGATGATGTCGTAGCGCACATCTTGGGGTTCGCGTTTGTCAATGATGCGGTCTCGAAAGGGGGTCGCCTTTTTTGCCCGGGAAGCCTGAACCGTGGTCTCCCTCTCATCATGGGGGAGTTTGATAGCTTGCTCCGAGGCCACCCCTCGACGTCTCGAGGCTGAGCTCTCGGCCTATTGTGCGGCCACGACCTTGAGGAGTCCCTCGACCTCCTCCTGTATCCGCCGAGCTTGAGGGTTCGATGGAGCGGGCATGTTCCGAAGAAGCATGGCGGCCGCGATGATGTTCTGACTGGCTCGGGGAAACAGTTGATGACAGGGTGCTCGGTTCCCATGTCTTCAACGATTTGTCAGTTTACATCTCGGGCTCTAGCTCGGGCCCTTCCGCCGAGCGGGGGTCGACGCTCCTGCTCGACGGTCCGCTCGAGCTGTCGCAGGCGCTCCTGATCCTCATCGAGTTTGGCCTGCATCTCTCGGACCCGCGCGAGCTGAGCGTCTTGGTCGTCCAGATGTGGGCGTTCGTCCTGGGGTGCAGCTGGCGGCTGGTCCTCTGGGTCCGCCACTACGTGGGCCCCTCCTCCTACGGCTGTGGCTACTGGCATGGCCGTCAGGTTGATGGTGTCGTCGTACAACGCGACTCCGTCCTCGATGTGAAAACACTCGCGGGTGGGGTCATAGTGGTAGGATTCAGAGTCGGGGCTGCCGGAGTAGAAAATGGGGAACTGCCCACGCTGCTCCTCCTCTAGTTGACGCCGCATCGTGCCGAGAGTGTACCACCTCGGGCCAGGTGCTCGCAAGAAACCAAGGTCCTCGAAGGCCGGCAGGATAGTTGCCAGGTCCATGGTAGCATGCAAGAGAGCCTCCGGGTGGTCGTCATGCGTGCCCACATTGGAGCGCATCATGGTGGAGTTCATCCTGGTGGCGTTGTCCAGAACGAATTGGAACTAACGGCGGGCCCCGAACAGCCCATGCGGCCGCAAGTTGGGGGGTGACGGTGCCGAGCGCGCCGGAGGAGCCTCGCCGGGCTCCCTTGACGAACGCATCGCGAAGGTGAAGTCGCGGTCTCCATAGATCCCTGCCGGCTGGTCCTCCGTTCCTGGACATGGGTTAGATTGGTCCTCAACCAGGGGCCCCTCATCGCCTACCAGGAGCGGGGGAAACGTGGCAGGTGGCAACCCAGACGCAGGTCGTTGATGACGACGGCACCGATCGCGCCTCCTCCTGGACGCGGAGGCATGGCGGCGAGACCGGCGTGCAGCCCCTCCTAAACATGGGGGCTCAGTGCGGCCTCCGCTCGGATGTCCAACCGAGAGCAGAGTCATGTCATAGCCATGGCCGAGGGACATGAACTCCAGGCTCCCGAACCAGATCACCATAGCGCACGGAAGCGGCAAAGCTAAGTCTGCCATCCGGAAAAACGGTGGGAAATCATTAGTGACACATAGTTCTCCTACCTGGCACGCCAACTGTCGATGTTTTGACCTCGAGAGCCTAGCACCAACGAGTAAATATGTGCTGTGTGCTCCCTAATCCGGATGGTGATGCAAGAAGAACACAAGGTTTATCCCAGTTCGGGCAAAAGAAGGCCCTATGTCTAGCGGGGGAGAGGGAAGAGTTTGTATTATCTTGCACCAAAGTGCTTGTATAGGGGCAAATACAAGAAAGCGAGTGAGTGAGCTAGGACTTGAGCATTTCAGGCGCTGCTAGCTCTCTACTGACCTCTTTGAACTAGTGCCTGGCGCCTCCTTTTATAGGCGAAGGAGGGGCTCAGGGGTACATGAATCTAGGGCGGATGTTGCTGCTGACGTCGGGGAGGAGATGCCGATCGTGTCGGTGCCGCTGTAGAGACGTGAGCCGGGCGTGGCATGCTCTAAAGTGACGTGCTCGGAGATGACAGCCGTCCTTCTCGTGCATGGGATGATGCAGCCGATGGCCAGTGGAAGACCGGCGCCCATGCCCGGTCGTGCAGATCCCTATAGCCGTCACGTCGGGAGTTGTTGGCGTGTTGACCGGCGACAACGAAGTCCAGCTTGAGAGGTGGTCGAGAGGGGTCGAGGCCCGAATGGATACGACCGAGCCCCGAGAAATATGGTACGGATACTGGTAAATATTCCTCGAGGGTTGCCTGATACTGAGCACAGTGCGCGGCATGGCGTTACAGTGCAGTACGATTCGCCAGGATATGGGCGGTAAAAGTTGGATCTGACCTTCGTACACGCGACTGTTACCGCGACTGTAGCCATGAAGTTAGGCGAGGGCAGGTAGAATGCACTAAATGCCCTGAAAACCATACCAGGAGTAGGTAATCGAGGGGTGTGCTATACTCGAGGGGCGTCCGTTCGCTCGGGTAAATCTTCGTCACCGAGGGGTAGCCCGAGTGGCACCCTCGAGTGATCCGCTCTGTCTGGAGCGGGGTGCATCGGGTAGGTAGTTGCTTGGACCTTCGAGGCCCGTTCGTGGGTCGGCCCAGTATGACTTGGCTATTGGGCTTCTTATGCTAGGTGAAGGATAAACGCCGCGATGGTTTTTGGTTTGGTGATGTCCGAAGTTAATTCATTTGATCGAGGGTTAAGGGTACCCTTTTCCCAGGTAGCGGACAATCATATATCTCTCAATTGCCGTCAATGGTGTTATTAGACTACCTTTATTACTCTCCATCCAAAAGTTAGCGCATACAAAGAATATGTGTGTGGCTTGCTTCAATTTGATTGGCAGTACTATACTCTCTCAGGCACAATGCAACGGATGATTCGTCCAATCTAGAAAAGAACGGCCAATGCAGTGAACAGTTGAGTTCAGGCACATCTTTTCGGTTTAGACATGTGAGTAACAAACCCGGGGGTGTGGCATAAAACAGATCTTGTGACTGAGTGATGTCGCGCACAAGCGACCTGGCAAACACTCCGGATCCTCGGCCTACTTGCTTGACGTGGGAAGGCTGCACAGTTGTCCAGGCTCGCTGGGAGACGTGCGAAGGGAGCGGGTAGGAAAAATTTTGGTGAAAAAAAGGCGAGAGGGAGAGATTTTTCACGGGTTTTCACGGCAGGAACATAAGATTCCTTACGATACTTTGTGTGGCCTATGGCTATATTAATATTCACCGTTAGATCTAAAAACATTAAATCATCTAATGATGGATTTATAGGATGGGTATATTTTTTTAGGTGACAACTATTTTATAATTTCTTCGCTCTTTTATAGTATAATATATAAAAAACCTATATTATTTATCACTTGGACCTCAGCATGCGCAATATGTTGTGGATCCATCCCTGATTTGGCACAAGGGCGCGTCCTATGAAAAGATGTGACTGGTTGATCCATTCCTTTCAATGTGTTCCATTACTAATGTTGCTAGATTTGGATCCGGCAAAACATCACTGGTTGATCCGGTGGTGATAATAAAGATAACAAAAAATAATTTAGAGTAGAGAGAGTAACTTCTAATTTCAGATGTGGCCCTTTTATCCCATTGTCTCTATAGATTAGTACATAGCTCAGAAACCATAGAAACCATTCCTGCATTTGAAAATGGATCTTTTTTCTCTATGAAATATGATACACTACTAAACAATGATTTCAGAAGATAATAATTTCAAATTTCTCTGGAAATCAATTCAGGGCTCAAAATCATTCTCGCATTTGAAAATGGACTTTAATGGTAACCCTTTTTGTAATGTAAATTTTAGAGGCAACTTGTTTCTATATATTCCAGTCTTATGCTCCGGTGTGTAGCGATAGGGTCTTCTGATGCTAAAAGGTGTTGCTCCTCGCATGAGGAATATGGTGATCCCAATCTCGATGAGAAGGGAGTTGTTTGGGATACTGAAAAACTTTTGGGCTACTGAAATAGTGAAAAACTGAAGTAAATTCAGAGAGTAATATCAGGCTTTGTGTCAATGAACAAGTCACACACATGAACCACATGTTCATCATCATTGTGGGCCAATAGAGAATTCAACTGACAAGCTGAGATTTCAGAACATTGATGCAACTGAGGTGAAGTCCCCTGCAGAGTGACAGACTTTCGCTGGTAGCCAAATTTCAGTCTCGTGATGAACAATTGGACTATGCCGCTCAAGCCAGTCCATTCTGAGGATGATATCATAACAGCTAAGTGGAAGGATCTTGAAACCAGCGCAAAAAGAATACCCTTGCACCCATCATTCACAGTTGGAAAACTTAGAAGAACACTATACAATGCCTCCATGAGCTATTCTCACTTTTTTTTAGGGAAACAACTAATCTCACTTTGGTCAGCTACTCTCACTTTTTTTTGAGGGAAACAGCTAATCTCACTTTGGTCAGCTACTCTCACTTTTTTTTGAGGGAAACATCTAATCTCACTTTGGTTAGCTACTCACTGTTTTTTTTTTTGAGGGAAACAGCTAATCTCACTTTGGTCACTGGTAAAACAATCTTTGGGTGTAGTTTTAAAAAACATCTTTGGGAGTTTCAAAACAGCAGCCAGGTGACTGTTGATATATAAACGGAGGGTGCCCCTGTGACAGGCACGTTTGACAAAGACATCAGACATTCATCCTCAGATTCAGGTTCTTGTGCTACCGTCGCTGGAACAGGTTCATCATCTCTGAACATTTCAAGGAGCTCTTCAACCACTTGTAATTGCACCGTGGGAGCACCTGGTGAGCAGGATTACAAGCAGAGACTCAATCATAAATTGGGCGGCGCTCTGAAGTTATCAACAACCTTTTTATCCATCGGTGTGGCCTCCACTGTCACACGTGCTACGGTAGGTGTGGTTGTTGCAGACAGACATGGCCATGGACTGCCACGAGCACTAAAAGTATCACCAGTGTTATGAAACTTCATTACGTGGGTGAATTACTATTGGAGGGAGAATACAAATGGGCAGCACTGCTTGCCTGTTAGCCCATCGGCCCGTTAACCTGTCGACCCGATAACCCGTTGTCGGTTCTATAAATAAGGGGGTTGTTGCCTCCCTTTGTACAGACCGCCAGACATTAATAAAGAGCTCCTTTCCTCCTATCTCTCTGTGTCTTACTTTCTTGTGTCTCTGTGATGTGCCTGTGATCTTGTGTGTGAAAGAACGTGATTTCTAACATGTTATCAGCACAAGTTCTACCGAGCTAAGGGTAAGAAAGGTAGGAAATCAGTTCTTTTGCTGTGATACAAGGTGCTTGTCCTTTTCTGTGCATCCTTTGTTGTATACACGAACAAGCACAAGCACCTACACAAGCACACCTTACCTACGGTGATGCAAGGAAGGCTTTGCCTCCACTCACCATGGCGACGCAAGAAGGCCCTGCCTCCACCCCCCAAGATCCGGCCCCGAAGCGCCGAATGAACACCGCTGCCCCGAAGGCACTCGGATCTATTGCTACTGCCCTGAAGGTAGAGTAGGTACTAACCAACACCGCCCTGAAGGCTAGTGGATCCGGCCCCTTCTGTTCAATAAGGAGCAGATCCTATCACCACCAGTCAGCCACAACTCCGGCAGGGCGTGCAGGCATGGCCTGCTACTGGACCACCACCGCTCCTCCCACAGCAGGGGCACGCGAGCGCAGATCACTGCCCAGATGTGCGGATCTGGCCGCCGTTGGTCCTTGGACGCGGTCCTTGGCTGCAGACGAGCACGCTTGCGAGCGCCTCCCTGCCCTGCCGCCGCACGGACGCGACCCGACACGGGCGCACGACGGCTGCACATGTGGGCGAGCACGGCCACCGCCACTGCCGCCAAAGGCGTGCGCACGAGCCCAGGCCCTGAAGGCCGCAGTCGTCGCAGCCATGCGAAGACGCATGCAGAACCCGTGTCACCGGTCCCGCGGGTCGCCTACGGACGCGCCCGGCCACGACGGGCCGCCGCCGCTGTTCACCCCCCGCCGATGCAAGGGCACAACGCGACCCGGCGCCTCCATGGCGCGGACTCCGCCCAATGTGGCGAGCAGTCGCTGGCCGATGGCCGAGCATGGGCCCCCACCCAGCGCATGTGTAGGGTGCCACCGACAATCGTGCAGCGCGAGGCGCGGCCATCTGCATGCTGCCTCGGTACGCGGGCCACCGCCACCGCCGACATGTCCTCGCGTGAGCGAGGAGCCACGGGCGCGGCCCCCACACGCCCTGAGGGCCGGCGCGGCCCCCTCTCCTTTTCTTCCTAGGTGAGAAGGGGATAAGGCGAAAGAAAGAGTGAGAAAAAAATTGGTTTAGGGTTAGGTTTTCCAACCCTATCTCCTTCGTACCTAGCTGAGGGGCAACGTGAGCCGTCCATCAAGATGGATGGCCACGAATGGCCAGACCCCTGAGATGGGCCTAGCAGGCCACCAGATCGGCCCATGAATGGATTTTTCCCATGATTTGGCCCATTTGAGTTGGGCTACGCAGTTTTATTTATTTTGTGCAAAATAATGGCCCGAAGTCTGCTATAACACCCGGATACACGGCCCGAAGCCCGTAAAATATGCGTGGCCAGAAGTCCACCATACTTATTTATATTATTATTGTTCTTATTTATTTACTTCAATTACTTTACCGTATTTAAATCTCACAGATTTAATTATTGCAGTCTATATATTAATTGCAATTATTTTTTACACTTATTTAAATTCTACAGATTATTTATTGCAATGATGAGTCGCAAAGTGATCCGGAAGATCACATACGACGAGATTAATTATATGTAGCATTTAACGGTGACCTGAAGCTCACCACGCCAAGCCACTACGCGGCCTGAAGCCCGTAGAAATCATTGAGGCCTGAAGACCTTGCCTGGCATGATTGTTTATTTTATTGCAGCTGTGCATTAATTTATTCATTTATCTATCTGTAGCAATTTACTTGTATTTATTTAAATCTTATAGATTTATTTTATTGTAATATTATATATACTTTTAATGTGAGTAGAATATAATACCTAAGATTATATACATGAGATACTGGGAAAATATAGTAATCCTGAAGATTATGCATAACTGTAATCCTGAAGCTTATGCATAGCTGTAATCCTGAAGGTTACACATAACCGACATTCACTGATCCTGCACACTTATCATGCGGGCATGTCAGACATTGCTAGAAGGGAATTTGCTGAGCTAGCCATAGACGACAGCTACTACCTTGGTCCATTAACGTCAAGATCGAATTCAATAGCGCGGGCCTCGATCACACCATTGCTCAGCCTGAAGTTGGTAAGAACGAGAGCACAGAACCTGGTAAAGTAGAGACATTGCACCTTTTTGCAATACTACTTACATCTAGACCTGGAGTATGAATATATGAAGGAAGAATGATCCACTCGTTTTCATGGTAGTCCCTGAAGGACCGCTTTAGCCAGCAGAAGTAGATTGTGCTCTCCAAAGCACAACAAGATTGGATCGGTCTATGCTTCCAAGATTGTATGCCTATAGCGACATACAACTCTACTTTACAT
The DNA here is from genome assembly GCA_023333625.1 of Bothriochloa decipiens. NCBI lineage: Eukaryota > Viridiplantae > Streptophyta > Magnoliopsida > Poales > Poaceae > Bothriochloa > Bothriochloa decipiens. The sequence continues at coordinate 9,298,818 of CM041647.1, forward strand.
AGGATTGTGCCCTGGTTGTGTCTACGTGGCTAGAAGATCACTGACGTGGATATGACCAACAAAACTATTTTCAACCTTCCAACCCGGCAGCATAGAACTACATCAGCAATGCATGAACTCAAAGTATCTGAAGTACTATGAACTGATGATGGTACTATTGGTTGCAAAGCAACGGGATGATGTTCTCATGAACGATCATTTTGCACAGCAAAATAGCTTCATAGCTGTGCCCGAAGAACATGCTAGCCTTGTAGAGAATGCTCACAAGCGCAAAAGTGGCCATGGAAAGGTAAAATGGAACGGAAAGCCCAGGGGTAAAAGTAAATCCAAGGTCATAGGTGAAACATTTGAGTGTGATGTGGAGGCATAAGGACATCGACACCTAGTTGAGCTCGACCAAAGTCCTTCCAGAAGCAAGGACAAGGAGATTCAACATAAGTCCCACCTCACCACTGATCCTGAAGCTCAGGAATACAATGACATGCTTGTCAGCATGAAAGAAAATGGCGAAGACGTCCAAACGGACGAAAGTGAGGATGACCTTCTTGATAATGACCTCGATATATTTAGGGACCTGAAGGAATCCTTAATATATCATGATGCAATGTCCACATGAGTTAGGAGAACCTAGTCATACACGCTCCCAAAGAGGATTTGTAACATGCTAAATGGCTAGGCGTGCTCCGGAGGAGTACTTATTACCCTGAAGGTATGAATGTCAATTTCTCATTTTTGCATTATATACTAAGTCCCTAACTTCTCATACCTCGTGGGAAGCCCAAATGGCCGAAGCGAAGATCTATCCTGAAGACAGTGGCACCATAAAATAAAAGATTAAGGGGGAAACCACATATCTCCAAACATTGTCTAAGTAAATGGAAATATTACGACCATTGCTGGAATCAATGCTCATATAATATGCACCATAAGTGCCATTTCGGTTGTCCCATGGATACCCAAAATATGTGGTGGAATGACACACTTCATTGTCATACAGCATGTACTATATGTAAACAAATCCCACTGAGGATTATGTTGCAATGAAAGCCATATCATATTTGAATAATGTGACATGACCAATTGGGTCATCCTGGGTTGGATATGATGAAAGGAATCATCATCAATTTTGCTGGCATAGAGATGTCCCTAATCCCGAAGATTTCATTTACATGCAAAAGGGGAAGTGAGTCACTAGGCCATTCCTCCTGAAGATTAGGGATGAGCCACAAGTTTAATTAAATCCTTGATCAAAGGATCAAGTGGATTGCACAACAATTATTATAGGCTGCCAACTAGTAGTTGGAGCCATACAGTGTTGCACACTACACATCCCCCTATAGCTAGTGCGTGAGAAAGAATCAAGTATTTTCCATCTGCGTATATTTTGTTATGCGGTATATATGCCAGTATCAACACATCAATGTGCACCAAAGAGACCCACTAGAAATTGGGATAGATGGACCTATGATGGGATCTTCATAGGGCTCAGTATGTTGATTGCATTTCCCAGCATTAGGGGAGGTAGGCATCCAGAAACCCTATTGCTTTCACTCTTGGTGTCTTTGAATGAGTACAGATACTGAAGGAACTAGTGTGGGGGTTGGGAATCCCATCCCTAACTCAAGCAACCAATGGAGATCATCATCCTCATCACTACAAGGAGATAGATTTAATTGCTATATGATACTTAGTATAGGTTGCACCAACATGTTTCCCTTTTCAATTCTGCATTTTTAGCTGGTAGGTTGCACGTTTACATTTCACTAAAAACACTCATCAAAGTGATATGCACTTAGAATAGGTTTATTTCAAAAACAAATTGTAAGTGCATTCGCCCCCAATTTGGATTTTGGATAATTAATGACAATCAAATTAGGGATTAACAAGTTTATCTAAGTGAATACGCAGGTGTTAGTCCATTGAAAGATGGTGATACAAGCACCCTAAATTTTAATTGGATGGACGTCGTTTTGACTCAAGATATTCCCTAGATTTTATTCTTGCTTGAGTTATAGGAAATGCCATACTATCAAGTGGGATACAAATTAGGCTGGTATTTCGAGGTCTAAAAGTGCTGATGTCAATCTTTAGAGCATTTGGAGAGACACCGTTGCACTCACGGCACTTAGAAAAAGTCCATTTTCAAACCAACCTGGTCCACCGGAAGTATCGGTTAAAATCAAATTATAGACTAGAAGTACTGGTCGAATATTTTCTACCAAGTCAAAAGTCCATTGCTGCTGTCGGTGTACTACCAGAAGTTCTGGTGTTCCAACTGGAAGTACCGATGTGCACCGGTAGCACCAGGAAGTATAGTCTGGCAGTACCGGACGATTATTTTCTCAAAAGTTGAATCCTCAAGGTTGCGGCTAATGTACTATTGGAAGTACCAGTGGTGGCATCGGTAGTACCGGTGACCATCGACAGTACCGATTTTATTTGATTTATAGTCTGGTAGTACCGACCAATTTTTCTAGGCCAAGTCGAAAGTGCCCATTTGCGCAGTAATGTACTACCGATAGTACCGGTCCTACTTTCAGTAGTACCAGTGTGTCATCCTATGCATACTCTGACGCGCCATAACAGTCATATTTGGTGAGGTACCGCTAGTTCTGGTGGTTCCCATTGGTAGTACCAGTAGTTGTTCTGGACAGACAATATATATCCCTCACCTCTCTCCTTTCTCCCTCTCTTGCTCATTCACATGACTCACACCTGAGAAACAGACTTCCCAAGCTTCAGCTCGCCTGCTCTCCCCCCTTTGCTCTCAAACTTCACCCCCTCAAAGATTTGAGCTAGGGACGCGAGATTAGAGAGTGGAAACTTCGATCTATGACTTGAGCACTTGGATTCCTTGTCTTTCCGGCTTGATTTTTGTTTGTTACTCTTGGGTTCTTGGAACGCTAGCCGGCTAGGATTTCTTCGTGGCTGCCCATATTGATTCACTTGTGAGGGCGCCCCGAAGTGTTTGTATTACCCCTAATTTTTAGTGGATATCTCAAGATTTTGCTTGAGGGAGGAGAGCTTCATGGTCGGACCTTTGTGGTCACCTCAACAACGGGGACGTAGGAACTCCTTTGTGAAGATTGCCGAACATCGGTAAAAATCATGTGTCTTTCTATGGATGTAGCATCGACTATCCTTGTTTTTGTGTTCTTTATGTTCTTCCTCCCTATCCCCAATTTCTTAGGTTGGAGGACTCAATCTATGATTTGGTGTGGTGGAAAGCTTCAAGAAGCCCAACCTCTTCATTTGCTTCATCAACAAAGGGGTATAACAATTGGATCTAAAATTATAGCTCAATTTACTCTGATTTCCAGTTTGATTTTATAGTTTCGTAGGGTACCGTAGTTCTAGAAAGTTGGCATCAGTAGTACCGGTTTTGAACTATCGGGAGTACCGATCCTACTTCCGGTAGTACCGGTTGCTATTTAACTTTTGCATTTGAGCTTTAAGGTTTAGGTTATCAAAATTGCCTATTCACCCCCCTCTAGGCCGATTTGATCCTTTCAAGTGGTGTCAAAGCCGTGGTCCCTCGGATCAATGCTTCACCGTGTGAGGAGTAACAATGGCCGCAATGGATGAGGCTACTATGAAGGATTTAGCTGCTCAAATAATGGCACAACTCACCATAATACTACAAAACAACAAGAGCAAATGGACAAGATGCAAGAACAGCTAGATAAGATGAAAGAGCTCCTTGACAAGAAAAATCAAGAAGGAACTAGTGAAAAGGAGGTTGAAGATGGTGATGGAAGCAAGGCACCAAAAAGAGACACAAAAGTGGGATATGAGTATAGTGGCACAAGAAAGAACATCAACCCTCACATGCCAATGGTCAATCCTGGCAAGCCACCTTTGTTTGATGGAGTAAGATAACCGATTAGGCTCATAGGATGACGTTACATCTTATATCCGCAAGATGTTGGGAAGCGGTTGAAGTTGGTGTGAAGATTCCCAAAGATCCTAGTGAATGGACACCCGAAGATGAGGTGGACTTTCATCTCAATGCTACGGCAACAACTTTGATTTTGCAATGCCTCACTTCGGAAGACAACAACAAGGTCATTGGTATGGTTAATGCAAAGCAAATTTGGGAAACCTTGAGAATATCATTTGAAGGAGATAAGAGTGTGAGAATAGGAAACATTGAGCTTCTACAAGGCAAGATTGAGAACTTTACCATAATGAAAGGAGAGACTGCTAAAGCCATGTATAATAGATTCATGACCTTGATTAATAGAGTTAGAGCACTTGGATGTACAAGATGGGATGAACAAGCTGCCGCAAGAAAGCTATGTAGAGTGTATAGAGATAAGAACAATATGCTAGCTTCTATGATAATGGAAAGAGAAAATTATACTACTATGACAACACAAGAGATGCTTGCAAAGATTATGCACCATGAAGTTCTAGATGATGAGGTCAAAGAAAGACTTAGTCAAAAGAGGAATATTGCCCTTGTGGCATCTCATGCAAGTGAATCAAGTCATTTCAACAAAGGATGTTGTGGGCACAAGCATAATGATAGTGATAAAGAACTTGATGAATAACAAGCTCTCCTTGTGAAGAATTATGCAAAGTTCTTGATAAATAAGAAACAAAAGATGAGGAATAGTGGTGAAAACAAGCAATATAGGAAGAGATTTTGCTATGAGTGTGGACTCACCGGTCACTTTGCTGTGGATTGTCCTAACAAAGGCAAGATATCAAGATACAACAAAGAAAGTGATAAAAAGTACAAGAGCAAGAAGAAGGGTGAAGCACATATAGGTGAAGAATGGAAATCCAATGATGAAAGTGAAGAGCACAATGACAATGACAAGAAGAGTGTGGCTGCAATTGCCATAAATGATACATTCTCTTCATCAACATCATTCTTCACCAATACTTCTTCATCTAAGCTCTTCGCCAACCTCTCTGACGATGATGATGACACTCCTACTTGTCTTATGGCAAAGGAGGACAAGGTATCACCCAATACTCCTACACACTCTAATGATGAATGTGATGATGAAGATGAGCTTGGTGAAAACTATGCTATTAAAATCATTAAGCTATATGGAAAGGAAGCAGCCTCTAAAATCCTAAAATTAATGTACACCATAGAGGAGCATGAGACATGCATTGAGTCACAAAGTGAAATGCTCCTAGTGGAAAGAGATAAGAACCAAGGGCTAGATGCATGTCTTACCAAGGAAAAGGAGAAGGTCGAGAAGTTAAGTGTAGAATTATCTTTGGTCAAGGACTCTCTTGAGCACTTGACTAAGGAACATTCCTCACTTAATGACTCCTTGGCTAGTCTAAAGAACGGTCATATTTTGGCTCAAGAAATCCTCACAAGCTTGACAAATAAATATCATGAGCTTGAGCTAAACTACGACACTCTTTGGAAGAGCACTTCTACCTCCTCTAAGGACTCTAATGCTTCAACAAGTAAAGGATGTGTAAAATGCTATAATGTTGATTTAAATGCTTGTGCTACTAACCTTGTTGAGCTAGAAAAGAAAGAGAAGGAGATTCTTAGGTTGAAAGCCATTGTGGAGATTGGTTGCAAATGCAAGGATAAGAAACCAACCATGATCAACAAGGCATCAAGGCATCCACTCATAAAGGATGGCCTCGGCTACAATAGGTATAATGGTAAGGCAAACAGGAGAAACATGGTAAATGGTGTACCTTGTGTAAAGTTCAATAGGAGTGTGCCTCTAGTTGACCTTATCAACAAGGCAAAAAATGTTGAGGTTTCTCCTAGCTCCTCCGACAACAAGAACATCAAGAAGAAGGAAGTGAAGGTTCCCAAGCAACAAGTGCCCATCTCAAGGAAGAACTTTTGTGATTATTTGTGTTGTTGGGATAAGGATGGTAAAATTATTATAAAATATATGGGCTCTCTTAAGGAGAGGCAAATTTTGAGGAGTGTATGGGTGCCCAAATCTTATGTGTCTAACCCCCTAGGGCCCAATTCAAATTGGGTACATAAAACAAAGTCTTAATTTTGTTTTGTAGGCCTATTCCTCTGGTGGAACAAGTTGGGTGCTAGATAGTGGATGCACCAATCATATGACCAGAGCAAAGACCATGTTCACCTCCTTCCAACCAAATGAGAACATGGGTGAAAGAATTACATTTGGTAATAATAGTAAAGGAGAGATTCTTGGTTTGGGTAAAATTGCTATCTCAAATGATAATTCAATTTCAAATGTATTACTTATGGATTCATTGGGATACAATTTGTTATCTGTTTCACAACTTTATGAGATGGGTCACAATTGTCTCTTTACAGATAAGGGTGTAGAAGTCTTTAGAAGGAAGGATGCCTCTATTGTCTTTACGGGTCAATTGAAGGGAAAGCTCTATCTAGTTGATTTCACAGCTAGTAGAGTGGGGTCTGAGACTTATTTAGTAGCAAAATCTAGCATGGGTTGCTTGTGGCATCGCCAACTAGCTCATGTTGGAATGAGGAACTTGGCAAACCTTCAAAGAGGCCAACACATCCTTGGACTAAAAAATGTTTCTTTTGAGAAAGATAGGATTTGCAGTGCATGTCAAGTGGGAAAACAAGTTGGAGCCAAGCATCCTGATAGGAACATCATGTCAACATCAAGGCCACTTGAGTTACTACACATGGATTTATTTGGACCCAATGCTTATATAAGCATTGGAGGTAACAAATATAATTTTGTATGTGGTGAGACGTGACCCACAACAAACGAAGGGGGTGGAGGGAGACCGAAGAAGGAACAATTGTCTTGAATGCTACGCTGGGATCAGCAGCTTCCAGTGAAGACAAAATGAGTCGGGCAGGAAGAGGAAGATCGTGCGGCGTGACGGGCTATTAGCTCAGTGGTAGAGTGCGCCCCTGATAATTGTGTCGTTGTGCCTGGGCTGTGAGGGCTCTCAGCCACATGGATAGTTCAATGTGCTCATCAGTGCCTGACCCAAAGTTATTGATGATTATTCTCGCTTCACTTGGGTGTTCTTTCTAAAAGATAAAAGTGAGACCCAAGGGATCTTCAAGAAGTTTGCAAGAAGAGCAAAAAATGAGTTTGATGTGAAGATCAAGAGAGTGAGAAGTGATAATGGGACAGAGTTTAAGAACACCAACATTGAACAATTCCTTGATGAAGAAGGGATCAAGCGTAAGTTTTCAGTTCCTTACACTCCCCAACAAAATGGGGTTGTGGAAAGGAAAAACCAAACACTCATATAAGCCACAAGAGCAATGCTAGATGAGTACAAGACTCCAGAGAAAGATTATTAGGCAGAGGCAGTCAACACGGCGTGTAATGCAATCAACCGCCTATACCTCCACATGATCATGAACAAAACCGCCTACAAGCTACTCACCGGTAAAAAGCCTAAGGTGGATTACTTTAGAGTTTTTGGATGCAATTGTCTCATACATAGAAAGAAATCCAAAGACTATAAGTTTTCACCAAAGGTAGATGAAGGTTTCCTACTTGGTTATGGTACTAACGAACATGGCTATTGCATTTTCAGTAAGACCTCCGGTCTAACAGAAATAGCGGTAGACATGACTTTTGATGAATTCGATGGCTCTCAAAAGGAGCAAGTCAATATGGAAATTGTAGGTAAAGAGGATCCTTCTCATAAAGTGATAAAGAAGCTTGCCACCGGTGAAGTGAAACCCATTGAACAAGATGATGATGATGATGCACAAGTGCAAATCCATCATGACCCACACATGCATCATGGGTCAACCAATACCCATGGTGATGCCTCCACATCAAGAAGTGGTCGTGACTCAAGAGAAAAAGCAAATCAAGATCCACCACGAGTTGAAGAAAGCAATCAAGATGATGATCAAGGGGGAGGCCATGATGGAGCTTCCCCAATCAACCAAGACTATGATAGTGAAGATGATGGCCCAATTCAAACAAGATCAACAGTACCTCAACCAAGGGTTCATCAATCCATTCAATGGGATCATCCCATTGATAATGTGTTGGGAAGCATACGAAGTGGAGTGATGACTTGTTCTCGTTTAGCATCTTTTTATGAGCATTACTCTTTTGTTTCTTCTATATTGCCTCTTAGGGTGCAGGATGCCATGAAAGATGAGGATTGAGTGATGTCTATGCAAGAGGAGTTGAACAACTTCACCCCAAATGAAGTCTGGTCCTTGGTGGAAAGGCCCAAGCAAAATGTGATAGGTACCAAGTGGGTCTTCCACAACAAAGAAGATGAGTATGGCACAGTCACAAGGAACAAGGCACGGTTGGTTGCTCAAGGTTACACCCAAATCGAAGGTTTGGATTTTGGGGAGACCTATGCACTGGTATCTAGGCTTGAATCTATTCATATATTACTTGCCTTTGCTTCTCACCATGATCTCAAGTTATTTCAAAGGACGTGAAAAGTGCATTCCTCAACGGCCCCCTCTCTAAAGTGGTGTATGTTGAACAACCACCGGGTTTTGAAGATCCACATCATCCCGACCGCGTCTACAAGCTTCACAAGGCGCTCTATGGGCTCAAACAAGCCCCTAGAGCTTGGTATGATTGTCTCAAGGACTTCCTACTCAAACAAGGGTTTGAGATAGGAAAGGCCGACCCTACTTTATTTACTCGCTGATATTTTTATTTGCCAAATATATGTCGATGACATAATATTTGGTAGTACTAATAAGGAGCTTTGTGAGAAATTTGTTAGGATTATGACCAAGAAGTTTGAGATGTCCATGATGAGGGAGTTGACCTTCTTCCTCGGTTTTCAAATCAAGCAACTCAAGGAAGGCATGTTCATATGTCAAACCAAGTACACCAATGACATGTTGAAGAAGTTTGGCATAGACAAGGCCAAGCCCATCAACACACCAATGCCAACTATGGGACATCTTGATCTTGACCAAGATGGTAAAGCAGTTGATCAAAAGGTATATCGTTCTATGCTTAGTGTGTGCATGTGTGCAAGATTTCAATCTAATCCAAAAGAATGTCATCTCATGGCCGTTAAGAGAATTTTTTAGTATTTGGTGCTCACACCTAATCTTAGCTTATGGTATCCTAAGGGCTCATCTTCACTCTACTTGGTTATTCTGATTCGGATTATGCTGGTTGCAAGGTATAGAGAAGGAGTATATCTGAGACTTGCTAATTTCTTGGTAGGTCTTTGGTGTCTTGGAGTTTTAAGAAGCAAAACTCTATTGCCCTATCCACCGCTAAAGCCAAGTATGTGGCAGCCGGCTCTTGTTGTGCCCAACTACTTTAGATGAAGAAAACCTTGAAAGACTTTGGTTACAACCTATCCAAGATTCCACTCTTATGTGAGAATGAGGGTGCAATCAAGCTAGCCGATAACCCCATCAACCATTCCCGTACAAAGCACATAGACATCCATCATCATTTTTTTAGAGACCACCAAGCCAAAGGAGATATCGTTGTTCAACATGTGTGAACCAAAAAACTAGTTAGATGATATCTTCACAAAGCCTCTAGATGACTCAAGATTTTGTGCTTTGAGGCGTGAGCTCAATATCGTTGATTCTTGTAACGTGGAATGACATCTTGTACACTTTGATTGGCTTAGAATTGGACAAAATGTTTACAAAATCATTGTATGAAATTTCTAAATCTATTTTAACATCTCAAGCTTGGCCACAGTTTTGTACTGATTTGATGAAATCCGGTCATGTTTGAAGTGGTTCAACTCATCTATATGGTTCACCATCTTTAGAATTGCTTCCAGCAGGTTTTTGACCCACCGGTAGTACCGGTTGCCAGTACTACCGCTGGAGGCCCGGAACTACCATTAGTTCAAAACTTTGCATGCTCCACGTTGACCTGTCCAGCCCACCGGTACTTCCCGACCGGTACTACCGGTAAGCAAATTTGACTGCAATATCAAAGGGTCGTTGGTTAATAATATTCACTCTTTTAAATTACCCTTTCACTCCTTTCTCCCCCCAACCCGCTTGACCCGCATAGTGATAGAGCCGCTGCCCGCCGTGCCCCTCCGTCGATCTCCCTCTCCCTCTGGCCAAACTTAATTTCCTTCATGGGCGGAGCTTGCCTAAGTCTTGGAGATCGTCTTGACGGTGTTGGTGGGCACCGGAAGGTCTTGCATGCATGGATCGGCCTCTTCCACTTGTTTTGCACACATTTGTCAGTATGTCTCAAACCTTCCTTGCCCTTGTATTGACCTTGTAGCATGGCGGAGTGCCGTCACAATCCCACTCGCAGTGCTCGTCCTCGTCCTCACAGTTTGGGTGATGGGGAGGAGGACTGTGCCACTAGTCATCATGCTCATCGGCGTGGGACAAGCCATGGGGAGTCCTCCCATGGTGGCCATCATGAGGAGTTTGAGGAACCTGCTGTCCCGGTTGCTCATGGTCGTGGTGGCTCTCCTCCTCGCCATCAGGACATGGTTCAAGGGATTGCATTGGATCCTAAGTATAATCTCTCCCTCCTCGCATTGGTGTTGTGACTGCAAAATAGCCTCTTCATCGTTACCATGGGCATCGTCCTAAGGTGCATACTCCTACCACCCCTTAATAATGGTTTGATTATACAAAGAATGTTGCTGATTTGAAAAGGAAATGCAGAGAAAATCCATACATGTGGATCAGATATTCTGGAGTTGAGGAGAGGTTTTGGTCTCTATTTCACCATGATTACTATATTTCTGTGTGCGTGAACCGTGGAGTCAATGGTCCTCTTTTTCAGCATAAGGCCTTAAATCTTGAGTCTCTCACACTAACAAGCATCCTACCATGGCTGAGTTGAAGACAAAGCTAGAAGCATGGCGTCTTTTGCAGCTTATGACCTTCCAGAAGATTGGAACACTGAGATTTTTATCAATTTTGGGCTACCCTATGGATAGATGAGGAACACAAGGTCTTGCATTGGATGACCCAAAATCTTCATTATAGGTGTGACTATGTGCAGTTTTCCCGTTTACTAGGCTTTGATCATGAGGATCGGGATTCACGTAGTCTTTGGTCACATTATGCTGAAAATGTTGGAAAGGATGATTTCATTGAAGCGGGGCTGTACCTTGATGATCAGTATGTTGATGGCACCAACACCCATCTTAAGCCTCTCTTTTATGTCCTCAATAATATGCTGAGAGCTACTATTGATCCCAAAAGTGGGGACTCAACCCATATCCAAAGCTATGCTCCTTCCATCTTGGTTTGCTTTGGTCTTGTCAAGCGCTTTAGCATTTCACAATTTATGTGGATCAAGATTGGAGAGGCTGCTATTGTTCATCATAGAATGCTACCTTATGCTCCATACCTCATGTATGTGATTGAGCATGTTGTGGGATGCATCTTTCCTCCTGATACACACCACTCTCTTTGGGGAATTCGAAACTTGTGTCCTCACAAGAAGAAGTCAGAGAAGTCATACGCTTCTACTTCTGCTGGTGCAGGAACAGATGATGCAAGAGCTGGTTTGAGAGGGAGGATGTTCCTCCTATGGATACTTCAACTGGAGCTTTTGCAGGCCGTGGTGGTGGTCCTGGTCGTGGTCGCGGCCGTGATTGTGGCCTTCAGTCTGCTAAAGAAGTTCATGTCCTACATGTGCTATTGTCAGGTGAAGCAAGACGGGATACTTCGTCGCATTGAGGAGCAGGTTGGACTTCCTCCCTCCTCTCCTCTTCGACCTTTTCCATATACCTTTGAGGAGGATGATGATGAGCAGTTTGAGCACCAAGAACAGCAGGGCTTTGAGCACCAGGAGCAGCCGCCTCCGCAGAGCAGGATTTCCAACAGCCGAGTACTTTTGATGCTCCACATGATGCATGTCTTCCAACTAGCTATACTATTGAGGACACTTATGATTTTGGCTCTATTTTCCGTGGGGCTGATTATATCACTCGCACCTCCACCAGTGGTCCATCTTCCTCTGTAGCTCCTTATAGCAAGAGTAGGTACATCAACTCCAGTGACAGTGAAGGCCATGATAAGTTCTAGTGGTTTTCTACCCCTTGCTCTCTATCACTGCCTACCCTTTTTGGCATTTGATGCCAAAGGGGGAGTGTTAGGCTTATCTTGCTGTAATAGGGTGACATTAATCTTTTCATGCTTTGCTAGAATCTGATGCAAAAGAGGTGACATTAATCTTGACTTAATTACCTATCTTAATTTGCCACCTTAAAATTTTGTTGGAAATGATGAATAGTTGCTCTGTGATACTTTACAAAAGCTCTTCATACAACCTTTTACTGCTTAAGTTTTAAGCATGTGAAACTAGAGTTCATCTTAAGTCAAACGCTATTGTGGGTTGCACATGCTATAATCAAGTTTATGCTCTTGTGAGATTAGATGTGATAGAGAATAGAGTAAATCTTTTAACTTGTCTGAGGAATGGTTGAGACAAATCTGGAGTTTTATTTTGTAAAATCTCAAAACCCTTGCTTAATTTCTCGATGGTGTTAAAATTCCTACCACAAGCCATATACATGTTCCTTAGATAAGAAAGCCCCATAAAAAGCCACTTGATTGCTTTGAGCTTGGTTAGGCCTTATTGATCTAAGTACAGAAACTAGTCATGCTTCTTGATCAAGATCACTTACACGTGCACCCCTTTGTTACTTCTATATTGGAAGTACGCAACCACCAAATAACTATACACCCCTTGCTGTTTCCATATCGAAAATATACAATAGCTCCACAGATTATTTTGAGACATATTTTTGAAGGGCACGAGCTACCAAAAAAATATTGAGAGAAAAGAGGGATATAGTCCCCAAATGAGAGACGATACAGCGGAAGCCTCAATACCTGCTGTGAAAAAAATCAGGTGTTCTCGAAAAAAAGGTCAAGTAAAAAAAGACCAGATATCCCATATAGAAAATTTGGTAGCCATCCTCCCTTCAAAGAAAAGTTACCATCAGAAAAGTCTCAAGGAGTTTCACCAAATACTAAATATATACACTTGCACATCTTGATCATTTTATATGTCTTGTTGCTCCTTTTAATCTATAAGTATTTAACTTAGCAATATATTCATTTCAAGTCTGCTTACACCGAACAGGACAACATGCCTGCCTCATGCTCGCTCCTAGTTCCTGGAGGCTCGTCTGCTTGGTCCCTGCCCAATCCAGGCCTTACGCCGACGGCCCACACGCCACATCCACATGCATCACCTGCCCCTGTTTTGGTCTGGAATTGCCGCCGTGGACGGCCGGCGTACCTTGCCGACTCAATCTCACCGACTCACAGTTGGTACTACAGTATCAATCAACATGCACATAGAAGAAACTGGATGATAACGTGCCACATTATGACCCAAAAAAAATCAATGTTCAGAACATGTGTGCGGAGGCTCCGTCTGAACCCAAATCCGCACTTCTACGTGTCATCTGATACCTCGTTATCTCATCAATTATGGATAATTAAACCTCTATGAAAATTTCACCGTGGAGCTAGTCGTCAGTAAAGCATGCCACATATCCCCGGCGTACATAGAAATTAAACCGGATCAGAGTTGAAGGTCAAGGCGACACGATGCAAGTGCTTTCTTTTGATTTCGTCGCCGCGCTCTTTAGTTCCGTGCGTGAGGTCAGGTAGCTGGGATCCAGTAGACTCACTGACTGGACTGAAGCTGCTGCTGCACCATACCAACTCTAACCAGCGAGTGGATTACCAACCTGCTCTGCTCTAATGCAAGTCATCACTGCGTTGCGTTACTGTACATGTGAGAAGAAGAAAAAACTAGCAGGGCTACAACACGGCAGAAGCATATACATGTTCCTCGATGGTGTTAAAATTCCTACCAATGTAACACGGTTGTTTATTGGTTTGGTTGGTTACTTGAAGTCAATCGCAGGAACAACTCTGCCTCCTCTTTTTCTCCTCTGTTAACACAGTCCAGATTGATGCAGTGATTGAGCATTATATAGCTACAATATACATGCAGAAAGCCTGTCATTTTGGCATGGATGTGTGACAACTGACATTGTTAGTTCTCATCATAATAAACAAAAAAGATGTGCACAAGACTATATATATAATAATACACTATGATAAAGATATCGCCTGCATAAAACGAGAATGTTACTTCTACGTCCAGTGTCAATGTCACAAAAGATTGCAATAGGAAGGATCCAGCAATGTGGACAGCACCAGCACCAGCACCAGCACCCTACCTGAAGTCAACCACCGCGTTCCACCTTCTGAATTGTCCAAATCCGGCCCATAACAATATTGCTTTCGGTTTTGGACGAAAATGCTGGCCTCTAGCTCTGCATGCACCCTCTGCAAACAAACAGTAGAATTTCATGCTCCTGCATGCTGTTTATTATATATCTCACAGAAAATCTCACATTTCTGAACACAATCCATGATACTCATTCTTAATATCAAGCCAAACTCAACCATTTGTCTATGCTATGCTTGCCTTTTTTTTTTCCAATCAAATTTTGTTCTCTTGCATGAAACCAAACCCCACTCAGTGTGTGTAAGTGATCCCTTGTTTATCTTTGAGTGAATAACCTGATTAAATGTGGCCGGAGGGATTTGAGGTTTACACATTAATACTCAAATCTATCGGAGGAATTAATTAAAGCAAAAATTCTCTACAACCACCAGCCTTCATTTCTTAGCAATTAATTTCTCTTTTGCAGATAAGCACAAACTGGGCAGTCCTTTCCAGCATCATCAGAAACCCAAACCTGCAAGGATTATGGCAGCTGAGGTGAGCTCGATTGCTACAGCACTTTATTAACACCGTATACGCATGTAGATTAATTAAGCTGGTGACATAAGAATCTTGAACAAGTAGTCACACATTACCTGCTTGCTAAAGTTATCTTTTGATGGGTAGCCCATCAAACAAGGAAGCTTCACCAGGCAGGCAATCAGATATAGAAATATCTCAGTGAAGCCAGTGTGCCAGTGGCACAGCATGCATACTAGAGCATTTCATTTGGTTAATATAATGTAAGCTAGATGATAGGCACTAGCTAGCACAGTGTGATTTCTGTGTTTTTCCTATGTCGTTAGCTTGTTGCCGACAGCAAATGATGCAAGTTTAGGACAGCACACAGGAACAGCCTTGCAAAAAGGAGGAGCAGAGGAGAAAAGACTTGCATTGTTGACTTGTTTAGTGTCTGATCATGCCATCCTGCTCCTAGCTTGGTCCTGTCCTTTGTGGGTTTAGTTGGCTCGATTAGCCTTTTCGTTAAAATAATAAATATGTAGTTTAGACTTTAGACTCACTATTCAAGGCCCGCACCTTTCTACCTAATGTAAGATGAACACTACTAACTTATCCCATATAAATTCAAGTACTGAACTTGAACATCCCACACATATAAACTTGCACAAACTCGAATTGGATTGTATTATAGTCTTATTTCGAAAATGATAAAAGCGTGATGATATGCTTACATGGTTTTCATCTTGTCATGTTAAATGCTTTGGATCATGCTCTGCTCTCCTATATATATGGTCTTATAGTTCCTGCCTTTTTTTTTTTTATTTTACCAGACATCCCACAGGGCGCAGTTCTTCTAACCAATCTAGTTTTCATACGAACAAGAACAGCCCTGGGTCCTACTATAGGACACGTAAGTTATTTTAGAATGAAAAATGTATAGTAGGTGATTAAGAAGCAAAGTTAACCTACTAGAGGAAGGAAGGATTTTCAGAGGCGGGCAGAGCGGCCTTCTTCTCTGGCAAATGGTCACGGTTAATTGACAAATGCATGGCCACTATTAGGGGTAAAAGAAATTAGCGTCTTTCAACGTTTGAATCTAGGATCATGTAACACTTCTCTACCACTAAACTATCACACTCATTTGTGAGTATATATAGCTATCTTTTTTTATCACCATTTCGTAATATTGTTGAATATTTCAACCCCTAAAATTGCATGCCAGCTGTATATAACTATATATACTCACACATTTAACATTTTGAGTGCCAGGTCTAGGTCCTTGTTGGTACCAAGAGAAGATTATTATCTGTGGGTTTTTTTTGAGTGGTTATCTTTTTTAGCATGTATGTGAGTCTTTTTTAGAATGTGTACGTGAGCAGGGTTTAGGTACACATTCTGTTCATGCATGTAACACAACGACATTATTGTCTATCAACTGCAGAATATCAAATTATTAATAACCTCGTTACGACCAGACTGAGCATATGCTACGAAAGTCTGAAACTTTGTATACATGTAGAAGTAGAACTGAGTGCAAGCGGCCTAATGTGACGTCATGGATTAAGTAGTAATATGCGTACATATATAAAAAGGCGAGTCTCTTCTCTGGACCATGCATTTTGTGAGATTAAGAAAGAGCATCATGGAGCTCGTGGAAGATTTGCAGATCTTTGGAGCTCATTATAAAAGGTTGTATGTGCGACGTCGAGGCCGATGCCAACAAATCTCTACGCTGTTTCAGCACTGCCAGTTGCTTGTTCCCAGCTGCGATCCACAGAACGGCTTCCTCCTCGATCTTCCGGACGAGCTGTGTGAACGTTCGTGCGTTCCGCTCCTTCCATACTAGCCACCCCGAGAACAAAGAGTGAGTCAAATCCTCGGCACAATTGCTTGGGGATGAGTTTCCTGGAGGCAGTCCACCATTGCATCGTATCCTCTTGGTGGACTGTGATCGTGAAACCTAACCGCAGCCAATGCAAGCACAACACCCAGACCTCCCTTGTAAAGACGCAACCCAGCAGTAGGTGATCCATGGTCTCCGCCGCTTGGTCGCAAAGGACGCAGTCGTCTGTAATCTGTAGGCCATGGCGACGCCTCCAGCTGGCGGTCCAGCAACGCGAAGCTGTTAAATGTTCACATGACTAAAAAAAAAATGTTTGCAGCAACATGTCAATGCTTTAGCCTTCTTATTAAGCCCATGAGGTGTAAGATAAGTATATGCTGCCGTATATACGGGTCCCTACACTAGGTGGCAGCATGACGTACGTGCAGATCCTGACAAGTATCCCGTATGTTCTTCGACTCTTGTCTACAGATAAATATATTGGCTGTTTAATTTACATCGTGTACTGGCTAGATAGCTAGGGATTTTGTGAGTGCTGTTTTCCTGAACATTGTCTCGTAACAGTGGTACATATATATACGTGATGTCTAAATTATTATTTTTATTAATTATTTGGTCAACAGATATGCGCAAGGGCCCCTTTGTACGGACAAGTTGCATGGTCGTCTGACTTCCATATGTACTATTCATCAGGTCTCGGTGGCCGATTCTTGTTCATATGCATGCATTTTCATTAAAAAAAACTTGGGATGTATTGGAAACGAGGCCTAACTATGTATATATATGACTGTTAAAACTAGATGGCTTTCACAGCTTTGGATGTTTACGCGGAGGTCGAGGAGTTTCAGAAAGGAAGGTGTATGAACAATAATGTCACAAATTAAAGAGGATGCTTCTCTCCATATATCTGAAACTTTGCTTACAATCTATATTGAAAAAGATCTTATTATTTTTAAAACAAACAATGTGTCATGTTTTTCTTTAAAAAAAAAACTCAACCATCAAAAGTTGCAACAAGATCGAGGAAGTGAGTTGAGGGCACCTGGCTTTAGGGGTTGGGAGGGTGGGACAGGTGATCCGAAGAAAACTATCATATATAATTCATGTTTTTGCGTACATGCATGGGCGTCCAACCAAAGCATGCAGAGGGAGAAAATGTTTGGATTTTACGGAGGCTGCTCGCTGGCTGCTGACCTTGGATTAGAAGTCAGTAGTGTAAGATCGGTCCACCTCCAAACAGCTCTCTCATACCAAGCAAGACGAAGACGTACAGCCCAAGAAAGCCGTTTAGTTGTTCCTTCACCTTGACTCAAAGCCAACCAGCATCCCACAGAGCACAAAGTCCAAGTCGCTACGTGACAACTCTGCATGAACTCAGCCAATCATTTTATTTTATTTTATTTTATTATGTGTGCGCTATTATTCTGCATGCTGCGTCTGTACGTGTAGAATGCGAATTTGTCATCTACTATACTACTAGCTATTGCGCCACCTAAACCAGTACCAGTAATCCAGTACCATGCACGCAAGCTATATTGGCTTCGGAATTCTAGCAGTGTCATACACGTATAGATAATAATTAACTATACGTGTATATTTTCCTTCGTTATTACAAACAAAAATTAAATTCCAGAACTCTTCCAAAAGCCAAACTTTTTTAATTAAGTTTAGTTGTTCTTTAGCACCAATATTTATTTATGATGCCAAATTATAATAATTAGATGCACTATAAAACAATTAGAGATGCTATAAAATACATTTTAATTGTATATTTATCTAGTATTATAGATGTTTGTATTATTTGCTGTAAATATAGTCAAACTTAAAAATAATTTGATTTGCAACAACTCCATAAGTTATTTCTTTTGGACAGAGGAAGTATGCCATGCATACCTATCATAGCATTTTACTGCATTATATTTAAATAACACATCCCTTCAAACTCAATGACTTTGACTCGCAAAAAAAAAATCAATCGCTTTGAATGGCAAGCTGTGTGGTTGTGAGATCTGAGGTTTGGTATTAGGATTGGTTTGAGGGTTCCCCTTTTGTCATCAGGTACAGAGGGAGATGTTTGGCATTATTGGGGTTAGTTCGAGGGTTCCCCTTCTCATAGGGACTTGGAGGGAGATTCTGAAAAAAGGACGTAGACTCTATAGAGCTACAAGGTGGTCATAAGGTTGAGTGGCGAGACCATGGAGAAATTGCTGGCAATGGAACTCGGCGGATCACCGATGGACCGCTGCTAGAAGAGGGGGAGCTCGAGAGGAAGTGGTTAGCAGCATGGACAACTCTGGTGGACCTGGCAATGTGTGTGCAATCGAGGTTATTTCTCGACTTAGTATGTGTGTTTATTTTTCCTAAATTTATACTACAATTGTACTTGTCAATGACGAATAGCACAGTGGCTTATCATTCTCTCAACATAAGTTAGTTCAATCTCTCGAAGCTGAGTGAGAGTGCATACACATGCTCACATAGGCGAGTGTGAGCATCTGTGTATACTTTGTGTTTTCAAGAAAGAGAAAATATATACAGATAAACCGTTGGATGAAAAATCAACAGTTCAAACCACTGACCTATATATCGCCGTCCATAGAAAAAGTGTATGATCAATTATAATTAAACAATTTGTTGTTACAAAGAGGCATGTACAATGAACCTAGGCTTACTTGTTTCATTGGAACAAGTGAAAATTCTGTGTACTATCACTCTTAGCCCGGTAGTAGAGTACTAGGTATATATAGCAGAACGGAGGGCAGCATAGAAGCTTCTTGCTTGCATTGTGGATCATGAACACAACTACTATACTACTACTAGTTGTACTCTTTCTGCAGGTACTTGCTCATAACTCTCTGGATTTTATATATCTAAAAAAACTGTCTGGGTTTTAGCGCAAGTCAACATGAACAAGTAGAGCTAGGCAATCATATTGTACTGTATTATAGTATATCTCTCATTAGTTTCTTTCAGCACGACAAGAACCATGCTATACTCTACCTGATACTAGCCTCTTGCGTGCGTAGACTGACAAGTAAGTCTCGTCTCTCTCTGTCTCCTGTGCACATACACAAACGGTAAAAGGACACAACACCTCAGCACGCATGGTGAAGGAAAACCCATGACGAGACCACCACACACAGCTATAGATAGAGAGCTAGCTAGGGAACAAAGGTCGCAGCAGGCACCAGCAGCCAGCCAGTATATAAGAAGCAGGCTGGCGGGATGGCAAGGCAAGCTTGTGACGGTGGCTGGTAGGCGAGAGCTGATCAAGTCTGTCCTAACTTCTCTGCCTGTGTACTTGCTCACTGCAATCAAGCCTCCAAAAAAATTCTTTAAGGAGCTGGACAAGATAAGAAAGCGGTTTCTGTGGGCTAGGGATGGCCAGCTAACAGGAGGGAAGTGCAAGATTGCGTGGACAAAGGTTTGCGTGCCCACTGAAAATGGAGGCCTAGGAGTAAAGGACCTAGAGGCATTCAGTAGAGCGTTGCGGTCTGAGATGGCAATGGTATGCTTGGGATGATAGAGAACGTCCATGGAAGGGCATGCAGGTTGAAGCTGATAATGAGGACTTGAGACTTTTCAACTTAGCAACAGAGGTAACCATTGGTGATGGGAATTGGGCATCTTTCTGGAGAAGTTGTTGGCTGCAGGGTCAGGTGCCTGCTGATACCTTCTCGGAACTTTTCAAGCATAGCAAGAGAAAGAGTAGAACGGTATCTGAAGCGTTGGCTGATAACGTATGGGTGCGAGACATCGACTACAACATGAGCCAACAGCTGATCGTGCAGTACATGCAATAGTCAAAAATGCTACAGCCTGTGTTGCTGGTGCCTGCTGTACCGGATACGATAACCTGGACGGCATCAACAAGTGGTATATATTTAGCATCATCGGCCTACAGTTTGCATTTTCAGCAACTACCGAGATGCCAGACTGCAAAATTGATCTGGAAGACAAAGGCGCCACCAAGATGCAAGTTTTTCACTTGGCTGCTCACCAAAGATAGGATATGGACAGCAGCAAGGCTGCAGGTGAGGCAATGGCCAAACGAATACTTTTGTCAAATGTGTTGCCGTAATCTGGAAACATCGATGCATCTGTTTGTGGATTGCCTGGTGGTCAGGGAGATATGGGACAGGATTGGTGCTTGGGCAAGGGAAACCTATATACAGCCTGTCAGTTGGACGAATGTGACTGATGTCCGGCAGTGGTTTATAGACATGATGAATGGTCTGCCAACGAACTCCAGGGAAGGCCTTAGGTCACTAATTATGCTGACAAATCTGGGAGATATGGCGCGAGAGAAACAGCCGGGTTTTCAGGAAGGAGTTCAAGCAGCTCCAAGCAATTTTGGGCGGCATTTTTGATCAGGCGAGTGAATGGGCGTACGCAGGAAGCAAGGGTCTTCAGCTGATCATCTCAGGCTAGACTAATAATGTAGTTCTTTTCTCTCTGAATGTAAATTAGGCTTACTGAACTAGTAGGGTGGCCTGAGTCATGTCTGTCTTGTGATCTGGACGAATTGGGGAGTAGCACATCTTGTGCGACAATGTAATTTGTAAACTTCTTTTTCTTCTTACTAATAAAAGCCGGAAACGGATCTTTCCAAAAAAAATATAAGCAGCAGGCTGCCGTGTAGCCACCACTTGCTCGAGGCGAGACCACCATATATATATTCGCGCCATTCTCGGTTGGTGCTGGTGTCCGTCTAGCCTTGAGCCTGTCATGGGGAGGTCTCCCTGCTGCAACGAGAATGGCCTGAAGAAGGGCCCCTGGACTCAGGAGGAAAATGAGAAGCTGCTGCACTACATCCAGAAGAACGGGCATGGCAGCTGGAGGACCCTGCCCAGGCTGGCCGGTACACGAATTCATTCATTATTCCGTTGCTTCTCCATCATACTGTATCGTCTAGCTCATGCATATCAACCAGATGATCGATCATAGAGCTAGCGATGGAGCTGAACGAACAATGATCCTGCTGATGCTAGCTATATACCTGATGGGAATCCATGCAGGTCTGAACCGGTGCGGCAAGAGCTGCCGGCTGCGGTGGACCAACTACCTGCGTCCGGACATCAAGCGTGGCAAGTTCTCGCACGAGGAGGAGCAGACCATCCTGCACCTGCACTCGGTGCTGGGCAACAAGTGGTCCGCCATCGCCACGCACCTCCCCGGCCGCACCGACAACGAGATCAAGAACTTCTGGAACACGCACCTCAAGAAGCGCCTCATCCAGATGGGCTTCGACCCCATGACGCACCTCCCGCGCACCGACTTCTTCGCCGCGCTCCCGCAGCTCATCGCGCTCGCCGCCCTCCGTGAACAGCTCGGCGGTACCGACCACTCCGGCGCCATCGTTCAGCAGGCCGCCAAGCTCCAGTACCTTCAGTCCCTCCTCCAGTCCGCGGCCACCTCCATCGCCGCCGCATCCTCCGCTCCGCCGTCCGACACCAAGGCGGCGGCGGCGGCTCTCGGCCTCGGCGCCAGCATCTGCTCACCGCAACTGACGACGGCGCTTGACAATTGTACCACCACTGCCCCGGTGGTGTCGACGTCCGTGGACAACGCCAGCGGCCAACTATTAGCATGCACGTTCCCGGCCGAGGCGCCCGTCAGCAGTGAACAAGATGAAGCCAATAACCAGCAACAACAGCAAACAGGCCTCGGCAGCTATGGCCTCGGCCGCGCTGATGACGTTGACATGTTCGCGTGCCATGGTAGCAACTCATCGCTGCCGCCCCTGACCGACCTCCCCGACGCGGGCAGCCTGCTGCAGGTGGACGGCAGCGTGCGCAGCGCTACGGCGACATCCAGCTTCGGCGGCGGCTCCAGCTGCAGCCCCCTCCCTTGTTGGCCAGAGTTGTTCTTCCCCGACGACCCGTCCATCACTGATTTCCTATGAATTAATTACCTTCGTATACCGTTTCACCTGAATTACCTTCGTATACCATACATACTACGCTGATCTTATATATACGTATATATCTCCCTCTGAATTTTGTAAGCTTAATTTGCGTGCACACATACATATGTATACAGTATACTTGCATGCCTTCATGAATTTGGAGGACTGTGTGTACTCCATATATGATATTTCTGATAGCATGGCATGCACATTCAAACTTAATTCACCACGCAGCCGCTAGGTCACGCACGCGGCCGCTGCCGCCCTAGAGCCGCCACCGTCGTTCTCCAGCTGATCCCCCTCACTTCTCCGGCATCGTATCGGAGATTGAGGGGAGTGGGGGTCCTTTGTTTTAATAAGTTTTTTCTATTAGATCGAGTCTTTAGAGTTAATGTTTTTTTATGCCAAATTTTTTAGTAATGGTGATTTTGATTGGAATCGTCTTCTCCATGACGGCTTCGTTGAAGATGAAGGCGACAACTTTGGCGTCAGTATCTTCATCTACATGACGGCATGGAGACTTTTATTTTTGGACGGCGGCATCAAGACGAAGATGATGTCGTCATCATGGAATAATTTTCTTCAATCTCTTCCATTTTGTTGTGCTTAGATCTGACCACAATGAAGGACTAGGGAGAATATTTTTCAGATCAGTCTTCCTCATTCTTCGGTGGCACCAAGAAGAAGAAGGAAGATATCCGAAAAAATAAGAAGATCCTCAATTCTTCCTATATGAATGTTGGCTATCATTCGTTGGGCATATGTTCATGGGCCATCTTTCGTTGTCGAGTGTTTGTGCTTTTCACAGCGTGAGTACTTTATTGTAATCCAGAGTGCTTGTATTATCTTGATATACCTCGCTATCATATAATATAATTCTTCTTTTGTCACAAAAAAATATAGAATGTATAAATACACTCTCTGAATATAGAATGTATAAATATAGAGTGTCAACAATATGCATTCAGGAATGAATGGCCAAGTCATCCATGGAGACATTAAGCCTGCCAACTTACTTCTCGATGGAAACCTCAATGCAAAAATATAAGACTTTGGGTTATCAAAGTTGCTTTCGACGGACAATACCTTATACACCACACATGTACTTGGCAGTATAGGGTATATGGATCCTTTGTTTGCACAAAGTGGACGTCTCACCTCGAAGAGTGATGTTTATAGTTTTGGAATTGTTCTCATGGAACTGATTACTAGAAGAAAGGTTGTCGATGGTGATAAAATTAACCATATCCTTATTGAAAACTTTACTCAAGCTCTAGCAAAACAAAAGAAGATATGAGACTTGTATGATGTAAAAGTTGCAGCTGAGAACAATTTGAGGATTCTTGATGGAATTGGGAAACTAGCAGCAGAATTCTTAGCAATGGACCTAGAGAAATGTCCAGATATGAAAGATGTTACAGAATGCCTTCGAATGTTTAGAAAAGCTCAAAATCAATCACAAGAAAAAATGCTTGGATGGGTACGGAGAAGCAAACAACCACCCCAAAATATGATTCCTGCTGACAAACACTTCCATGAAAATCAAGTTCAAAAGCAGAGGTACAAGCACAAAAAGAAAGTGAGGTAGATAGAGATGTGTATGATGTCACAGTAGTGAGTGAAGGGAGTCCAAGACTTTACAGCTTTGGTTCATCGCAAGGGATAGAATGAGAAAAGCTTTCAGAAGCACCTTTTGAGGTTCTTGGGAAAAGCAAATATGCAACAACATACAAGACTGTACTACAGGAAGGTTCCACGTTAACTGTAAGAGACTGGAGACTGTAGGTTTGCCAGATGTGCCAGAGGCAGTGTTCAAGGAACGAATAGCAGCAATAGGAACAATTGAGCATGAGTTTGTAGTCCCACTACGTCAATACTACTACAGCAAGGATGAAAAGCTACTTGTGTATGATTATTTTCCCAATGGTAGCCTAGCTTCAAATCTTCATGGTAATATACTGGTCATGAGTTGGATCCACAAAAATAGGCTTTGCTTTTGATAACTATGCAGTAAGTCATACAAGATTCATGATAAAAATCACCAAGAAATTAATTTATAATGAATAATGAATTTGTTTTGAGTAGAAGGTTCTGTTGCAAGATATTCTATATGTAGTTTGTCCTATGCCATGATTTTTTTTTTCTCGAACACGCAGGAAAACTACGTATCATTATATTAATAGAAGAAAAAGGAGTCATACATAAACCCACACACACCAACACACACCACCACACCTTTCCTATTTTCTATGGCTTCATCACCTGAATCTGAGAGTACATCGACCAAGTAGGCTAGCAAACTAAACGCCCCTAGCAGTGAGCAAGGAAAGACCCTTAGCTCCTGCCAAACACCATCAATGAGCATCATCTCTAGCTATACTAAGGGTTGTTCTAATGCTTGGTACAGCCCCATTGAAGACATAGTCATTCCGGTGTTTTCAAATGCTCCAGACGCCAAGGATGATGATTGAGTTTAATCCTTTTCTCACATCCCCGGTGGTGGTAGCCTCCGCCTTATCCCACCAGTAGGCTATGCCTTATTCACATAGGATTGATTTTCTAGGAAAAAATGTGGTGCCAGTTGGCTGGCAGACTCGATCAGCCATCTCACTCTCTGTAGCTTGTGTTATGGCCTACATCCACTCAATCAATGCTGCCGCTACATCCTATGGCAACCTCAACTGCTCCAACATTCTTCTTACAGGGAGCTATGAGGCACATGTCTCAGAACATGGCCTCAAAACACTTGTCGGTGCCCCAACACTAGTTGCGACAACAACATTACACAAAAGGATGATGTGTACAGCTTTGGTGTCATACTGCTTGAGATGCTCACTGGCAAGTCACCAATCCTCACAGACGAGCCAGATTTGCTCAATTGGGTTTTATCAATCCCCCATGAGAACTGGGTAGCGTAAGCATTCGATAAGAAGCTCCTTAAAATAAACACAGTTGTAGAGGAGCTGGTTCAGTTTCTCAAACTTGAAATTTATTGCTGTGACAAGAACCTCACATTGAGACAAGCAATGTCAGAGTTGCTCTACAGATTGAGGGAATAAAATATGTCTACAACTCGGGGTACACTTCTACGAAAACAATGTTCAGAGACGGTCTCATTTTTTTACAGGGGCCGCTCTATCAAGAATCGTCTCCAGAAGTAGTTTCAGAGATAGCTCAAGATTCTATAGAAGAAATCGTCTGGACTCAGTTGGCTACTTGTAGAATCTGTTGATTTTCTAGAGATGCATGAGAAGAGGCATTTGGAAGACCCGCTTCTAGAGATGAATTCTAGAGATGAATTCTGACTGTAACTACAAGTGCTCTCTGTAGCAGTGGTAGGCAGTTTATGAGGAGCAATGAAGGGGGAGAAGAACAAACTTTCAGCCAAGGAACATGAGCAAATAAATTCTAGAGAACCGGCCCCTGTACAAGCATTTCTCGTTGTCTGGAAAAGATATTCACATTGCATCACTTGCGTTGTTTGCGATACCATTTGAAATCTGAAGGTCTAGTTTTATCTACTTTTTATTTTTGTAGCACAGATGTATATTGAGGATGTTATTTTTCTGAAATTACCGGCTGCTGTTAAATTGGTGCACTTTGGTTGCCTTGTGAATGTAAGCAGTCTTCTCCTGCTGTTAGCACCACATTCTGCATACTACTTAACCTTCAGAGGTCATTGTGAAGTGGCGTACATTTTAGTTGCCATCAATATTCTGATTTCAGTTCTTTTGTCATGAAGATTTTGCTCCATACACAGTAATTGTTATTAAAAATTAAAGAGTTAGCCACATGATCTCTAATTTAATTAACATGAACACAAACTGATCTACTCCCACCATTCCAATTTATAAGTCGTCCTTGCTTTTTTAGATGCATAGAAAAAGTTGTGCATCTAGATACAGTGTATGCCTAGCTGCATAGGAAAAGCAATATACCTAGAAAACTCAGAATAACTTAGAATTTAAAATAGAGGGAGTAATGTCGATTAGGATAACTTATTGTAACTTGCCATTGGTAGTATGGTGGTTCCCCACCAGTGACTCCTCTTAAGCGCCAGTGAGCAAGCAGAGGTCGACTGTGTGAGGGTGATGTCAGCGCCTCAGCGGTGACCTTACCACCGTAGCATCTTCTTAGATCAGTCTTTTGGAAAAAGTTAGGGTAGACTAAAATTATCACAGAACATTGGTTCTTATCGGCTACCACAGCCCTTTATTGGTACTGTGTTTCATGTTTCCAAATTCATCACAAAAAAAAATTTCAGAATATACACATGTTGCTAAAATTAAAACTATATACAGATTTATAGGAAGTAATGATCAAAATACAAATGTTTGACTAAAGGCTGATGTACAAATGTTTGACTATATACAGAACTTTGGGATCATCATTTGGTTGGGAGGAGCTGCAGCACATCACTGGGCTTCATACCCTACAAAATATACGGGTTCACAACCTCTGCAGACTGTTGATAGCACATTGTGATAATCTTCGTGTGCTGCCTGACTGGCTTGTGGAACTGAAATCTCTACAGAGTCTGAATGTAGAGTCCCCAGCAGCTGCCTGAACAACTAGAACTCTGCTCACTCCAGTACCTCAGCCTAATGTCTTTGCTTTCCCTGACTTGCCTTCCCATGAGCATGCAGCTCCTCACCTCACCGAACTCTCAACTTGTATAATTGTGGCACGCTGACCCAGCTTCCAGATTGGCTAGGCGAACTCTCTGTACTTAAAAATCTCTTGCTCCAGAGCTGCCGTGGCCTTACATCCTTGCCTCGCTCCATACAACGCCTTACTGCTCTTGAGGAATTATTTATAAGCTACAACCCTGAGCTGATTAGGCGTTGTAGGGAAGGAGTGGGGGAGGATTGGCACCTTGTCTCACATATTCAAATTTCAAAATGTAACGCTATGGGACTAGGGGCTTCAGATCAGTGCAGCATATTCTAGGCAGACAAGGATGGCCAGGTGAGACATCTCAGTTCCTCTTTGCCTCTTTGGCATGTGCGCACACGTGCATTTTTTAGGGAACTCACATTTATTTTCTTCTGCTTGTGAAAATTGCACAGCTTAGATATTGGTACATGATTATATGCTGCCTTGTTTTTTTTTTTCTCGGAAAATTGTATTACACTCCTGCACCTGTGTTATATCACCACTATTTACTATATTGGTTCACAAGACCTACACTTTTCCTTTTCTTCTCCTCATCTCTATTTGTTCTCAGCTCGGTATACATATATCATATATGCATTTGCATGCTCTCAATATACACACTTTTGTACAATAAAATAGAAAATGTGCTAGTGTCCCAAAAGGCTTGATACTGTTAATGTTTGCTTTCCTGTGAGTCCTCTCGAAGCTAACTGTTCCTTTTTTTCCAGACTCTGCAACGGCTATGTATATATGCGTCAGCTTTGGTAAACAGTTGCTTGCCGAGCTAACTTTGACTTATGTGCCCACTCTCAGTCTTCAAGTTGATGGCAGATGCCATGACTGATCGATGTGCTGGGAGCTCAAGGCAAAGCGCTGACAAGAGGAAATTACAGTTGTTGAAGCAGATCGGGGCTGAAGGCTGAAGCCATGCTAGCAAGAAGACAATGATCAAGGAGAAGATTCAAAGAGGGGATGGATTTTCTTACTTGTAATGGTTGAACTGGTTTCAGTTTCTCTGTAAGAGCAGGTCAGCTGACTCCCTTTTCGGTTTCAGTCTCCCGTGTGAGTGTGAGTTAGAGCTGCTGTCTTTGAATCATGTTACTCGTATAGAAGCTTGATCCTTCTGTTGTTTGCTACACACAAATGTAGAGCTTTGATTATCGGCCAGCTAATGGATTCTGCGTGTATGTAATGCACTTGATCAGTTGGTATTAATTCTTACTTTTGGTTGTAATGCAAATAAGGATAGCAAGCTACAGTCACAACATTCTCTGTTTGAAGATGCTGGTACTACTAATATTCCTTGTATGATTGTGTTTACCATGAACAGAATCAGGATGAATGAAGTGTGTGTTTTTAGTCTACACCTTTCTGTGGATCACGCTGGGTACCTCTGGATCACGGTCATGTTCTGATGAAACCTGTACCAGCTCTGAATGTTGAGCTTTTCGGGTTGACTCAAAAGATTGCACAGAGCAGGCATAGAATTTGCTGAAGCAGATGAACAGAAGAGATTGTAGAAGATTCTTGGATCTGAACTCTGAAGTCCTGGGTGCATTCTGGCATTGGCATCGCATCCTAGGGGGTTTCAGCATGCATTCAGCTCAGGGCAGAGAAGGCGAGGCTGTAGCCTGCTGCCACGCTTTGCCCGGAAATCATCAGCGCCGACCAGGTCGGCGCGCAGCCTGTGTCCGACCAGTCACTCACTCCACCTCTAGACTCGTGTTTTCAGCCCATGGTAACACGCGCAGGCCCAACAGCAGCCCATGCGGCGCTTTTTTCCTCTTCCGGTGGCCCAACAGCAGCCCATGCAGAGCTTTTTCTATAAAAAATTATCAATTGTCCTTCTATAGAAAAAATTGTCTATTGTGATTTGTGATTTGTAGTTTGTGACTTGTAATCTATCACTTGTAATTTTTAATCTGTAATTTGTGAGTTGTAATTTGTAATTTGTAATCTGTGAATTGTTTAGAGGAGGAAGAAGGCTGGAGGTAGAAGAATTAATGTTGTTGAATCTTCATCCTATGGAAGCACAGGCCCACGGAAGGCAGGCCCATGGAAGTCGTGAGGCACGAGAAGCAGGCCCACCCCACGGAAGCGACCCGGTCGGCGCGGCGTGGGATGCCACCCTGGTCGGCGTACAGCACGACCCCGCTTTGCCGGCTTCTGTTGCATTCAGCTCGCTTGCTCTTCTTGCCTTGTGTGCCATCTGGACCAAACTGTCAGAATTTCGGGCCCACTTAATCTCCTGACAAACTCGGGCCAGCATTCTCAGTTACCGGGCCAGGCATATTTAAAATGCGCAAGGAGTACGCCCATGATAGTCCATGTTCACAAATAAATGAGCCCAGGAAATAAACTAGGCCCGTTCTTCCAAGGCCTGCCAACAAGGACAGGAGAAAAGTCACGGGTCCAATTTAAGCCACCAATTGTCACCCCGTCCCTCAAAAAAAATAAAAAATTGAGGCACCGAAAATGGTCGAAGCTCGAGAGTTTAGAGTTTTCAAAAAGATTATTACGGTTTTAGCTCACGTCCAAACGCCAAACGTTTATATATTTCTTATCATAAATTCTAAAGTACTATTCATATAATTGAACATCATTAGATTTATGTTTCTAAATTCATCACAAGAGAAACTTTCAGAATATGTGATTCACATATTCTTAATGTTAAACTATATACAAGTTTATAGGAAGTGAATGGCCAAAATATAAATGTTTGACTAATTAAATGACAAAGTTTTTAAAATGGTGGGAGTACTCTATTAACGAGCCGAGCTCGAGCCAAGCCATTAATGAGCGAGTCGAGCGGGTTAGTGAGGGTTACGAGTTTTGCGTCCAGCCTTAGCCATTAGTAGACGGAGGAGCCCATTTTGCGCTAGCAACACAGGCCACAGAGCAAGTCCACGAAAAAAGATGCTATGTGAGTCATTCGATCCCTAATCAATGGCCATATTTGATAGCCAAAAATAAGTTAAAAAGAAGAGGGAAACATTTTTTTCTAAAGTATAATTTGGCCCTGAAAAAAACTTTGGTTACTTATTTGACCCTCCATTTTTTAAGTTGTGTATTTGGTCTCAAAATGAAAATTTCTTATTTTTGGCTTTCTGTTATTTTAGAGCTCTTAACGGTGTTAAGTGGCCTATAAAAAGACTATTTTGCCCCTGTGCTAAAAATAAAAAGACCACAATTTGTTGTGTTAATATTTGAGAACATATATGTTGGTGATGTGACGATATATATACACAACATATACATTAAACGAGCAAGACTTAGTTTTTTGTTTTTTTAGCACAGGGGCAAAACAGATTTTTATAGGCCACTTAACACCGTTAAGAGCTTTGAAGTAATAGAGGGCCAAATAAGTAAGAAACTTTCATTTTGAGGCCACATACACAACTTTAAAAAAAAAGAGGGCCAGAT
This sequence comes from Bothriochloa decipiens, assembly GCA_023333625.1. NCBI lineage: Eukaryota > Viridiplantae > Streptophyta > Magnoliopsida > Poales > Poaceae > Bothriochloa > Bothriochloa decipiens. Next base: position 9,329,278 of record CM041647.1, read on the forward strand.
AAGTAAACAAAGTTTTTTTGGGACCAAATAAGCAATTCTCTCCATATATAATATCGAAACTTTTGCTATTTATCTGTTGAAATATTTTTTGCTAAATCTATCAGATTTTTGTATTATTGATTGTGCTTTAGATTTGTGCTACAATTATCTATTGGGTCTCATTATAAAAAAAATAGGCAAATTCTCGCGCATTGCTGTAGAAATTGCAAATGGATTCCGTAGTACGATGATATGATGAATAAAGTAGTCTCGCCGACATGACACTATCATGACACTACAGTTGCATATGCTAATGGATTTTAATTATATATGGTAGTGCATTGTCTAGTTGGACAACTTACATTAAATTTTGTTTAGTAGATGTGATAGTAGATTGCCTTGTTGCATAGCTTACAAGTTGAGAGAACTAACTAGTGAGGTTTGTGAGATATAGATGTGACTGACCACATAAAATTTATCAACATATAACTACACACTTTCAATTTCAATCCTATTTATTTTCATAAAGCACCTTTTCAAAAAAAATTAAAGCATATAAAACTTAATAATCTCTCTTGCGAGCGGAAGAATAAACTAGAAGAGTGAAAAGAATACGGACCAAAAGAAATAAATCCTCCCTTCAACATAAATCACTTGTTGGACGCACCGACCTTGCCACCGTTGGTGCTGACCACGGTTGGAGGATTTATGAGACGCATGACATCATCCTGAACAAGGTTGGAGGATTTATGAGACACATGACATTCTCTTTCTCCGGGTTTCAGTCCCTCCTCGTCGTCCCCACTTCATGCACAACGTGGATGATGCTTGCCGCCAGCACCACACTCTTCCCAATTTCACACAGCAGAAGAGAGAAGTATTGGCGGAGCCAAGGGGGGCCATGGCCCCCACCCGCAACAAGTGCAGTGACAAAGTTGGCATATAATACGGGTATAAACCTGGGGGCACGTGGTAGGGTGAGGTAGCAGCGGAGGGCGGCGGCGTGGGGAGGCAGCGTGTGTGGGCGAGCGACGGCAGCGGCTACGCAGTGAGGGGCGGCGCAAGTGGAGAGGGAGAGGGAGAGAACATAGGGTTAACCCCTTTCTTTTATTGATTCATCCAAGACAGTTACATCTCGTATCTATAGTCAGACTAGCTTGACTCCTAAGCAAACTAGGAGATCCTTATAATTCACCTTGGGCATTCGGTTAACCACAACCGATCGGTTTGGTTCCTCGGTTATTTGCAAAATTTGGCTAGTACAGAAATGAGAACCGAACGGTTAGCTGGAAAAGTAGGAACTAAGAAATTTTGGTCTCGCTTAGTTCAGTTTGGTTTCAGTTCTAACCGAACTAACCGAGCAAACAAGATTTCTACGATGAAAGACAAAAAAATAAAAAAATCATGAACACGCTCAAAAATCACTCAGATCTGGTCATCCTTGGCGAATAGAGAGAAGTCAGCAATGGGCCACAGATCCAGGCAGGCTCTAGGCCAGCGACGCTTGAGAGGATCTCTAGGCCGGTGACACCTGAGAGGATCCAGGCCGGCGATGCCGATGACGAAGAGGCCACCAAGCAGGCACAGGAAGCAACAAAGAAAGAGGGCTCAATTTTTAGGCCAGCACTGGAAGCAGCGGGTGGAGGAAGAGGGTCAGCTCACCGGCTGATCCTTCATGGCGCGGTGTCCATCACTGGAGAAGAGTGGGGCGGCGAAGACAGGAGTGGGGGCGATAGGGAGGGAAGCAGGAGCAACGGGATTAGGGTCGCGACATTGGGACCTAACTGTGACCGCTGGGGAGGGGAGCGATGATTTAGATGTAGGGTTACTTATTTATTGATTGGGCTGGGGGTATCTCTATCTTATGGGCCTTTTAGTTATAAATTCGGTTATGTTGGGTATTTCGGCTAACCGAATACTTGAACCGAATTAACCATAGTAATTTTGGTTCCTTGGAAGCTGGAACCGAACCTGAAACCAAATTTTTCAGTTTCAGTTACTTCGGTCTTGATTCTGGTTAGTTCGGTTTGGTTCTCAGTTCTTGGTTTTTTGTACCTAGGGTTACTCATAATATGGATTCTCCTTTTACAATTCGACCCTTTACTTTAATTGTGCAAACTATTTCAATTTCTAGGAGACTCAATTTAGGAAACCTGATGGATAATGGGTCACGGAGGCTCAAGGATTAAACCCCTGCTCTTGTGCGCGCGCATGCGCCTAGGGCGCCGGCTGCCCGTAGTTTGCGGCAATGGCAGCGGCTAGGCCCTTCTCTTGGCCCGGGTTTGGCCCAATTTTTTCTACTTTTCGCTGGGCCGTCGTTATACTTGTTATAGTGCCTCCTCTTTTTCCGCTTGACACGTCCTCACGGTGAAACACGAACCAACTGTCAACTCCGAAGGGAGGTAAGGTTGAAGCTGTTGGGAGTTCCTCCATGAAGCATTCAAGGTAGCCCTCCATTGTGTCATTGCTGGTTATATTTTCTTTGGTGCGGAGAGGTTTGAAGTCGAAGCAATACTGTAGGTTGCCTATATTATCGAAGAGTTGGTATGTGCACGAGGATGATCCTGGTCCCTTCTGTGGTCCTCCTTGTACTGCCCAAAGTAGATGCTTGTATACTGAGGCATATATTTTGAATGTGCTCATTACCTTCGGGGGGTTGTCGAGCGGCGAATGTAGTTTCTAGAATTGGATTCAATATGTAGTGGGAATTGAGGCCAGATTGTTCGAGCTGTGAGTAGTGTTGGCGAGATTGTCAGGTCCACCATATTATCGTATAAGGAGTCAATGCCAACGACATCTGGGACAAGTCAGTGCTGGCCGAAGTCCTTATCAATGTCAACAGATGTGTTTTCTACTCTGGCAAGTAGATGACCTTCACTATCGATGAATATTGTTGTGGCGGGTCTTACTGACTGATGGTACGGCCAGGGCAGTGTAAGCAATATGTATGAAGGCATCCCATTTGCTTGATATGTTGTTGGTGATTGGTGTCCACCAATTGCTATCATCTGTATGCTCTCTTGATCTTTGGTCATGATCTCCAAGAGGTCTTGCAGTAGAGGGGATGTTGCTGGGATGTAGAGGCAGTTGTTGAAGAAGATAAGTCCATCATCAAGCATCCATATGCTTGCCGCTGTTCTGTTTGCAATGGATGAAGCAACTATTCATAGTTCCCTTTGCTCCTTGATTGCTTGACGTAAATTATCGAAGATGATGTGATTTGTGGCTATTGAAGGAGTCCAATGCATTGGGTAGGCTCTTGCTTGATTTTGCTTGTGGCTTGGTTCCTGGGCGCCATGGTAGGAGAGGCGTTGGTCGACCCAATTGCGTTGGGGGTGGTTGTTGTTGTTGTATGGTGATGAGAGTATGCCTGTGTCCTTCTCGATTGTATTTCATGGTCTTGCTGTTGAAATCCCAGATGACACGCCCCAGGCTTTTTAGCAAAGACGCTCCCAAGATGATGTCGATGTCATAGCCGAGGTCGAGGAGGTGTGTGTCGATGGAGAAGATGTTGGTGGCGATGCGCACGGGTACGTCGAACAAAGCTGATCGGCATGCTATTTCTTTCCCGTTGTCGATGATGATGGTGTTGTAAGCGTGATGTTCCCTGAGGCCGATCTCTCGTGTGAAGTTGAGGTTGATGAAGTTGTGTGTAGCTCCGGAATCAACGATGATGTTGGCGCCTGCTCCACTGATGAAACCTTCGGGATACATTGGAAAAGTTCCTTACATCTCAGAGGCTTGCTTACTAATCAGCATCATGATGATGTCTTTGGTGGATGAGGATGGCATTGGCATAGATGATAGTTGGCGATGACAGCGCCCGGTGACCCGCGAGGGTAACAGCTGCTCCTGCTCCTGCTCCTGCTCCTGGTGCTTTCCCCTAGCATGGATGGTGACGTGCTGGTTGATGTTGACGACGGTTGGTGAGGTGGTGCGTGCAATCACCAGTTTGATCTCAATCTCGTTCGTCACCGTGGGTGTGGTCCTGTTGGCATCCTTGTTCCCCAATTGTTGGAGACAGGCGTTGACGGCGGTGAGCTCTCCAGAGATCATCCATCTTGCAGAGAGTTTCAACGGCGAAGTTCTGGAGAAGCTCCCTGATCTCCGAAATCTTTGTCATGACAGTGGCGTGGGATTGAACTGGTCGTCCGATACCAGGTATAACTAGTATAAACCCGAGGGCATGTGGTAGGGTGAGGGAGCGGCGAAGGGCAGCGGCGTGCGTGGGCGAGCGGCGGCGGCTGCGTAAGGAGGGGCGGCGCGTGTGGAGAGGGAGAGGGAGAGAAGATAAGGTTGACCTCTTTCTTTTATTGATTCATCAAAGACGGTTATATCTCCTATTTATAGTCGGAGTAGCTTGACTCCTAAGCAAACTATGAGATCCTCATAATATGGACTCTCCTTTTACAATTCGACCTTTTACTTTAATTGTTCAACTATTTCTATTTCTAGGAGACTCAATTTAGGAAAAATGATAGATAATGGATCGCGGTGGTTCGGGGATTGCACCCCTGTTCCTGTGCGCGTGCATGCGCCTATGGCGCCAGCTGCCCGCGGTTCGCGGCAACAGCGGCAGCTAGGCCCTTCTCTTGGCCCGGGTTTGGCCAATTTCTTCCACTTTTTCTTGGGCCGTCGTTATACTTGTTACAACATATATGTATGAAACAAATATGAATTTGAAATATAACACTGAGTCTTGTACCATGTATATACAGATTTAGATAATGGCATATTTTATACAGGGACAATAGGAGTACAAAAGTAAGAAGGTGTGGTGCTTGATTGACAGCTGCTGATGGTAGGGAGACGCTGATCTTGCATATGTGTGCAATCCTTAGGTCAAACCTAAGATAGGAAGAGTTGTGTTAGGAAACAACTAATTATGTTCGTGTAGAAAATATTGTGCTATGTGTAAGTTAATAATCTCCATAATACATTGATTGTAGCAAACTAAATGTACACGTTCATGATATCCTAGGAAAGGAACAAATTGGGAAGGCAACATCCGACTAACCCGAACATTGATGGCTCTGATAGGAAGCTTTTCGTCCGAGGGAGATGAGAACTTATTCCTGCATGTCCTTGATATGGTTTCAGATGTGATTAAGGGGCACTGGCCGGGGCACGGACACTTGGACAATGCAGTCGGCATGGCTGTACGAAAGATCAGGTATCAGGATGACAGGATCAGCCATAATGGTTGAGCAACAATAACATGGAAAACTTAGTTCCATTTATTTGTAATAAAAGAAACCATCTTAGACACCATGAACAGAGCATATCTATCATCGCTGTTTTTTTTTAATTTCTGAACGGTTCAACTGCATTTGTAGTATCTTATGGTCTGAAGATTAAAGACCATATATAAAATATCCTCAATTTTCTACGAAGAAAAAATACACGGAATAACGAATAGTATAATAGTTCAAAGCTCAAACCATCATATAATCCAGCAGCAGTTGATACAGAATCCATACATCGAATAAAAAGAGTGCAATTAGGGAGAATTACATAAATAGTCCATGCCACACTGGCGGAAAACATCAAAGTAGCAGCATCTGGAACAGCTGTAGAAGGCGGAAGCAACAACAAATCTCCAAAGGAAGCCTGAGCGTATGAACGAGACGTCTACTCCTCGTCGGTGAAGTCATAGTCGGGTTCACCTGCCAAATAATTTTCAGTACGGTTTGTACTGGCCACATCTCCCACCCTATGCCTTGCTTTTACTATGTAATATTTGGTGGGATGCAAAGGATATAATTAAAGCGACCTAATATATGGTTATGGTTTCCTATGCAAGAAGTGACCAATATTATATAATATAATTTATCAAGTTTTAACCCATCTCATTCACATATCCAACCCAATCCATCACCCTCACACACACCTCATCCTCTCGCACTCAGTCGACAGGTCCAACTCCCTCTCGGAGCCTGTCTCAACGGCTCACAGCCGGAAGGGTAACACCAGGGGAAAGAATAGAAGGACTCATCTCACTACTCTTGAGAAGTGTGGGTCTTAGGAAAAAGCCATACCAGTGGCTCACGGACTATATATATAGATTCATAAACTCTGCAGAGCGTGTACTCCCGTAACCACAAGATCACCATCATTAGCGGTGCCCCGCCTAAGCTGATTTCGGCTTCTTTCTAACCGGTGCGATGCCACCCTACCACTCAGTACTGGGACATCCCGGATAGGTATCACCGGCATACTGAGACTGTGAGACATAGTACCAGGCCTCCGAGGTCACTATGCTATCTAAGGAGGGTGTGGGTCCCAATGCCCGTACCTCCCGACACTATCTGCTATCAACCTAGTAGTGGTGGCACCGTCCTATCTAGTCAGACATTTGTTCCCCACCCATACAGGGGCGAGCGGTGAGCACGTAGGTCCCAAGGTTCCGGTTCTCAAGAGATATCAGGTCCTAGGGAGATCAGACAGGATTATCTTCTCATAGAGACTACAAAAGTCCGTGCTACAACAGCACCTCCTACCCGGGGCCTCGCTCCATGAAGGCTCTCACCCCCGGGATCACCGTATACCTCACAATGTGCCCGTCACAAGCACCTCATATGGGAATGCCCAGAACACATCCCCCGGCAAGACTCGCCCACAAGGCTCGTCATAGAATCCTGTCCGATCGACTCAACCCTCACCACACACCCAAGACGCACGCAGCACTCTCTCCGAGTAAAGTGGCACCACATGCCTTATCCATATAACCATACTCTTTACCACGCATCTCATCACACAGATATAAGCGTAGTAGAAGTAAAGCATCATAAGTAAATAAGCATGCGTCTAGCCTATCAGCGGGTGTGCAGGAGTAAGGTTGCGATAAGGTAAGGACTCATCAAGTAGATCTACCATGCAACCTATCATCAGGTGGTATTCACAAATAAAGCACTAGCAAACTAGATATTTATGCCATGCGTAATAGGATCTACGAGGCTGGGTGGGGTGTGGCACCTGCGAAGTCATCACCGAGCTCCTCCTCGTACTTATAGTCGTCCTCCTCAAACTGCTCCTCCTCTGAAACGAGACGTAAATAGCCGCGTTAGCGACTCCTATAGATTATCACAAAGAACCAAATGAAATTCAATAACTCCAAATGCATTCAAACATAAGCCTATGACGTAGAGCTCATTTTTATGAAAATTTAGATACTTGGTTTATATTTTTCAGAGTTCGTATGAAGAAGTTATGATTTTCCAAAGTTTATTCTATTTTCTGAAAAAGAAAAAGGGGCCAAATAACCAGCAGCCGACACATGGCGGTCTCCGGTTGAGCCACGTGGCACGCGGGCACAGTGGAGCTGGCATAGGGCTGACGCAAGGCTGACGTCAGTCTGATGTCATGCTGACGTCAGCGCGGGTCCGACGGCTGAGTCACTAACTGGTGGGCCCCAGCCAACGGTCACTGACAGGTGGGCCCGGGTCAACGATCAACGTTGACCAGTCAACGGTCAACGCCGACCGGGCCCCGACTGGGCCTCGACGGGCTTGGGCAGGGCTGGATCTGGGCCGGGTTGGGCCGGTCCGGCCCAGACACGTGTCAGCTCGTGGTTCATCCACGTGGCCCTCTTGCGTCCTTACTGGGCCGATCTACGGCCCTTGGCTCCAAGAACCAGGTCCATAGTGGACCAAAGGCAGAGGGCGCTCGTGGCAAGCCACGGTTGGTCCACGGTGGACACACGGTGGGTGCGGTCCACACAGCGCAGGGGATTTTTCCCCATCTCCTTCACCGCACCAGTGGCCGTGCACGGCGGCGCTTGCCGGCGGCGGGGGGCGCTCCGGCCATGGGGTTAGGGCGTGGCGAGAGCGGCTGTGGGGTCACGGCGGGCTCGCGGCTCACGAGCTCGCCGGCGCGCGCGTCGCAGCGGGGGCGGACGGCGGTGCCGCGATGGCAGGGCGCTACGGCATGCGAGGCTCGGCATTAACTAGCGCAACGAGGTCGCGAGGTCACGGTGAACGAGGCTAGCGCTTCAATTCGTACCGAGACCCTCCTAATCGACCAGCGATGGCGGCGGGTCGACGGCGATGGCGAGCGGCGGAGCTCTAAATTAGCACGGCGTGGAGCTTCATCTTCTCCTCCCCCTACCGATTCAAGCATCTCAGAGCTCGAAGACTCTATGGTGCACCTAACAGAGGCACGGCGGAGCAAAGCGCGCCTGCCCTCACTGTGGTCACCGAGCTCCCAAACGTTGCCATCCTAACGTTCTACACCACGGCGGACTCTACGCTGGGGTTGATGGAGCAATTCATCGAGAGGGAAGAGAGAATGAGGGCGGTAAGCTGGCCGGCGGCCATGGCAAGGTGAGGGCGGTGACGGTCCTCAACCTTTGGTGGCGCGTCGGTGTGGCTGGCTGTGGCTTGGGGACGTGGAAGCCGAGCAGCAGCGGTCGCGGTGGTCGAGCAGAGCCGCCGTGTCCTTCTCCCCCGACGTGCACGGGCGGCGGTGTCGGGTTCGGCTTCCCTGCTCCAACTCCGGTGCCCCTCTGCTCTGCGACGGGCGGCCCCCTCCCCGCCTTCACTTCTCTTTCCAACGGCGGCGTGGGTGTGGTCTGGAAAGCGGCGCGATGGGGGTAAACCCTAACGGCGCCAGCAGGCTCTTTTTATAGCTCAGCGTCGGCATCCATGGCACGGCGGACGGCGAAGATGCCTGATGCCCATCGGGCGGCTGGGGTTGCGCCGAGCTAGGGTTAGGGCTTCGGGGGCGCGCGGTGCGGGCAGGCGGCGATGAACGGTATCGCGGCGGTTCACAGGCGCGGGATGAACGGCGGGGGCGCTTATTGCCAAAAATGGCGCGGCGGATGGGACGGGCGCGCGGCCAGAAATGGGAACAGGGCAGCTGACAAGCGGGGTCCGGGCGTCAGCGGCACAGCGGCGGTGTGCGGGCGTGCGGCGCGAGCGGCGCCTCATGCTGGGCCGGTTCGGCTTGCTGGGCCGCGGCGGCACGAGCGTGTAGGGCAAGGCAGCGGGCCGAGGCGGCAGGCCATACTGGGCCGCGTGGCGCGCGGGATGGCCCGGCGAGCGGTGAGGCCGGTCGCGTCTTGCTGGGCCGGGCCTATGCGATGCGCGGGCGCACGCTGGCCTGGCGGCTTGCTGGCCAAGCTGGGCCGCTTAGGCTGGTGGGCCGGTTGGGCTGCTTTGCCCCTTTCCATTTCTTTCCTTTTTCCAATCCCTTTTCTATTTCTTTTCGAAGCTTCCATATCATGACATGATCAAGTTAGCGTATGCATGTTAATGACTATAGTACCAACATCATACTAGGTCCACTAAAGCCTCATGGATAAGTTTGGAGCCATGTCTAAGGTTAGCAATGCATGAATGCACATATATATGTAAAGTTATTTGATTTTATTAGACATCACATAAAATTAAATAAGAGGCAAATCATACTTTGTCGTTAAAATGCAAATGCTCTATCTAACTCTAGGTGTTATTGGTGCGACTATCGGATGTTTTTCTACATGACACTTACCAATACGGGGATACTTTAAGAAAAATTTTTGTTGGTTGTGATTTTCGGTGTCTAAAATTTTTAGGGTTGTTACAGTATATCCATCATCGCTAGCGATCGTAATAGAACTGCAGGAATATAGCACGGACAAATGAGCTGCTTTGAACCATAAGGAAGTCGAAAATAGTTAACAATCTTTGTATATCATTGTTCACTTGCTATCCGGACAGGGTTAGTGAGTGTGCCAGACTCCACTGGACTGAGACGCACCTCTCCACCGCCACCACGGCACACCACCTGCTATCCGCCCAGAGCCTCTTCGTCACGTGGAGCGGAGGCCGGCCGACTGGCCGCCGACGAGCGACGACGTCTCAGACGTTCGATTCCACACACGAATGGCCGAATCCCGCCGCCGCCTCGCTGACCGTCCTGGCTGCAGCAGCACTTCCTCTTCGCCGGCAATGGACGATGGTGGACGGCGACAGTCGCTGGTTCGGCGCGCGTTGAATCCAGGCCGGCTGCTCCAGTCAAGCAAAGGTGAGCGCTTTCTGTTTCTTCAATCGCGCGTGCGTCCTTGAGATGGTCTTAGTTTCTGCCGGAGCGAGCGGTGTGTGTGAGTGCGACATAGGGGAACATGCACGCCCGTGCGAGTCTGGTGCCATTTGCCATATGCTAGGCATGGAGCGAAAGCGCTCGAACGTGCCCACAGCCTGTTCGTGGAAATGTCCTCAAGCAGAAGCAGTCTTAGGGATGAACGGTCAACAACATGTTCAACGTTGACCTGCAGGTATCGCTGGAGGCTCAGTGGTGCTATTGCTGGAGAACGACGCCTGTATTTTCAGCTTTCCTCACTTCCCTTTCGAAAATCCTTGCTGCTTACTTCAATGGTGCTATTGCTGGAGAACGGCGCCAGTATTTTCAACTCTCGTCACCCCCCTTTGGAAATTCCTTGCTGCTTACTTCTGGCTTAACAAGAATCTGCACCAACTGAGCACTTGCGGACATTTCCTCATTTCTGTCTCCACATGGGTGATTGTGGTTGAGTTCTTTAATTTGTTTTAGACACGATATACCTACTGGTTGAGATTCCTCCTTTGACCTGAATTTCTTATTAGCTGCAACATCTCACCCTATTGTTGTCTTTTTAGTTGACCTGACTCTTCTAAATCATTGCCCGTCCCTTCCTCGAATTCTCGTTGAGGATAATATATACCTGTTTGAGACAAGCCTATCATTTCGGCATGGGTTCAAGCGAGAACATATAGATGTCATTGATGCGTTGCAACCTCTGAAGCACCAAAATTTTAGTATGCGCCTAAAAGGTTTCTTTAGCACAAACCCTGCAAACTCAGTTTTCCATTGAAAAAATGTCTGGAGATTGCAGGTACACGGCTGCTGATGAGATTTCGAGGTATCTACCTCCTTTTAGACCAGATTATCCTCTTCATTTGGTTTTTGCTCAGGTCATGCTCGTCTGTTCTTTATCTGGTATCAACCATTTGCTTCAGCAAGTAAATTTACATTCATTTTGTGTCTTGACTCTGCGTTTTGAAAATCCAATCAGTAAAAGTTAGATTTTTATCCTTCTGTTGTAGAGGTTGTGGTATGCTAGTTTCTCTATCTTTAGAAAGTACATTTTCATGCAACTGTCACAACTTTCCTTTCCTCTCACATGCATATTGCTTCCTGTTGATGTTTGAAACAAGAAGGATAAAGGAGTTAGCTTGGAAAGAAGCACTTTTGGAGCCCAAAAGTTTGTCTGGTCCATTTTTCTGCCCGTTCTAAGTGGGATTCTATATGTACTGAAGGTTGAACGCACGACCAGTAGGAGGAGGACATAGCTTCTTTGTCTTGATTCTTCCTTGTCAGAGGCTTTGGTATATTCCTAACCTTTAAACAGATCATTTGCATGTATATAGCATATCCTGTGTTTCCTCAATCTCATGAACTTTGCTCACTTGTCATGTTAGAAACAAGAAGTATATTAGAGTTGCTTGCAGAGAAATACTTCATGATCACAAAAGAAGCTCAAATTTTCCCAGGTCAGATGCTGTGAATAATACCTCCCACCAATCTTGCACATCCATATCTGTTGTTCTAAGCCTTAGCTCTAGAACCCTCGTGTTGTCACACGATAGCCGAAGACCCAGGAAGAAGTAAAGGTGTGACAGAGTACGAAAGAGAAATAACACCTGTAAATGAAGGATTAGGCTTTCATTCCTCCCCCTCTACAGTGCCCTTTAAAAGCTCTATTTATACACACCCGTAGGCTTTCGATGGACTAAGATGCCCTTACAACTACTACACATTCTGACCATATTGTTGCATTCCCGGGATAAAGAAGACCAGGCACAGGTAGCCCCTTCCCGCATGGTGCCGGCCTCCGGCTCCAGCTGGTCCCCCCTTCTCTACCTTCAGAGACGTGTGTGACCAGGACGAAGTTTTCTTGGTCTTTTCAGCAGTTTGCACTCTTCCGCCTCCAATTCGCCGGCGGAGCTTTCGACCCGGCGAATCTTGGCAATCAACCTACAGTCGTAACATTGGAGAGTTCTGGTGTCATAAGGAGTCCCCTCCACACTGTGTGCGAAATGGTAATAATGGTTGACATGTCATTTCGCTAGTGCGAAGTGGCGATGAAGGTTGACTTGTCATTTTGCCCGTGAGAAATGGTGGTAAGGCTGACCTGTAATAATGATAAAAGGATTGGACCAAGCAACCTTGGCATATGGCGGAGGGCTAACCGGGGTGCCGAAAGGATGGCCCTTTCCCCAAAAATATCCATGCCAAGAGATTGTTGTCGGCATGAACCATACATGATAGCAAGTTAGCATCGTCAGGATAATTAATTAAATAACCCATGAAAACACCATGTTTCTTGCTATTACTAATTAGAGACTTCCTTTGGAATCTCCACGCTAGAAAAGAATAAATCTTAGAAATTCTTGCAAAAGTATTGAAACATCTAGACAACAACAACAACATAGACCTTTGTCCCAAGCAAGTTGGGGTAAGCTAGGGATGAAACCCAAAACAGACATGGAAACAAAGAACACATAAAGTGTACAAGAAAAAAGGTTACGGTTCAGACACGTTAATTGCTAGTCTCCAAGCGCTCCTATCCATAGCTAAATCCTTAGGGATATTCCACTCCTTAAGGTCTCTCTTAACCGACTCGTTCCAAGTCAATTTTGGTCGACCTTTACCGCGCTTTACATTATCGACCAGCTATAGAACCCCACTACGCATCGACGCCTCGGGAGGCCTCCGTTGGACATGGCCAAACCATCTCAACCGTTGTTGAATCAATTTCTCCTCAATTGGTGCCACCCAAATCCTGTTCCGAATATCGTTGTTCCGGACTCTATCCCTTCTTGTGTGCCCACAACACCAGACGAGCCATCTATTCAGTAGCCATTGAATCTATTATGTATTCTACCTAAAAAGTTATCCACCTCTGTCAGTATGAAAAAATACTCTAAAGTAACCCCCTAAATTAGGAACACCTTCCTTTGATTTACTACCACTGTCCCAAAAAGAATGCAAATTCTAGATATGGCCTAAGTCAAACTATTCAAGCTTTACTAAGATTATAGAAAATAGTATCAACAGTTATGATTCCGAATAAGGATACTAGGAAAATATATTCCATTCCAAATAAATATATTTCATGATGAATCTAATGATACTTACAAGTTTAGTTCCACCCACATTATATTCCTCCATAGAACAACCAAGGAGAGTTCAGTTCTGTATTAGAACTCTTGAATCTTGATACGGAAAGCATTCTTGAAGCTCAAGTATTGCATTTAAGCTAGTTGAATTAATGTCTAGTCCTTGAATCCTTGGATTCAACTCTACAGAGTTGTTTCGACTTGCGGGCCACTTTGGATCCTTGCATTGGTGAAGCCCATTTTTTTTCTTTTCAAACTAACCCATTCTGTCATACTAATATATTGGTTATGATTTATGTCATACCATTTTACATTGTCCATTGCTCTTGATTGTAACTGGAAATTGACCTCTTAATTCTACTAGAAAATAACCTGTTTGATAACTATCCCATATTTTATTCAGTCGTCAAACTTCTTAGCAATTGAGGATTATGTTGCAAAATTTGAAATCTCTGCTAGTTATGTATCCTTGGAGTCCCCTAGAAAAAAATATATTATGAACTATGAAGATTATTTAAGATGTTTCATGGGTGCAAGTACTATATCAATTTGTTTCCTTTCAAGTACTGGTCTTTAATTTAACACTAACTCTTTCCTGCATTATGTGCCTTTCAGGTGATAACGAGATTTCTATAGTTGGTATTTCTACTACTGGAATAAAATGGATCTTCCTGAAAATGAGCTATGAGGATACATTGAGGATAATGGCAAACCAATGTGGACACCACATAACAATCACAACATAAGGTATTTCAAAGAAGAAGAAATAAGAATAATCACTAACAACTATGACACTCTCCTTGGGAAAGGGGGATTTGGAGAAGTTTATAAAGGGGTTCTTGATGATAACAGTTCAGTTGCTGTAAAGAGGTACATCCATAGTGTAAAGGAGAACTTTGCCAAAGAAGTGATTGTCCATTGCCAAATCAATCACCGGAATGTAGTTAGACTCATTGGTTGCTGTATAGGTGAAAATGCACTAATGATAGTGACTGAATATATCTCTAAAGGAAATCTCAGTGATATTCTTCACTGCAGTGATATTTCCATATCTTTGGAAACACGATTGGGTATTGCTATAGGGTGTGCAGAAGCATTAAGCTATATGCATTCACAAATGTATGGGCAAGTCATCCATGGAAACATTAAGCCTGCCAACATACTTCTCGATGACAACCTCAATGCAAAAATATCAGACTTTGGGATATCAAAGTTACTTTCAACAGATAATACCTTATACACCTCACATGTAATAGGGAGTATAGGGTATATGCATCCTTTGTTTGCACGGAGTGGACGTCTCACATCAAACAGTGATGTTTATAGTTTTGGAGTTGTTCTCTTGGAACCGATTACTAGAAGAAAGGCTGTCGATGGTGCTAAAATCAATCATATTCTTATTGAAAACTTTGCTCAAGCTCTAGCAAAACAAAAGAAGATACGCAGATTTTATGATGTAAAAGTTGCAGATGAGAACAATTTGAGGATTCTTGATGGAATTGGAAAGCTAGGAGGAAAATGCTTAGCAATGGACCTGCAGAAACATCCAGAAATGAAAGATGTTGCAGAACACCTTCGAAAGCTTAGAAAAGCTCACTATCATCCACAAGAAAAAATACCTTTGTTTAGCTGGGTATGGATAAGCAAACAACCCCAAAATATGGTCCCTACTGACAAGCACTTCCATGTGAATCAAGTTATCAAAGCAGAGGTACAAGCACAGAACATCAGTGAAGTAGACAAAGATGTGCATAATAATAGAAATCAAGTCATCAAAGGAGAGGTACAATCACAGAAAGTCAATAGAGTAGATAAAGATGTGCATAATATTGGAAATCAAGTTATCAAAGCAGAGGTACAAGCACAGAAAGTTAGTGAAGTAGATAAAGATGTGCATAATAATGGAAATCAAGTTACCAAAGCAGAGGTACAAGCACAGAAAGTCAGTGAAGTACATAGAGATGTGCATAATAATGTCACAGTACTAAGAAAAAGGAGTCCAAGGCTCTACAGCTTTGGTTCATCGCATGGGATAGAATTAGACGAGCTGTTGAAAGCATATGCTGATGTTCTTGGGAAAGACAAATGTGCATCGACATACAAGACTGTACTGGATGATGGTTCCGCGTTAGTCGTAAAGAGACTCAAGAGTGAATATTTGAAAGATATGCAAGAGGCAGTGTTCAAGGAACGAATAACAGCAATAGGAACAATTGAGCATGAACTTGTAGTCCCACTACGTCAGTACTACTACAGCAAGGAAGCGAAGCTACTGGTGTATGATTACTTTCCCAATGGTAGCCTAATTTCAAATCTTCATGGTAATATATTGTTCATGAGTCGGATCCACCTTGCTTTTGGTAATTATGCAGTAATTCATGTCAAGATTCATAATAAAAATAACCAATAAAATTAATTTATAATGAATTTGTTTTGAGCAGAAGGTTCTGTTGCAAGATATTCTATATGTAGCTTGTGACCATGCTTTATTCACACAGGATTAGTTTTGCAGGAAAAAATGTGGCCTCACTAGGCTGGGAGACTCGATCAGCCATTGCACTCACTGTAGCTCGTGTTGTCCACTCAATCAATGGTGCTGCTGCGTCCCATGGCAACCTCAACTCCTCCAACATTCTTCTTACAGGGAGCTATGAGGCACGTGTCTCAGAACATGGCCTCAAAACTCTTGTCAGTGCCCCAACACTAGTTATCGACAACAACATTACACAAAAGGATGATGTGCACAGCTTTGGTGTCATTCTACTTGAGATGCTCACAGGCTATTCAGCAATCCTCAATCACGAGACAGATTTGGTCGAATGGGTTTTGTCAATCCCACGTGAGGACTGGGTAGCGCAAGCATTCGACAAGAAGCTCCTTACAGATAACACTGTGGTGGAGGAGCTGGTTCAGTTTCTCAAACTTGCAATTCATTGTTGTGACAGGAACTCCACATTGAGACCAGCAATATCAGAAGTTGCTCAACAGATTGAGAGAATACTGAGTGGGGGCTCCGCCAACCCTGGTGGACCTGATGCTGCTGATCCCTCCCTCCCTGGCGGCTCCGGCTTATTCTTTACCTTTAGCATGATGTCTGAGGAGGAGCACAAGAGCGCTGCCCGCAAGCGCTGCGTTCGTCGCAAGCGGGTCGTGGATAGGTTGGCAGAGAAGGAGTTGCCAACCTTTGAACATCCAACTGATCGCGCCTCTCGTGTCCAAGATGCTGGCGTTGATTTCTCTGGTACGTCCCGCCATCTCCACAAAGCCCTCCTTAAAGTTAAATCTCACCTCCTTACTGATTGCTATCCCTCTTCAGGTATCGAGGATGCTCTTGAAGAGGTGGCCCAGGCCATTCTCAAGGGTACTAGGGCCTCAACGCCTGAAGACGGTCCCATTTTTTTACAGGGGCCGCTCTATCAAGAATCGTCTCCAGAAGTAGTTTCTGAGATGGTTCAACATTCTGTAGAAGAAACCAATTTCTGGACTTAGTTGCCTGATATAATTAGAAAAGGTAAATATGCACCTGCTGAGGTTCTGAGGAAAAGTAAATATGCAACGACATACAAGACAGCACTGCAGGAAGATTCCACATTAATTGTAAAGAGACTGGAGACTGCAGATTTGCCAGATGTGCCAGAGGCAGTGTTCAAGGAACGAATAGCAGCCATAGGAACAATTGAGCATGAGCTTATAGTCCCACTACGTCATTACTACTACAGCAAGGATGAGAAGCTACTGGTGTATGATTATTTTCCCAATGGTAGCCTAGCTTCGAATCTTCATGGTAATATACTGTTCATGAGTTGCATCCACAAAAATAGGCTTTGCTTTTGGTAATTATATTCAGTAAGTCATGTCAAGATTCATAATAAAAATAACTAATAAATTAATTTATAATGAATTTGTTTTGAGTAGAAGGTTCTGTTTCAAAATATCCTATATGTAGCTTGTGACTATGCTTTATTCACACAGGATTAGTTTTGCAGGGAAAAAATGTGGCCTCACTAGGCTGGAGACTCGATCAGCCCTTGCACTCTCTGTAGCTCGTGTTGTTTCCTACATCCACTCAATCAACGGTGCTGCTGCGTCCCATGGCAACCTCAACTCCTCCAACATTCTTTTTACGGGGAACTATGAGGCACGTGTCTCAGAACACGGCCTCAAAACTCTTGTCAGTGACCCAACATTAGTTACTGACAACAACATTGCAAAAAAGGATGATGTGTACGGCTTTGGTGTCATACTGCTTGAGATGCTCACAGGCAAGTCATCACCAATCTTTGAAGATGAGCCAGATTTGCTCGATTGGGTTTTATCAATCCCCTGTGAGCACTGGGCAGCACAAGCATTCGACAAGAAGCTCCTTATAGATAGCACTGTGGTAGAGGAGCTGGTTCAGTTTCTCAAACTTGCAATTCATTGCTGTGACAAGAACTCCACATTGAGACCAGCAATGTCAGAAGTTGCTCAACATATTGAGAGAATACTCAGTGGGGGCTCCGCCAACCCTGGTGGACCTGATGTTGCTGATCTCTCCCTCCCTGGCGGCTCCGGCTTAGTCTTCACCTTTAGCGCGATGTCTGAGGAGGAGCACAAGAGCACTGCCCGCAAGCGCTGCGTTCGTCGCAAGCGGGCTGTGGACAGGTTGGCAGAGAAGGAGTTGCCAACCTTTGAAGATCCACCTGATCGCGCCTCTCGTGTCCAGGCAGCTAGCGTTGATTTCTCTGGTACGTCCCGCCGTCTCCGCAAAGCCCTCCTTAAAGTTAAATCTCACCTCCTTACTGATTGCTATCCCTCTTCAGGTATCGAGGATGCTCTTCAAAAGGTGGCCCTGGCCATTCTCAAGGGTGTTGGCGCCTCGGCGCCTGAAGAGGCTGTTAGCAAGACCGGCCCAGCCCAGGATGACTACCCAGCATCAAGCTCAAGCAAGCATGGAGATGGGCCGTCCTCTACTGGTCCGCCAAGGCTGAAGCGTGTCTTCCGCCCAACTCGAAGACAGTAGGCCCTGAATGGGAAACCGATACTCCCTCCGTCCCCGAAATCATATAAACGTGGCATTTCCATGTTCGGTGGTTGAGCCATCTATGGCCTGATGGTTGAAGACACTGTCCACTTCATCCATGGTAATGTCATACATGTGCACATCCTCCTCCATGTCTGCAAAGAACGAATGATTGGCTGCAAAGCAAAACCCAAGGTAATTGTTTAGTGAATATTGTAATCTCAGATCTTATGTTTTTATTTTGCGTGCATTTGTAGGAGTGATTCAATAATTCTTTTTATTGTACATAATTATGAAAAGCATAGGAGAACATACTCTCTTGCATTTCTTCATATTGGGTAGAAGCTTGCAAATTGAGATTAAAATCATCTAGTTCATCAGGAAGAGCAAAGGCAACATCCTCATTTGCTTGTTTCTCAATATCAGTAGGCTGCACATTTAGGTCTGGTATGGTCTCTCCAATTGCTTGGTGTGCATCATCACTAGACAGCATGTTGAGGTCAGGAATGGACTCTCGAATTGCTTGATGTTCATCATCAGTAGGCTGCATGTTGAGATCAGGTATGGCCTCTCCAATTGTTTGGTGTTCATCTTCAGCATGCACTACAGTGAGGAAAAGCACAAATATATATAGCATATGGCCATTTTCATTGTTGTAGAGATGATAGAGATGAAGTCATGAAATAACTTACTTGAACTGACTCCTTCATTTTGGCCTCCAGGAACCTCACCTCCAAAAAGTTGTTCCTCTTCCAGTGGCCCCTCATTCAGATCTGATAAGGCTCCATCGAATGGGAGTGGTAGTTTATTTGGTGGCTCCTCATCCATGTTGGTGGAGGCCTCTCCTTGATCTGGTGGTTTTGAGTTGAGATCAAAGATCATGGCTGGGAGACCAAAGACCATGTGCTTCCTGAGCAGCAAATGGAAGGAGATGAGTTTCTGGTGGCCACCGTGCTTTTGTAGCGTGTCAAACTAGCGGGAACTTTGAAATTTGAAATGCGTGGTCATGGTTGTGTGTGGCGGGAACGTGTACAGTGTGTGTGGCTGTTGTTGGCCCACGTGGTATCCTCAAGTGCTGTGAACCTTTGGAGAATTCTCTAGATGCACCGAATGGCTACTGTCGAACTCTGATGTGTTGTGTTGGGAAACAAACAAAAGTAGAGGCACATGCGTAATTTCGCATCTTTGTTATTTCTGCCTTAAAACTCAAGATTCGCAAGAGTTTAGGGACGGAGGGAGTACTTTACCTCCCCAATCTTTCACAGAAGTCTAATTCTCCTCCCTTATCTCGAAAATCAGACATAAATACTCCCTCAACTATCAAAACCGTACACCTTGACCTCGTACCGCTGTTGGTGCCACGTCGTCTTTGGGCCCATGCTAACTCAGCGCACACCGCTGCCACTCGCGAGCTTTCTTCCTTTCCTCCTACGCCTTCTCGCCGCCGTCATGCCGCCCCGCATATCATATTCTCCTTCAACCTCCGGCTATCAGCACGCAGGAGGGAAGAGGAGGCACTCGTGCAGTGCTGGGCGCAGGAGCTCGCCGCGGCTGCTTCACAGAACTGTCGCAGCCTCCGACGAGCTCAGGTTAGTGGGGACCGTGGCGTGCTCGTGGCCGGCAGGGCGGCTGCGCGGCGCGCGCAGGGGCGCACGCGGCCGTGCGGCTATGGCATAAAGGGGCGCACGTGACCGTGCGGCCATGGCAAACAGGTAGCACGTGACCATGCGGCCATGGCGAACGGGGCGCACGCGGCCATGGGGCCATGGCGGCCGGAGCGTGCGGGGCGGGGCGGCGCCAGAGGTCTCGTGCTCGGCTCTGGCATCGTCAGGCCCGTTTGCGCGCTGGCCTCCAGCAAGGAGGGCGCACGTGCTCGACGGCTGCTACGAGTTCATGACGTCTGGGAGCGACGAGGCCGGCGCACTCGCCTGCGGCTGTCACCTGACGCGTGGCAATCCCCGGCGGCATCGCTGCCGCGGTGGTAGTATCGCCCTCGCCGATGAACTCCTTGGTGCCCAGGTTGTTCACCAGGTCCGACTTGGTCATGCCCACAACGTAGCCGATGATGACAGCGTCTTGGCGGCCTTGTCGGGCACGAGACAGATGAAGAGCTCCGGCTGCGCGTCCAGCTTTGACTTGTCCGTCAGGTTCAGAGTAAAGCAGAGCATTTGCGTTTGCGAAACAGAGCGGCCTAACTGGGATTGAAACAAAAACATAGGATCGATCGATCAAATGATTGATTGATTATTGATCAGGAAAAAAACAACTTGTGCGTTGGAGATGAGCTCCCTGAGGAAGATCTCCTTGTTCGAGTGAAGGTGTTGATGATGAGGGAGAGTACGTAGCTGGTTGATCTCGGCCTTGGACATGAATGTCTCCGTCGCCGTGCCGCCGGCCATGTGCACATCCGCAGACGCCATTGCTGCCCTGCTTGTGCTCTGTATCTACGAGACTTTGCTGGAGAATCGAATGCTTGTTGTCCCAGCTACAGGGAGGACGCCGGGGAGTTCATGAGGAAGCGCTACAAGGATGGCGGAGCCGCGATCGGTGCTCGCGGCCCGCGGAGTTGCGGGCGGCGGAGCCCGTGCTCGTGACCGACGGAGATCCTTCCTGCTATGGAGATGATGGACTGGGGCAGGCATACTTCCACCATGGACTGGGGCTGGTGCAGCTCGTGCTCGCGATCTGGCGGGCGAGCGCGCGGCAGCTGCGGCGAGTGCATGCGGCGGCGCGGACAAGCAAGCGGCGGCAGAAGGCGAGTGCAGCTGCGTCAACGGCCTAGCGGCGGCTCCTGGGCGAGCATCGACGACGACTCCTCCAGGAAGTGGGTAACACAGAGCACGGGAGCGGCGGGTAGCGCGGCGTGAGGCAGACCGCCGCGGCGGTCGTCTGGTGGTCCCCGGCACCCACCGTTGTGCGCGCTCTCTCTCTTTCCTATGTGGGGCCTACGTACCATGCCACTCACAAACCGCTCGCAAAACAGCCAAAGGAGGTAACTGAATCGTTTGCGAAGTTGGAGGAGGTTGGATATCTGGTTTTGCGAGTGACCGAGAAAAATTAGACTTTTGTAATAGTTGAGGGATTAATAGTAGACTTTTTTTCTAAACTGATATATGTTCTGGAGTGTGCTCCGAATAAGGGCATGAACATCGTAACAAACACTTTATTCTATTCGACATCGTCTCCTAGCTCTCGTTTTTCCTTCTTGCCTGCTGCCGCGACGCCTTGCTGATCGAGATTCGATCCGCTCTCTCTCCCCTACCAGTAGCTAGTGCTAACAGAGACCCCATGAACTACCCCTTCCTCCTGTTTGTCCGCCAGTGGCCTCGCACCGCTGCCTAGCTGCTGGCTGGCGGCTTGCGTTGCATTCAGCTCGCTTCTCTTCTTGTCTGGTTGTGTCTGATCTGGTCCAATTTGCCGCTATTTTAGGCCCAGTTGGTCGTGTGACAAACTCGGGCCGGTTTTCTCAGTTGTTGGGTTAAGCATATTCGGAATGCAAGGTGTACGCCAATGGGGCCCAATTTAACATATGGTCCGTATTCACAAATAACTGGGCCAGAGGTACTCTCTCTAGGGAAAAAATTAGGCCCGATTCGCACAAGGTCGATGTTCAGATTCTATAAAAAAAAGCCATGTCGATGTTCTTCTCTGCTCCTCTTTTGTGGAGAAATAAAAGAAACTTTCAAAACATGCAATTCACATGTTGCTGTTAAAGTTAAACTATACAAAATTATAGGAAGTAATGGTCAAAATAAAAATGTTTGACTAAATGACTTTTTTTTTGAAATGGGGGGGGGGGGGAGTCCTCCATTTTTCGCGACCGGGGAATATAGCCCGTTTTTCATTAAGAGGAGTGAATTACAAGTCAGCTATGAGAGAACCCTCGTAGCGCAGATTACTAACCACCAAGTAGTAGTGAGTAACCTAGAATAACACAAGATAAAAAAAGAAAAGATACAACAGAAGGAGCGACTGCCCCCAACCCGGACCCACAACTAGAGATACAATTGTGCCTGCAAAGGGTCCAATACAATGATTTCCTACGGCAAACACCAGGCCGCGGTGGCAAAGCATCACCCAGGGAGCGAACAACAAGAAGAACAACGGCGGCAAAGCATCCGCCAACGAACCAAGCGACCACGGCGGCAAAGCATCCGCCAACGAACCAAGCGACCACGGCGGCAAAGCATCCGCCAACGAACCAAGCGACCACGGCGGCAAAGCATCCGCCAAGAAAGCTAGCGGCAAAGCATCCGCAATCAACGACGTCGGCAAGGTCAATCGCAGCAGGACAACCCTTGGATTGGCACACAAGAAGCATGGCAGGCACAGTAGGAACTCCTCAGCAAGCAGCGGCAAGATGGCAAACACTAGCGACGCCGGGAACACCGGGCGGAGGGTCAGGGCGAAGAGCTGCAGTGTCGCTCCAATGAGGTAGTCAAGCGGGAATTTTGTCCCCCGCCCGGTCCAAACGAAGACCCTTCGACGACACCTCCAAGGAGGTAGATGACGCACGTAGCGCCACCGTCGCCGGCCCGGAAAAACAGGCAAGGTTTTGACCTCGTATCTTGCCATGGACACAGGGCGCTCAGCTGTAGCAACTTCACACCACCCGACTGCAGACCAGCGACAGCAGCAGCAGACCAGGCGCGAACCAGCGACCCGGGATTACCCACATGTCGGAACACAGTGGCTGCACCACCAGCCGCTGCAAGAAGCCGTCGAATCGGGATGGCGGTTGTCGGATCCGGCCCAAGGAGGCCTGGATCCACCACGCCGGTCGCCCGGTTCACCAATGAAGGCTCGCTGCTGGGAGCACGAGCGCTCCCGAGGCCGCGCCCAGCCAGAGTATGCCGTCCCCCCGAGAAGTCAGCAGCCATGAGACGCAGACGACGGATCCGGGCCCAAAGACCTAGATCAGGCCCGCCGCCGCCAGACCCGGTCACTGGCGCAAGCATGGCGGCCACCGCCGGGGAAGATGATCTGGCACCGTCAGTTACCGGATCCAGCCAGGGAGTGACCGGATCCAGCCGGCAAACGACGCCAGCGCGCTGGACGACCCGCCGCCAGACCTGGACACCGGCGCAGGCACACCGACCGCCGTCGGGGGGAGACGCCCAGGCACCGCCAGGCACCGGATCCGGCCAGAGATGGACCGGATCCAACCGCCAGCCGCCGCCAGCTCGCCGGTCGACAAGGCGAGGGTTAGGGTTGGGGGTGGAGGTGGAGGGGGCAGGGCGCGGGAGGGAGCTTGGGGAGGAGGAACGCGGACGGTTGCCACCTTTGCGGGATCACCGCTGGCCGCCGCCGCCGCGCCAGGGGCGGCGACGGCGGCCGGAGAGGAGACCGGGAGGGGGGTGCGGTGGCGCTGGGGAGGGTGCCCGCCCGAGCCGTCCCCGGGAGAGCGGCACAGGGGGAGTCCTCCATCAAGATACATAAAGTTCACTGTAACACCATGGTGTTAAGCATGCATTATCTTGCATATCATGAGCATAACCATCTCTTTACATAGTCATTGTTTACATGAAATGATAAAATGAAAAATGTGCTTCCTTTGATTTGAACTAGAGCTATGTGATAGGTTGCTTGTTTGGGGTTGAGCGTTAAATGAAGTTTGTAGAGAAAATTATTTGGAGCAAAACTTATTTTTGGGTCATTTCATGAAAAGGCTTGGAAGTGGGTCAAAAATGTCAAAAAAAGTTTATAAAAATGTTTTTCTTTTAATTTTAAATGGATTTTAAATCCCATTTTTGAATTTCAAATTCTAGGCAGAATTAGGCCTTGATTTTAAAAGTGAAATATTCTACTCATTGAGAGCAACATTTCATCTTTTACAAGTTTCTTCAAATTCGGATTATTTTAAAAAATATGGAGTTAATCAAGTTCTGCATGAATCTTGGCGCAGTGGGACCCACCCGTCGGCCTCCTTCTTCCCTCTCTTCTTCTTCCTCGCGCCGATGGTGTCCGTGCCGACGCCGGCCACGTGGCGTCCGTACGCCGGGCGACGCCGCTGCCTGCTGTTTGGCCTCCCCATCCGAGCGCCGCTCGCCCCCGCACTCGGCCTGGCCCCACCGCTCGCCCACGCGTCCCTCGTCCCGGTCCCGCATCGCCTGCCCGCGCGCCACGCGCACGCCGAAGCCCGACGCCATGGCCCGGCCCTCCGACCGTTGGCTCACTTCAAGGCGTCCCGACCGCGCCTCTCGCATTCACTCTCCACCCACCACCACCAGACGCCCCTCCTTGCCTCGCATTTCTCTCCCCGAGCTCAAGCGGACGCGGAACCCGCCATTGCCGCCGCCGCGAGCTCGCATCATCACCGCACCTCACAGCCCTGCCATTTTCTTCCCAGAGCTCGTCAGTAGCTCCGCTGTGGTGCGAGGCACACCATGCGCACACTCCCTGCCCCAATGACCTAAGGTAGAGGTCGAATCGACCATTTCCCCCTTCGTCGGCCATGACCGCCTCGACCGCCGCGCGGTCCACCATGACCAGCAACCCCTTTCTTCTTTATCTTGCGCATCGTGGTCACCTGCATGAGTAGAACAGGTTGGTGTAGTTTATGGGATCGGTTAGGGTTAGGGTTCGTCGGATTTTGGTCGACCGCCGTCGCGGGTTGCGCCACCGCTCGTCGGCCGCTCGCACGGAGCTCACTCCGGTGGACCTTTGCCTTCATGTGCTAGTGCAATCGAGTCGCCCCAACTTCAATTAGGTCGCAGGATAGTTCTTGGGCCTTGATTTGGCCGGAGTTGGCCGGCAGCCGTCGAACTGCCGGCATGCACGCCGCCGCTCGCTGACATGCATCACCGTCGTCGTTCCGGCCAACATCTCATCGCATTTTCTAGTTAATCCGAGTTGCCTTGGCCTGCTATACCCGGTAGGCTAGTCCTTGCGACCCGCCGTGGTCCGTGGTGACCGGCGCACCGCCGACCCTCGCCGCCATCCGCCGTCGCGCATGGCCGTCGGTCAAAACCGCATTAATAGCCTTCATCTGGTATACTGTTGGGTTCACAACGTTGAGTTGAGTCGAATGGTGGCCGTAGTTTGGCCGGAGACCTCGCCGCCGGTGAGATTGCCGACCGCCGACGACCTTTCCCCTCGACGTGGATCACGGGCAGAATATGTTAAACCTTCCTGGACTTAAGTGCAAAGTGGCTAGACTCAGAGAGTTTTAAAATAGGGCTCGGTTAATTACTGGAAAGTCCAAGGTTCCTGATGCAAAACTGTTTTCTATTTTTGTTTTAAAGAATCTGTTTTCTAGATTTTTGATAAAAGCTTTGAAAAATCATATCTCACTCATTTTTAGTCCAAATGAGTTGGTTCAACTTGCAGTATTTTTCTTATGAGTAGATCTATGCATGAAAAATATGAAATGTGATTTTTGTGATACTTTTCTGTATAGATTTATTTATCCCTATTAAATTCCTTTATCTTGGAAAATGCATAAGTAATTCTATGTTGCTCAGAAAAATATGAATCTAAGTTTGTTAGTCTTCTTATGTCATGCTCTATCTGTGAAAAATGTTTAAAGGCTATGTCATTTGTAAATATTGTCCTGTTTAATTATGGTGCCTTTTTCAAGTAGATGATAAATAATTCATAATAAATAATATATAAGTGATTTATACATGAAACTTTTTAGAGAGTGTTTTGATGCTAATCTAGAGTTAAGAATGTTTTGAGATTTGTTGTTTGACATTTTTCTATATACAAAGTATTTTATGCCCATTAAATTATGCTGCCTTATCATTTTTGTGTAGGATAAAGTACTTACTGTTTTGACCTGAAAATTTTATGGCAGTCTACATTAGGCATGTTTAAGTTTTTGTAATTTTTACAGAATTTTCTGAGTAATCTAAAGTCATGTTGCAGTTCTGCCCTAGTTTCTTTTAATAATTAATAATGCTTTAAGTTATTATTTCATGTGTATAATAATATTTTTTCTGAGGTTTGTGATAGGTGAAATCTGTTATTGGTTTTGGTTCAGTAGAGGGTAGTGTGCAAAATAATAGTCGTTTGTAATTTCTTTTTATGTGTAAGTAAATTATAATGTGAGGCTTGTATAAGATTTGATTATAGAAGAGAATGCAGATGACATGTGCTATCATGCATGTTTTAAAATTATGTCAATTATCTTCGACTGAGCATTCATTCACATCAACATGTACCTTTGTATTTACTATATATTCGTGGTATTCATACGCACCATGCATCATACAGGATCGTCAGAGCTCGAAACGGTAGTTCCCGGAGTACAAGAAGAGAAAGGCCAGCAGGAAGCCTTGGTGCAGGGGATAGCAGCAGAAGAGGATCCCGAGGTTGATCTTCCCGAGTGTCCCGACCATCAGCCAAGCTCTTTCCTGAAAGGCAAGCCCCGGAGCATTCTCCCTGTGGTTTGCAAAATATCTAACTTGAGTCCTTTACTTGTTTGATGCATTAAGTTATAGGCGTTGTTTTATACCATTGCTGCATTACTTATATTCCTTGCCCACTGTATATCCTTCAACCCTGTTAGGTTCAGATGTGATTATCTGCTTAGCTTTGCTTTAACTAGATCGGTAGAAGTCGGGTGATTTCCTGTCATTCGTGAGTTATAGGTGGTGACTCAAAATGGTTGAATACATTGTTATCTTGGATAACCATGTGGAGATAATAAATCGAGACCAGGCGGGATTGGTGTTGGGACTGAACTGGAGGTTCGGTGAGGTTATCCCGTCTGTGTCGAACTAGGACCCCGTCCGTTGTACGTCCTCAAGTCATATTGAACGCATGCCTCACATTTAGCTGGAAGGATAAGTCATTCCGACCGCGAAGCCTGGGTTTGGTTTAGGCCGGGAGTCGACCTGTTGTACGCATCGTATTGGAAAAGATGGGGACCATGGGTTACGCGGAGAGTAAGTCCGAAGTCAAGGTCGCCCTGAATAAGGCAACCGGGCGGTTCCTGGATACGATGGTACCTGTTGATCCCGCGATTTTCCTGAGTTGAACTTCTGTTGATCTGTAGCTCACTTTAGCGGGTGAGTGTGGTTTGTGTGAGGAATACCCCACCAGCTGGTTAGTAATCGATTATAATCGCCATCGTTCCTGGACAGTGAACACTTGACTTGAGCAGCGGCATCATAGTAATAACTTGAATAAAGAGATGAGATGGTTGAGCCGTGATGTTGAAAGGCACTCAACCGGAATTGGTTACTATTCTTGTTGAATAATTATTACCA
The DNA here is from genome assembly GCA_023333625.1 of Bothriochloa decipiens. Taxonomy (NCBI): domain Eukaryota; kingdom Viridiplantae; phylum Streptophyta; class Magnoliopsida; order Poales; family Poaceae; genus Bothriochloa; species Bothriochloa decipiens. Next base: position 9,356,613 of record CM041647.1, read on the forward strand.
TGCTTGTTTAGTATAGGTGCTAATTTAGTATGATAAGGTTAATCAAATTAAAATACAATGCTAGAAGGTTATGATCAATTCTTTCTTTAATACAAGCTTTTCCGTAACTTATGAGTCAACTA
>CM041647.1:9364079-9378719 GCA_023333625.1 Bothriochloa decipiens
CAGAGGTCTATGTCTTTCTGAAGAGCAAATTGTTAGAACGGTGAGTTATTTAGTTGCATTTCTCTGCTGATTTGACTACTAACACAGGAAAACTTTAAGAGATGCATGTACTGAGTGATATAATTCTTCCAGATCTTAAAAAGACCACAGATTGGACCAGGAAACAGAATCATAGATATGATTATAGGACCATACAAGGTGTCTCGGCTGTGTGAAGTGACTGCGATCCTTATATTATATGGTCTGCCAAGGTATATTATATGTTTTATTAATGTCATCCTTCAAGGCTTCTCCCACTTCCATTGTGAATGAACCTTTAATGGACCATGAATTCATGATGTTCTTATGTTTGAAGCATAGCTAGGTAGATCTACTTACTTCTTAATATGATGGTTATGCAGATTACAAACTGGTTCCATTCTTGCCCATGAGATGATGCATGCATATCTTCGTCTGAAAGGTAATTTATTCATGCTAATATTTTTTGGGCCTTGCATGTATCACTATCACTTTGTGCACTCATTTTGTTAAAAAAAAAAAAATAGACAATGGTTATTCTTGTTGCTGACATGATTTGTCTTTCTTTAGGATTCCGAAATCTTAGTATGCAGGTTGAAGAAGGCATCTGCCAAGTTCTGTCCCACCTGTGGTTAGAGTCAGAAATCATCGCTGGTGCTAGTAGCAACGTCGCATCCAGCTCAGAAGCATCATCATCTTCGTCATCCTCAGGTCCTACCTCTTCAAAGAAGGGTGCAAAGACTGAATTCGAGAAGAAACTTGGGGCATTCATCAAGCACCAGATCGAAACGGATTCTTCTGAGGCATATGGAGACGGTTTTAGAGCTGGCTATCCGGCTGTTGAGCGCTATGGCTTGAAAAGAACCCTTGACCATATTAAGTTGACAGGGTATTTCCCATATTGAAGCAACTGAGGGAGCATTCTCCCATCTGTGAGGATACTCCACATTGGAGGATTTAGGTTTTGGTTATACATGTATACAGATATATACATACCAAATGAGGGGAATTGGCTGAAGTGTCCTTTTATAGAAAAACGATACATGTAATTTTTCAGATATGGAAATCGAAAAGATCTTATATGTAATGATGAACTCTTTGTGGGGTTGGGGGGCAGATGTTGGTAAGTGATGGGGAGGTGTGGGACATTTGCATAGTGCTATATATGTTTCAATGGTATATTTCCATAGATTTTTTTAGTCAAAGTTGTGGATTTCAAAGCATCTCGACGTACCTTAGTGGCTTCATGGGAATTCAATAAATTATACTACATAAACACTTATACCATCCTTAGTGTACTACAAGCTATGCTATATTATACTGTATTGGACAAAGATCAATTCAAAATTCCAAATTATGGCATCGGCTAGGAGGCCTATGTCCAGGCAGCCGAGCAGCGGTGGTGCTGCTTGTGCACGTCCACCGCTCCGTCTTCTAGAACAACACACGCAGCGCCTGCTGAGCGGTGTGATCACTTAGGCTTCATTTGTTTCAGCTCCAGCTCGCTCTGATTCTACTGATTATTTACTATTCCTCTCTCACTATTCCTCACCTGATTCACCTGATTCATCTGATTCTGAAGCTAAAACAAACACACCCTTGACATTCGTATGACATTTCATCGTATGCTTTCTTGGAACTGGACACATTCTATCTACTCGTCACTTGTGAACACTCACTTGCTTTTTTTTTTTTTAATAGTCTAATACGGAGTATCTAGGTACGCCTCCTTGACGGGCCGGTCCGCTGCCGGTTTTATGAGCTCCCCCGTGGACCTGCTTCTGAAGTGTGAAACGGTTTCCCACGAAGTGGACCTTCAGAATCTACGGGAAGAGTGGAACCGTGGAATCTTTTAAATCTGCCTTTTGGCTTTTTCCAGGTGCTTGTCCAATGGATTTTTTAAAGCGACCCATGTGCTGAGGTGAAGGGCTATGAGTTGACTCGACACCACTGACCTCATGGAATGTGTCAGGAGTCGATGCAAACAGATGAGCTGTGTATTTTGATACAGTGCAACCAACGGCCAGCTGACCTCGACGCGGACGAGCTGAAGCGTCCTCCTGCGACAGCTGCGCCGCGGACGGGTCCTGCCGCACACCGTGCCCGGGGAGCGAGCATAGATAGCAGAGGCCGGGAGGAGGCAGCACGGCGAGGTGAGGTGCGCCAAGATCTAGATGGCGCCGTCCCTTGCCTGCTCGTTACGGGGAAGGAGAAGCCGGGCTAAAGGATTTTTTATTCAGAAATCGGATCAGGATGAGTTGCAAAACCACTGGAGAACAGAAAAGTCAACTCGTGCGGGGTTTACGTGGCGCGGATGAGTCTGACCCACGACTGAGGATGCCGTAGCAGATATAGTGTATATATATATATTATTCCGTTCGTTTCCTATAAGAAGAGTATTTTCCGGACAAGGAACAACATCAACAGCAACAAGCCAACAACCACTATGGCATTTATCTCCCCATGTTCCGGTCATCCAATTTCTGAGAGTCGTAGGTCATGTCGGAGGCTGATACTCCTACTTCGCGACTGATCTGGACGGAAGCGCTGCTGCCCCGGCTGGCTGGACTTCGCCAGGTAAAAATTTCAGACCGCGTAGCGTTTTAGCGTTTCCTTCCTCTCAAAAAGAATTGAACCTTGGGTTTCCGTCAGATGGATACCCTTCCATTCGATCTTCTCTCCAGATCTCTGGCCCTTACTAGTGTTATCTGAGTTTTTTTATTCCAGAAAATTTTCATGCTTCAATATACAGTTTGCCTTGTTCACAAAAAAAAAAAAAACAGTTTGCCCTATATTAAAAGCTATTGATTTTTTTTCTCCTGCCGTGCTCTAAGCACCACATCGTGATTTTCGTGAAAATTAAATAAATGACCCTACGCGTTGGCTTGGGGAGGAGAATTATGTTTAGATGGTTGATTGGTTGAATGGAATAGCGGGGTGTATCTCATCTGTATAAAAATCGCTCCAACAGGAGATTCAGATGGCCATTGTCTCTCTGAACTAAGGGCTGATACCAATTTTTCAAACAAAAAAAAAATGGGGCTGATACTGATAGCTAGATTCGAATTGAGCACTGGCAAGGGTTAGAAAGAGGTAAAGCGGTTGGCCACCGAACTGAGTGCTTAGTTGTCCACAAGCGGAATCCATGTGCCGTTCTGGGAAATTTATCCTTGTTCCGGTTGTTTCTGGATTTTTGAAAAAAAAAGAATTGGAAGTGGAAATATATTTAGGACAAATTTGAAAAGAACAAGATGTGACGGGACTAATCCAGCTGTTTCAACCCAATTAGGTCTTGTTTTCTCAAACCCTCTCCAAACTTCTTGGTTTTCGGCTGAAATGAGCGATGGCTCAATGATTTTCCATGCCATTGACCTGTTCGCTGGATCGTTTCTATGGCTGATAAGTCGACGGATGCTGTTTTGTTGTGCGAGTAGAACACTGTAGCTGGCTGATATGCTTGATGTGATGTTAGTGACTGAGTGTCATGTTTTTTTAGATGACGGAATTTACATAATTCCGTCCTCAACCAATCACAATTGAATGGGTGACTGGGTATTACGTGTTCCTGTGTTTTCAGAACATGGTAAAAAATGGCCATTGATTTTATGATCAATTGTGAGGACGTGGGCTGCATACTACAAGACACAAAAGCCGGACCGCGCTATCTATCATTACAACATTTGAGACATATCACTGATGACTTTTCAGATGAGAGAGAGCTTGGCAGAGGTGGTTTCGGAGTGGTTTATAAGGTAAACTAATTCCCGACCTTCCGAAATATGTAAAGTACATATTTCCACCTTCAGTTAATGAACAATGAAAATATCCTCGATTGACATGTGACTTTGCACAGGGAGTTCTCGACACTGGGGAAGTAGTTGCTGTGAAGAGGCTTGCGTGCGCGCCTGCGCTGATGGAAGGACAATTTATAAATGAAGTTTGCCGTCTGATGGTGGTTAAACACCCAAATATAGTACGCTTTCTAGGATATTGTTGTGAAACACGACATGTGTGCGTAAAACATGAAGGGAAATTTTGTTATGCCGAGATGAAAGAAAGATTGATTTGCTTGGAGTATGTGCCAAACAAAAGCCTTCAGAATCACATTTCAGGTGCAAAAATTCAACAACTTTCTGGGTTCATTTCCCCCCGTGGCATTGCTTATTGCAGCTTTGCGTCTACTAGTACCCATCAACCCATGCTCCTATACCTAGAGGATGTGGGCTAGCTCTATATATTTAAGCAAAAATTCGTGTTTAATATATTTACAAGTAAAAAATGACTTATCTCTTTCCGTACTCTATTTATTTCTAATTGTGCACATATAGACACTGTAGTTAATCTAGAATCAATAAACAAAAAGTATAATATAATATCGTCTGTAGTGATTAATAGATTTGACCTTTTTTTGTTTGGCAGATTGTACGTTGATTTGCTGGGAATAATACCTGTTAGAATACTCAAATTCCTTAAGCTTAGACTATAAAATGTGATTATCTAGTTTTTTTTTTGCATATACAGATGAGTCTTGCGGACTTGATTGGCACACGCGTTACAAAATAATTAAAGGCATTTGTCATGGTTTACATTACCTGCATGAAGAAAGCCCACGAAATACTCCAATCATACACTCGGATCTAAAACCTGCCAACATATTGCTAACCAACGAGATGGAGCCAAAAATTACGGATTTTGGTCAATCAAGACTCTTCGGTGAAAAACAGTCTCGAACCTACACTGAGAGTTTGGTGGGAACACTGTAAGTGGAATTCTCCTGTGGTGATTTTCTTTTACTATATATTTGGATCCTTTCATTTGAAGGATTTAGAATCTATTTTATGGACTAAGCTTTGTAGCTTGGATTTTGGTGTTCTAGAACTTTCTAAAGTTTAGATAGAGATCTGTCTTAAATTCATTGGATGAGAGATAGAACAAAATTCCATCAATCCGCATGTTCTGTTTCTGCTGTACAATTTATGTCACGATGTTTGGCTTGCTCACCTACAAGTATCTTCTCCATAATATGCCAACAATATGAATCCATGTTAACTTAATAATTTGTGCCTATATATGCAGCGGTTACATGGCACGAGAATATGTGGACCATAGAATAATCTCAAAGAAGACAGATATATTCAGTCTAGGGGTAACAATAATAGAGATAATCACGGGACAAAGAGAGTACCCACAGAGTACCGAAAAGTCTACGCAGAATTTTGTTGATGTGGTAATAAAATTTTGTCCACACCCCTATGTGCAGTACTATTATTCCAACTCTTAAGTCTAAAAACTCTGGTTCCACAGGTACTTGAAAAGTGGAAGAAACGTTTGGACAACTTGGGTTGCACATCACCGGTAGAGGATTGCCAGCAAATAATAACGTGCACTGAAATAGGTCTACGGTGTGTGCAAATGAATGCGGCAGAAAGGCCAACAATAGACGAGATTGTGAAGATTCTAAGCGACAATACGAATTCGCAAGTTGTCGACGAGAAAAGATCACCGGCAGGGCATGTAGATCCTCGTGCATTGATCGAGGCCGAGTCTTCAAAGCAGACTGTTCCTGTTGAAAACATTCGGTCAAATAATATTATAGTTTATCAGCCAAACGATGCACATGTCTGCCCATCAAGAGGATCCAGGTACCTAGTTTTTTTTTCCAACGGTTTATTAAAATTTCATATTTTCAGTGCATGCTTGTTCAGTTGCAAATGGCACCAATTGGGAACTCATTTCTGTTCTCCGTTCACGAGCACACGCTACCGGAAACAGGTCCTTTGCCGACGGTCAAACTTCGGGCTCTCGACAAAGCTGGGAATTCTGAAACAACCAGATTCCCAGCTTTGACGAGGGCTAGGCCGGCCACAACTCTCGGCAAAGATTTTGTTAAAAAATAATCATAATTGTTTGCCAAGAGTCGCCACAACTGACGGCAAAGATTGACGTTACCGTCATCTTCAGACGTCACGGCGAGCCCCTTTTGCCGACGGTCGCCAGACTCTCGGCGAAGTGTTTGCCGAGAGCCCGCGGTACGGCTCTCGCCAAAGCCGCCTTTGCCGATGACGTCTCTGCCGAGGGGCCTTTGCCGAGAGCAACTCTCGGCAAAGCTTTTGCCGACGGTAATACCCTCTTTGCCGAGAGTTTGCTGCCCTCGGCAAAAAACCTGGATCCAGTAGCGACACGTAACACATGCTGAATATTTAGTCATTTTATGACATTGTTTTAATTCAAAAATAGGATATTACAACATCATGACATGAACAAGTCGCGAAGGCCGCACTCCATAGTGTCCCATTGCGGGTCATCGGGTTGAGGAGTGGTGCCGTCGATGTGCAAGCAAAGCCCAAATTTGCCGCATAGGGACTTAAAGAAGAACGCTCACTTTGATTAGTTGGAGTTGAGGTCCAACGTGATCGGAACGTGGGATTTGACATTTGACCATGTCATAGGGATGGACCACTATCGGTGCAGCAGCGCTGGTGCCCATGGCACCCATGGTGGCAGCTAGCACCGATGGCTGGCGTGGTGGGAGTGCCTACTGCGGGTAGGGTGCCGATACCGGTGGCCGGCGTGGTGGACATTGGGAAGGAGGGAGAGAGGGAGGGGAAGCCGCCGGGGTTGGTGGATGCAGCGTGAGGGTTCACGCTGGGAAGGTGGGCGACGGCTACGGGAGAAAACCGATCGGTCATCGGCTGATATCATGTGCCATGTAGAGAGACAGTGAGACAGGAACACCTCACACCTGCCCCAGGCACGGCATGGCTCAGCATCGTCGCAGAACCGTCCAATTTATACAAGATCAAGTACGGATGTCTCCGCTATACGTTGACACTCGCATACTTTCACTTATATAAACCCGGTAGTCCAACGAAATCACGAGGGATTTCAAACCAACCAACATACAAGCCAAGATCATAGTGATTTAACACAACAAGTCACATGGTACACCATTTTACAAATACTTCAGTATACATCGAAGTTCGACATAAGTTATTACAACTTGAATTCAAAAATAGCGAAAGCAAAATAATTTTGAAACTAATATCGTCCTTAGTTCAAATACATGCCAGTACAATGGTCAACTTCTAACAAAAGCATTAGAGATAACTAAGAAGGATCATGCCCATGATCACTCCGTCACTATGGCAAGAGCATCCAATTCTTGTAGTAGTCAAGATACTTCACAACCTGCAACAAGTGGGAATAAATCCTGAGTACGAGAATGTACTCAGCTAGACTTACCCATCAAAAACTAGAAATAAAGTGACACCAAGGAGTATGCAAGGCTGATATGTAAGTAGAGCTTGCTTGACAACATTCTGCATAAAAATTTAAGTACATATAAGTAACCATTTATAGCTTAAGCATCAAGTTAATCATCATTAACCTATCATCTAGGTTTGCACCTTTACTAAACAAGCATGGGATTAAATCAAATCAATAATAATACTATATCAGGTTCATTATAGGCCATCATCATCGTTACTTAACCATCTATTAATTTTAGTGTGACAACAATGGAGACGGTTCCGTCAAGTTTCTCACTGTCCAGGAGGGATGGTGACTCGAATCGATTACTACCCAGCTGGAAAAATATTCCTAACACTCACTGGGCAAACCCCGCTAAAGGCAGCCGTAGATAACCGTTGGTACAACTTAAGAATCGCGGGTCTAAGCAGCGCCACGCTCCCCGGGCAGCTACCCTGCCAAGACGGTCAGGACTTTCCACCTGCCTCTTGGACTAACCAAGGTAGCCCCCGCACATTCTTACTCCCTCCGACAGCGTGTACATATACTCCTCAATTCCCGGCTTAAGTTGAGCTACTAGGCTTCGCGGCGGATAACCTCAGATCCAACCAGCTAAGTGATAGGCATGCGTTTAAAATGATGAGAAAACCTCCATGTTGCAGTCCTTAATTGACACAAACGGGACTTTACGTGCACACAAGACACATGCCTCCCTGCCCAAAACATCCCGCCCGATCTTCAATGAGTTCATTAACTCATGGTTATTTTCCACGATAGCAAATATATCCAACTGTGAGCCAACACACATATTTTGTAAGTGATGAGAGATTACTCGCTTCTACCAATTAAAGCATTGCTAAGCATCTAGCGATCCTATACTTTAGGATTCCAAGTAAGATGTGCTGGACAAGGATGGATATATATGCAGCAAGCGGTTCCAACCAACTCCTATCAACTTAATGCAGCAATACATATATAACATATATATACTCAATTGCTTTCAAAAGTAGGAGGCTTAGAATGCTCCGGGGCTTGCCTGAATTTAGACTCAAGTCAGTTCAGTTAGCTGCACCGTCTTGCGAAACATCTCTACTCCATGCGTACACTCCAAGGTCCCTCCATCTCCAGGATGGATACGCCAACACCATCTTCGGGTTCAGCTCTACATCCCGTCCTTCACGTGGTTCACCTAGCGTACCTAAAAACTCGGCTGGTGGGGGAAAGCCGCCCCCACGGTTTTCACTTAAGAAGAAACTTCTCAGCTCTCCGACCGAGAAAACCCCCGAACCCTGGCCCGCCCCAACACTAGGGACAGACACCGTGGGGACCGTTACCTGGGCCGGTTACGGTTACCACAGGCCGGAACGGCCGTCACCGCTAGCGTTTTGGCACACGGGACCAGCGAGGAGGTTTTTTTACCCTCAGCCTGAAATTCGTCATAACCTGGGTTCGAACTCAGGACCTGAGGGGTGCCGCCGGAATGTCTTGACCACTAGGCCAAGCATCCTTTGGCTCACCTAGCGTACCTAGATGAGATGCAAGATGCAACCGTATGAATGCAAAGAATAGAAATAAGAGATGCTTCACATAAGAGCATTTAAGGCAAGCACAAGGTTAAGCAAGACATAGACACATGGAGCCACTTAACTTGATTAGCCTAAGCATCTGAAGTATCACAATTATGCTTAAGCAAAGCAATCATACCATCAGGCAATTTTCAGCAATCTAGACATACAAGCAGCAGTCCAGAAAATAAATCATAATTGAAGATTTATAAGTCCACTTGACATGCAATAAGACATTCTTGAAAGCTTACACAATTTCCAACAAAACATCTTCATACCTCAAAGCATGATTCATAAGTTAACGAGGTCTAATTGACCAAAGTTCAGAGATGACTCAGGCAGGACAGAGAGCAAGTATGCAGCTGCTCCAACTTTGAACAATTGTAACTCACAAACCACTAAACCAATTGGCCTCAAATTTGAACAGAAGATAGATAAATAAATTATCTACACTTTTTGTATTCATGGTACCCCCAGAAAAGCACATTAACAAACTCCTCTTTACAAAGTCCTACAAACTGTCCAGATTAACAATTATAGAGAAATTAAATATTTACTTATGTGCCAAACTTATGAACAGGCCACATAAAGTTTACAAACAGGTCACAAATGACTAATGAACACTAGAAAGCATAATTATCCACCCCAATTAAATTTATTTAGGGCATATCTTAATTTAATTAGATGATTAGGCATAAATATGGACCTATATCTAAAACATCCAGAAAACTCTACAAAATTTACAGTAGCTAACCAATGCTACCAGGAAGCCACTGTACAGATTTCATATTATTTGACACATTAGATTAAGCTACACAAAAATTACAAATGCTAAGTGCTAATTATAACATACAAGAGTAATAATTGAGAAACCCTATAAAGAAGTGTCAAACAACAGATTCCAATTTATATCAAGCTTGTTATAACATGAAAATGATGTTCACAAAAATTCACCTCAAGAGGATGTATAATTTAGTTATAAAGATTAACACAAGATACTATAAAGATTAGCAAGAGAAAATCATAACTAATTCATACAACATCCAAATACCCTCAAATTTAAACTACGCCCTAATCATATCATCAAAATAATATCATAAAATTTTCAAGTCAATTGGAGCAACACAACAGGAGATATGAATTTTCTCCTTTTGAAGCACAATTAAAAGACATAAATCATAACTAAATAAATTATTACTAAACATGGCACTTTTCATATTTTAGTAACAACTAGGCATCTTCATGAACACAACACAAGTTGAATCACCCAAAACAGAGCTACCAAACTCGAGATATGAATTTCCAAAGATTCAGCCAAACATCAACAAACAGGTCCTTAAGGCACTATTTATCTGAGTCTATAGGTTTTCATATAGGACCTTCTGTTTTCATGAATTCAAGCACGAGGTCCCTGACGGAGATTGAACAGAGGAGCTCGTCAGGGCTTCGCGATTTCCGGCCGGAGGAGGCTCGTTGGCGACGGTAGAGTGGCGGCGCAGCACCAGAAGGTCCGCGCGCTCCCGCAGGTGCCCTCGGCTTGGCCCGAGGCAGACCAGGTCGGCCTGGCTGCGTGCATCGGCGGCAGCGTCCGCGCCCACACCGCGATGGCCATCAGCGTGGCGGCGGACCGTGCAGGAGGGCCACGAGAGGGTAGGCGCGACGAGGGGAAGACGGCGCTGCGCTCGGGTGACGACGAGGAGGTGCGGAGGCGAGGAACGCGGGCGACCTCGAGCTCGCGACCGTGGCGGCCATGGCTGGCGGCGCTCTGGCGCGTGCGTCGCAACGAAACAGGAGCGGCGAGGAGAACGAGGGAGAATGGGAGAGCGAGAGACGGAGGACAGGGCGCCGGGTTTTGCCACCGCATGGGACCGCGAGGGTGAGGTGGCGAACAGCGCGTGCACGAGGGGGACACGCGTCGACAACGAGTAGAACCCGGTCGGCCACTGCTGCCCCCTCGGTTCAGGGTCAGGAACCTGAAACCACCCCAAAAATGCGACTGAAACTTCAATATTCTCGTCATTCTGAATCCCAAATAAATTGATGATTCTTTTAAATAAATATACCGTTGTGTATAGATACATGATGACATCAAAGTTGTTTAAAGAATCTCAGACCAGTTCAGCCTGGTTTGCAAGATACAAAGCTCCAAAGTGGGGTACCATGAAACTGAAAACTGAATTTGGAACATTCAGCTAAGTCCACAAAATTCAGTGAAACTTGCAGCTTTCTGAACTTATTTTTAATGACCAATTGAGCCCAAAATTTGATGAGACTTGCTCTATTGCTTTCACCACAAAAAGCACATCATCTCATATTAAGGAATTCGATTGAGTTGCCATGTGAACTTGGAAGATAAAACGTCGCCAACATGCCAACTCACTGCTTAACTGGTTGCAAACACCTGGGGTGTTACAAGCATGACGACGTGTATAGGGGTGAGGATCAAGCCGTGTAGCTCGGTTGGTGAGCCCTCCGGTGTGGAGGCCATCGGTCACGTGTTTGAGTCTGCTCGTCTGTGTGATTTTCCCACCAGAAACTTTTGTTCCCTATTTTCGTTGCCTCATACATGGATGCGTCATAATATAATGGTCAGGATGACGTTCCCATCATGTACGAAGCCTCAAAGACTTCGGATATCTCTCTGCTATGTGCAAGTCTCTTCGTATAGATGTAGATAACTTTTGTTCCCTATTTTCGTTGCCTCATACATGGATGCGCCACAATATAATGGTCAGGATGACGTGCCCGTCATGTATGAAGCCTCAAAGACTTCGGATATCTCTCTGCCATGTGCAAGTCTATTCGTATAGGTGTAGATCTAGTTCAGATACTACAACTTGTACCAGAAGAGTTGAGGAATCAGAAAACAAACTTGTGCATAGGGGTGCATATTAGCTTCTTTGAGTATCTTCCTTGTGGGTTTCCCATATGGTACTAATCTTACTCTCAATTAGCACTAATTATGGATCTTTGAAATTCTTTGATTAATTGATATACTATATATGCCAAGCCTAATTAATCTCACAAACCCACAAATTTCAAAGGCATACAATGAATGCTCTCAGTTTATGACTTGTTTGGTATACTAGTGTCTTGATAAAGAGTGTTAAGTTGAACATCCATCTACAAAGGGTTACACTTATCCACAACTGGACATGGACCATGCCTTGAGTTGTTAGTTTTGTATGAATAAGCTTTACTTGATTCCTTAATTGGTACTAGGCTGCTTAAAGCATCCCCTTTGTTTAGAGCATATGAGTCATACTCCATACCTGTTAATGAGTACCTAGAGATGACCCAGGTCCCATAGACTATAACCAACAATTAAACTCACATGGGCGTGTCTCTTTAGAAGATGTTCTATAGGTCTGCATCTGTACTTGAATAAGCCACTCTGATTGCATTAAAGTATACACTTGCTTTCCATAAAGTAAAGGTGAGAAGTGCATCACGGAAGAGTGGAGAGATGAACCATGTAAAGGCCTCTCCTCCCAATCTATCAACAACTTGTTTCACCATGCTACTTCACATGATCTTCAATGATGTAGGACAACTTACCATTATGATATGACCTCATATGGGTCTTAATCCCATCTCACTCTATGCATTATATATCACATTTTTGCCCTTCGTGAATTGGTCTTCTAGATTCTTTGTTGTCTAGATATAATCCAGTGTTATCACTCTAGAGTTTTTCAGTTTTTTGACAGACTTCAACCGTCTCTTAACATGCCTAATTGAATTCATTTTTTTCTTAAAACTATTCACTTTGACAATCTGATTGTTACATTTCATCTCAGAATAATCAATATTAGTCTTTCAACCACCAGCAAATCCATAAGGAGTTCATGAAGCCACGCTCAACCTCAACATTAGATAGCGCATCACTCTTTTAAGAGCATGCCGGTGATCAACCGACTTAGCTTGCTCACAACAAACATCAGGCCTCATAGCGCAAGCTAAATACATCAATGAGCTTATGATCCCATAGCTCATCATATGCTGCATATATCAGCTTTGTTCTTTTCCAGCAATCACTGGACCAGAAGTTCCGTTATTTGTGTAGGATTTGTGCTGGATGCCAAAACCCAATTGACCATGGTCGTTTCCTTCGTTGTATGGATTCAGTTTGGCATCCTCAATGCTTCAGATGTTTTGCTTGCAACAAGCCCATATCAGAGTATGAGGTATGAGAGTAGTTTTTTCCATTTAGTATTCTTTGAATTGATCAACTAATTGATGATAATACATCTTTGTGCAGTTTTCTACGCATAAGCATGATAATCAACAGTACCACAAATCCTGCTACAAAGAGCTTTTTTATCCAAAATGTGATGTCTGCAACAACTTGGTAAGGCCAGTCTCAGTGGAGAACTTCATTGCATTGTTTCCAAGACTGCCACATCATGTAAAATGAAATGAAACTCTAATGAAACACCTCCTCTCAATGCAAAGTTTTATTCCATAGTTTCATAAATATTTAATTCTATGGCTCATACAGAGTTGGTAATTGTGCCAAGAGAGTTTCATCCCCATGACATCCATTTCTTCTTTCTCTTCTTAAATACAACGCCATGTCATCAAAAATACCTATGTGGCAACCTAATTAATGCGAATGAAACTCCCACCGAGATTGGCAACAATTCAAGTGTATGGACAAGCATGAAGATATTTTAATCAGAATATATTTCTTATCCGTATGTGTAACTACAATTATTATCTTTGTTCCCTAGATTCCAATAAATAGAGAAGGCCTCATTGAATACAGATTACATCCTTTCTGGAAACAGTTGTATTGTCCTTCCCATGAAGATGATGGCACTCCTTGGTGCTGCACTTGTGGACAAAGGGAGGTTAGTACAAGGTTTTATATCTGTCAATGAGACCAATCTCCAAGTTCAATTCATGTATGGTAGCCGGTCAATTTTGACTAACATTTAGAAAATACAGCAGATTTGCTTGGAACCAGTATAGATCCCTATACATCATCGCTGAGTAGATTGTTAGCTACATCATTTAGTCATTTTGTTGTTCTCAGCTGCGACCATTGCACTTAGTGCTAGTTTTAGTATGTAATCAGATTTGTCTAGTAGCCAACTAATGGTATTGGACTATGTCACCTGTTGTTATGGTGTGGTCTGAAAATAAAGATTTGCACGGATATTTTAGATATGTTGGAGCCAGCATGTAGCCCAGCTCCTGACCTCTCACTCAATCCTTTTGCACAAATGATGACAAAAGTGTAAGCAGGGGTACTCTTTCTAAGTCTAGGAAATATGTGGGTTCATACCGAGGCAATACACAGTTTATTTTAATTATGTTTTGTGCCTTTATTGCTTCTTTTATTTCTTCTGCAATTATTCATTTTCAACTGTGCTCTCTCCATGACATTACAAGTCACCCTGTTTGTCTATGTTCTTATGCTCCTTCCATCCTAAAATTCAGCCACGGGAGATCAAGTACATGACATTAGATGATGGGAGGAAACTCTGCTTGGAATGTCTCAATTCTTCAATAATGGATACTCCAGAATGTCAACATCTTTACATGGATATTCAGGAATTTTTTGAAGGTTTGAACATAAAAGTAGAACAACAAATTCCATTACTTTTGGTTGAGAGGCAGGTTCTGAATGAAGCCTTGGAAGCTGAGAAAAATGTAAGCGACATGAACTGATTATTTGGTGCCAAATACTTGACATACTCCCTAACTTATGACATTTTATTTTGCCTTTTTGCTTTGTTCAAGGGGCACCACCTACTAGAAACCAGAGGTCTATGTCTTTCTGAAGAGCAAATTGTTAGAACGG
>CM041647.1:9387987-9404013 GCA_023333625.1 Bothriochloa decipiens
ATAGCAGCAAACATTCTCAGGTCCAGGAAACAGAAGATCATCAACATACATAAACTCCTCAACCATGTCATATATTTTTAGCAGTATCACACCCCTCCCCACCCCCACTCATGCCTCAGGTTTTTAGTAGCATAAAACTTAAAACATCATTGCAAATGCCTTATGCCTCAGTTTTAGAGCATAAAGAATAAAACATCATTGCACATGCCTCATGTCTCAGTTTAGAGTAGCATTAAAAACCATCGCTGCACATGCCTCAAGTAGAAAATAGAAAGAATAATCATCACATCATAGGCAACTGGACATGTTCTCAGCTGGAACAAGAGAGGGGAGTAGATGTGTCATATACCGAAAAAAACTAGCATGAACCCAATCAAGAGAAATGAACATGTTCTCAGCTTAGTAAAACAGCATCACATCATAGAGTATGGGCACGTCCTCATATTCGAAAAAAATGATCACAGGCATGAACATGTGCTCAGAAAAAGGAAAATCACATCAGTGGCAATGGGCATGTGCTCAGACAAAGTAAAATGACATTCTTGGCAATGGGCATGTGCTCAGCTAAGTAAAAGAACATCACAGGCAAATATACATGTGCTCAGCTAGGTAAAAGAACATCATAGGCAAATAGACATGAGCTCAGCTTAGTAAAACAGCATCACATCATAGGCAAATGGACATGTTCTCAGCTGGAACAGTCTAAAAGAAATAACAGGCCATAGATTGCACTGGCAATCTCTCCACCACCTAAAATCATACCAGCAGCTAGGGTCATCTAACACACTAACTATATGTTAGTGTTAGTAAAGATGCATTATCTCATCAACTGCACAAAAGAATAAGAGCCCACTCTACATCCACCAGCTGTAGTTAGGCACAAAAGGAACCACCACTGCACACCCAAGCTGCACAAAAGCCTCAAACATGAAGCTGTGAGGGTCTCACATGTAGTAGTGCTTGGCCAAGTGCCCCCTAAGCCACAGCACCCTATGGTTGTCACCCCACTGCACAAAGGATGTCCCAAGTGCCTTGTTGTCCAGCAGATGGCCATAAGCAAACATGAGGGCCTCCTCAGTGACGCCAGGGATGAACATGATGGAACCATATAGCTCAGGGTGGCAGTCCTCCACCTTGGTGGACCTAATGGCAGAGGCCACCTCCTTCACTGCCTCAGACATGCCACTGAGCACAACCACATCCTCTTCTCCAAACAGGGACCTCTTCCTCTTGCTACCAGATGCAATCTCTGCCTTGGTACTGTCACATGTGTCAGTCTTGGCACTATGGAGGATCTCTGTTGCAGTTGCCTCAGTCTTCATGGAGCTCTCAGCATAGTCAGATGGAGCACCAAGTGGCTCATTGCTGCCCATAGCCCACTTCCCTGTAGCCTGGCCATTGCCAAAGATGACCACCATTTCCTTGTAGTGTTCAATTGGCTTGTTGAGTAGGTATGCATCATTGGGGTGGTCCTGCAGCAGTCAGACAAGTGACCTTGGTCAGTCAATAGTCAGCAAAAGAACTTGACATTGCTACAAGATGAGAATATTGAACTAACCTTGGTGTGCCCATTGTAGTGTTCTTCCTCCAGCACTATCATACACTTGTTATCGTCCCAAAGAGCTCCACTCAGATCCCTAAGCTTTGACAGTTTCACCCACCTCTGCCTCCACTTTCTCAGGTGGTTGTACACCTAGGTGCTACTGACAGCATGGCCAAATGAGTCCTGCAGTGCCTTAGCCACTTTGTTGAGATGCACCTCTTTGAACCCTTTGTCAGTCCTCACCCCTGTGGCTATGATCTGGCACATCTGCCTGAGCATGAAGGCAGACATGGGATCAGTCCACCTAAGGAGTGACCTCTGCTGAGCCTGGGAAGCTGGAATGAAACCCTCAGCAGCTTCAGTCTCAGCAACATGCACACCCTCACTAGCAGCAGCATTGCCCCCCTCAGCATCCCCCAAACCATCCACACCAGGGAACACAAGGTCATCAGGGATCAGCTTGCCATCAGCCATAGCTTAGTTCAAGTGTAGTATCAAATACATTCAATCATCATAGAACATGTCCATTTGCCTCAGCTCAAGTGCAGTATCACATTGACTATGTCATCACAGCACATGTCCATTTGCCTCAGTTCAAATAATACAGTATGATAGATAAAAAGATATCATAGCACATGTCCATTTGCCTTAGTTCAAGTTAAGTATAAAAGACATCAAAGCATCACAACACATGTCCGTTTGCCTCAGTTCAAGGAAAGTTTAAAAACTAGCAAAGCATCATAGCACAGCATCAGTATGTGTAGTAACAGAACAGAATCATCATTAGTATTGCCAAAATTCTCATAATGAGTGTAGTAACATAGAAGAAAAGCCATCATTGCTGTAGCCCAAATTCTCAGAATGAGTGTAGTAACATACAAAAAAGCCATCATTGTTGTTGCCCAAATTCTCAGAATTTTTATAGTCTCATGTCCACAAGCAAATGGAGAACAAAAATCACAGAACTTGTCCAAAACAACAACAAAATATTACCACTTATTCATGTCTACAAGCATGGAAACAAATGACCTAGATCCTAGAGAGCCCCCTATTAGCCCACATATGCTCAGCCCATTGATCCCTCTTCAGCAGCCAGGCAGCATTATCATCCATGCCAAGAGGTGGATGAGTATTAGTTTCATGTGGAACCCAGGAAAACTCTTCAGGAACCATCTCATCAACCCCAAAACTAAGGATCCAGTTGTGTAATATACAACATGCAAGCACTAACTTCACTTGTGTCTTCAAGGGGTGGAATGGCTTGTTTGTGTCAATGATGCGAAAGCGGTTCTTCAAACAACCAAAAGCCCTCTCAATTGTGACTCTCAAACTGCAGTGCCTCAAGTTAAAGAGCTCTTTGGGGTTGGTTGGGTAGTTATTATTTGCATACTCTTTGAGATGATACCTAACACCTCGATATGGGGGGAGAAACCCAGGGCGACAAGCATATCCAGCATCTACTAAGAAAAATTTGCCTAAAATAAATGTGGAGTTCAATTAGTTTCAATAGAGTGCACTAATTCCTCACAACAAGTAATTCTTTTATGTTGAATTGGATTAATTACCTGGTGGAACCCTTAACCCATCAGTTCTTTCCAATGCATCAGCAAGAATAGTGGCATCATGTGCTGACCCCTCCCACCCAGCCAAGACATAGACAAACTTGAGGTCAAAGCTAACTGCAGCTAATACATTTTGTGTTGGGGCATGCTTTCTACCCCTAAATGCAGCTTGCATCTTAGCAGGAACTTTAGCAAATACATGAGTCCCATCAATGGCAGCAACACAGTCCTACATGTCATCCACAAATTGAAATAAAGTTAACAGGCCCTAATGCATGACAATCCTAACAGCTCTAGCATTTAGTAGTTACCTTCCAATAAGGATACCATCTATGGCTGTTGCTTATCTTAACTGGTGTCTCATTGCTTGGTGCTCTAATCATGTCACCCCTAAGCTCTCCAATACCATACAAAATATCTCTGAAATGGCGGTGAACGGTCTCTATAGACCTTCTCCAGTTTTGGCTAACCACTCTAAATCGTTGGTTATGGCCAACAATGTGGAGAAACATAGCAACTTGCTCTTCAACACAAGAATTAATGTTGTCTACAACAAGTTTCCTGTCTCTAAGCAGGTTGCACAAATTAAAAAAGGGGGCTCTCTTCATGCGAAGCATGTTCACACACTCTATGTCATTGTAGTTATACATTAAGTTCAGGTTCCTTTGCCTCTCCTCATCCCTAACACTCATTGGACCATAGGTGATTTGAGGCCTCTCACACCTAAGGACTCTAAGCCTAGCAAGCAGTAGGGCATACATAGCAGAGATAAGAGCACCAGCTCTAGCAATCAGAAACCTTCTTTTTTCTTCCATGTCCATCTAGGAAAAAATAAAATTTTTCAGGACAGAATCTAAGAAAGAAACAATGAATAACATAGAAAATGGGCAAATAGCTCAGATTATAGGTCATCATCATAGAAAATGGGCAACAGCTCAGATTAATTAAAGTTCATCATCATAGAAAATGGGCAACAGCTCAGATTAATTAAGTTCATCATCATAGAAAATGGGCACAACTCAGATTAATTAAGTTCATCATCATAGAATATGGCCATCAACTCAGAAACTATTCTTCATCATCACAGAATAAGGCCATCAACTCAGAACAAAACATTGCATCACGAAGACAACAGGCAACAGCTCATTTGCATCATATAGACCGTGGACAAAACCACAGTTCCAAAAAGACCGCAATAATCACTACCGCGCAATACAGATTAGAGGGGGCAGGGAGGGGGAAGAGATGTGCAAAATACCCACGTCAACAAGCAGCACAGCCAGCAAAGTCCCAACAATGACCGAGAGGAGTCAGATCTGCAAGCACAACAACCAAAACAAATAGATTAGCAAACAAAATATTGGTTCTTCACAACGTAAAGCAAAAAAAAAATCACATGAAGATTTAGGTTCTTACCGCAAGAACAGCAAGGGACCAGATCTGGCGTGCCTGCATCTCAGATCGAAACATGTTATTACCTAGGGTTTCGAATCGGAGAGGAAAAAGAGGGGAAAGAGATGGGGAAAACGCACTTGCTTGGAGTGGAATACCGATCCACGAAACCTGCCAAAGATCGAATCAATCAAGAACACAGCGAATCAACAAAGAACACCTCCAATCAAACAACAACACCAGCACCAGAGCGATAGAGAAGGGGGAGCAAACCCTACCGGCGGCGCACACGGGGACAGACAAGAAGAAAAAGGGAGGGAAGAGGAGGAAAGGGGGCTTTATAGGGCGGCGACGCGCGGGAACGAGGGCGATGACGCGCGGGAAGGAGGGCGGTGACCCTAGTTTTCGCGCCATCTCTGCGCGCACGGAGGGAGCCAGCCGCGAGCTCGGACGGAGCATGGCGAGAGCCAGGATGAGGAGGAACGGCCGAATCGGGCGTTCCTCGGGAGCCTGGCTGGAGGGCCTCTTTTGCATCTCGCGAGCCTGGCCAGGGAAGAGACACAGACAACCAAACTGGACCTCATTACATCCCGCGAGCCATGTATGGCCTCAGCAGGCCAACCAAACCGGCCATAAGTGACCGAGCCGAGTGACCGTCGCTGTTCTTGCTTCCAGCTCTCTGGAAGGGTCTTGCCTTTTTTTTTTCTAAAAAAACTTTGAATTTAATTATTGACGTTGGTTCATTAAAGGTGGGGTGTGTGTGACAGTGTCAGTGTGAGAGTGAGAGTAATCATGTTGTTGGTAAGAAAGTGGTCGCTTTTGAGCAGGTAAAAATAAAGGGTGACGGGCGTGTAAAAAAGCATAGCGTGATGGCCAGAGAGGGTAAAATGGGGCTTAGCTAGCTAAAATGACCTGGATGGTGCCATCTCGCACTGCTCTGGCTATAGCTGTCAAAAGTGAGATCGCGCATCAGGTGGTGTAGTATATCAATTAGCACAAAATTCCAGCAGAGACAAAATAACTGTGGTCGTGAAACCAACACACACTTTGGAATTTTGTTGGACAACTTGGATTAGGTGGCTTGAGTACAGATCTTTTCACCATGTTAGGCGTGGACGTATGTACGAGATCAGTAAAAAAGAATTCCACATACTTTACTCTCGCTTTGGCCGGTGCACGGATTTTCTTTCTCGTCGCGGAGTGGTAAAAATGAGCTCCATCATGAAATTGCTACATGAGCTCACCCGATTTTTTTTTTCTGAACTCTGTACGCGAGGGAGGAGAGAGAGAAGACAAGTCAACTGTCAAGAGGCAAGTGCAAGTGAACTCTGTACACGGGTGTTGCGGACTAGCCCCCACAGGCCAGCGACGCGGCGTGTGCCCAACACAGGTGGTTTGCACGTGGCGGCTTGGCGGGAGTCGCGGGCCCCGCGGAGATCTCGGCCCTCGCGCGGACCGTCCAGCGTCCTGGATTGATGGATCGAGTCGGTCGCGCGCCAGGCACTCGCTTGTGGTGCGGCTGCGGCACAGCCCCGTCGTCGCACCGGTGACGATGATGTCCGACGTCACGGCGTGGCGCGTGCACGGACGACGCATATACACGCGCGCGTCGTGGATCCTGGCTGGCGGTGGCGGCGGTTACGACGGGTTCGATCCTCCGATCGTCCTGTCCGTGCTGTCGGGATCGCGCGACGACGACGGCGCACGTGAATCCTGGTGATCCAATTCTTGCGTAAGGCTTTGTTTAGATGATAAAAAATGTGCTTGAAAAGTACTTCGTTTATATTTGATAATTAATTAGGTTTAAAAAATTCGTCTCTTAAATTATAAGCGAACTATACAATTAGTTATATTTTTTATCTATATTTAATGCTTTATGCATGCGTTCAAAGATTCGATGTGATGGAGAGAGACGAAATATCCTCGCACGTGTCCATGGTCCACCCAGCGTCGTCCTGGACTCCTGGCCTGGTGAGTGGAGTCCCTCTGCGGTATAGAGCACTTGTGCGTGCTCTCCCATCTGAAATGTTTGGTTTCCGCGGCTAATTCCAGCTGTTCTGATAGCGTTGTGTGAGAGTATAGACTGGTTGAAATGAACACACGAACAGACGGGGAGAGAAGCAAAGCATATCCGTATAGTATATTCTTTCTCGTTTCCAAATCTCCGATGCGCGCAAATATAGTTCGTCAGCGCTTGCATTGCGCATTCAAATAAAACTCTCTACATCGGGAAAAACGATCGATCCCAACCGAACGGTGGTGCCTGCAGCCTCGTCGTCGTCGGTCGTGACCGGCACCGGTTATGAGTGACGACTGACGGTTACGGGGTTCCTCATCCTGTCGCGCGACGACGACAACGCAAACGAAGGGCACTTGAATCCTCAGGACGTACGCATCCGCATTAATAATGGCGTAGAGTATATATAATACAACAGTACCATCGTCGTGAGACCCCGTTTCAAAGTCATCGGCGTACGTCGTCCTGGCGTTGGACGATCGACCCGGACCTGACTGACGAGATGAGATTAGAGGTGGAGATCCGGCGCTATGCATGCGCTATAAAGTTCAGGTGTGGTAAATCATCTTTAGCAATCACGACTGTTAGCTGTTCCCTTCGTACGTTCGGTCACTCTGAACGGTGGACCTGCACTTTGTTAATGTCGAGAAGCAGCATACCTGCAGCTGCAAGCTACTCATCATCATGGGGCCCTAACCACGCACGAGAATTACTAGCAAGTAGCAATGTCGTTACCTCTCTCTCCTCTCTCTCCCACAGGCTGGTCTCTCTCTCCCGCTCCCATGCACGCGCGGGCGTCCGCTACTTGCGCACCGTTTACAGGACCACAGTGCAGCGTTTTTCTTTGCCTATGTGCTGGCTGGTCTCTGAGTGAGCATGCTGCATGCGCGGATGGTCAGGGCCGGCACTGGGTGGAAAGTCGGAAGCATTTGACATAACTCGCGAAAAACTGAAGCAAGGTCGCTTTCTTCTCCCCCGAGAATTTGTGGGAACTGAAAGTCTTGTCTTGGCCACAACGTGCCGCGACAGGATAAAAGAGCACCTCTCCGACGATCCGGCCGTTCGTTTCCAGATGCTGTGCCTACCCGTCTGTCGTTTATCCGGCACAACACAAAGGCAAGTGACCGGCCGGGCATAGTTAACTTTCCCGAGTGACCGAGCCTAGTGACCGTCACTGTTCTTGCTTCTCGCTCTCTCGAAGGGTCTCGTGCCTCGTCGTGTGTGTGTGTGTGTGTGTTAACTTTCAATTATATTATTATTATTAAATAATGTAAGGTGGTTCATCAGAGATTGTGTGTGAGAGCGAGTACGTGACAAAGTGGTCGCTTTAGAGCAGGTACAAAAACTAAAGGGTGGCGTCACTGTGAAAACATAGCGCGATGACTATAACTAGGAAAGGTTAAAATGGGGAATTGACCTGGATGGATGGTGACTGCCATCTCGCGCTGCATGCCGTAGCGGTAGCCGTCGAGTGAGATCGCGGGATCAGGTGGTGTGTGTAAGTTTATTTTAGCATATAAAGTATATTCCAGCGGCGACAAAACAAAAGAACGTACCGAGGTCGTGAAACCGACACGCTGTTCGAAGTTTTGCGGTGGACTGGCGGGTGAGTTGAGGAGTAGATCGTTTCACCACGCTTGGCGCGTGGACGTATATATACTACTTGCACGATTTCTTTTTCATCGCGGATGGGGTCAAAATGAGCTCACGAACTAGGTACATGAATCCACCCAACTTTTTTTCTGTGCATGAATTCTGTTTTGTTTTTCTCTTTTTATTTTAATTAAAAAAGAAAAAAAAAGGTGACACGAATCAGGTAGTACGTGAATCCATCCAACTTTTTCTGTGCATGAATTTTGTTTTGTTTTTCTCTTTTTTTAATAAAAAAAGAAAAAAGAGGTCACATGAGGAAGGAGAGCTAGCAGACAAGTCAATTCTGCAAATGACTAAAGGCAAGTGCAAGTGGAAGGCCGCGGCGGACGGGCCACGGGCCAGGGCCCATGGGTGCTCCGGAGAGGCCCCACCGGCCATTGACGCGGCGCGTGTTCCCCGGGGGGCGTGCACGCGGCTACTTGTAGGGGATCGTGGGCACGGGCAGATCTCGGCGCGTTCTAGCCTTGGGCCTTGTTTAGAGTCACCCTAAAAGTTAGAATTTTTCACTCTCTTTCTATCACATCAATCTTTAGACTTATGTATAAAAAAGTAAATATAAGTAAAAAATAACTAATTGCACAGTTTAATTGTAAATCATGAGACGAATCTTTTGAGTCTAGTTAGTCCATGATTGAACAATATTTGCCAAATACAAACGAAATGCTACAATACAAATTTTCCTAACATTTTGAATCTTTAGTTCACCAGAATGGGCGCCGGCAGCAACACTATTTGGCACTGTTGTGGTACCGTAGCGTCCTGTAGTATTTCATTTGTATTTGGTAATAATTGTCCAAACGTTAACTAATTAGGCTCAAAACGTTTGTCTCATAAAGTACAATCTAACTATGCAATTAGTTTTTAATTTTATCTACATTTAGTACTCTATGCATGTGCCGTTATTTTGATATGATAGGGAATCTTCTTTTTGCATAGTTCGAAATTCTG
The DNA here is from genome assembly GCA_023333625.1 of Bothriochloa decipiens. NCBI lineage: Eukaryota > Viridiplantae > Streptophyta > Magnoliopsida > Poales > Poaceae > Bothriochloa > Bothriochloa decipiens. The sequence goes on from CM041647.1 coordinate 9,397,103, forward strand.
AAATTCGGGGGACTAAACAAGGCCCTTGGTGGAGTGGGCAACCGTGCGCCATCCTGTCGAGTGTACTGTAGTCACATAGTCCAGAGTAGAGCACTCACCAATGAGCCGACACTCTATTAGACTACCGCAGTCATTGAGCTCTATATTTGTACTCTATTCATCCTATTCATCAAGATTCTGTACTCTAAACCGAATTCTTCCGCATCCATCCATACTTTATATCTCTACTCTATACCAACTACCCTATATTTTATTCAACCATCCCAACTGTAAGGTCGAGATGGACTAGAGGGGGTGAATAGTCCTTTCTAAAAACTTATCGTATCGGCTAACCAAAATAATTGTAGAACTAAACTAAACGGTCTAACCAAGACGTCACCCCTCTAACTATGACTCTTGATGCACCTTGATAAAAAATCCTAAGCAAGAATTCAAGGTGTCAATCTAGCTAGTGCTCTTCTAATCAAGTCTAGCTTGCAAGGTCACACCAACCTAACCAACTAGTACTTTAACAACCAAGGGAGAACTTATACAATTCTAATGAGCAAAAAGCACAAAGCCAACCTAAGCTCACTAGATGCTCAAGGACAAAATTACACAAACCGAACCCACAAGCTCAATTACTTAGCTACACAAACTAAGCAAAGCGAGAGATAAACTTCTAGCTACACAAGCAAGAAGGCAATTAGAAAGCTACACAAGCTATCTAAATACAAGAGCAACTACACAAGTAAGATATATATATAAGAATATAAATACAAGCTTGTGAAGAGAATTGCAAACCACCGCGAAGTGTGGAACAAGATGACACGACGATTTTTCACCTGGTTCACTTGGTTGCCACCAAGCTACGTCCCGTTGTGTCGACCACCACCCTAGTGATTCCTCCGGTGTGACTCGCAAGCCACTTGCCTCGCAAAGCACTCCCTCGCAAGGGAACCGCGAGCGAACCCACACACAATTGGTTCTTCGGTATGACTCGCAAGCCAGTTGCCTCACAAGGCAAGCTCTCTCAAGAGCACCGCAAGATCCCGCTGTGTTGAGTGAGGTAACTTAATGACACGAGCAATCCACTAGCGTTACTCTTCGTGATCCCCGCGAGGTGACCACCAACCTCTCACAAATCAACCTTCGGAGCACCACACAATCTCCGTTGCGTGTCTCATGAAGTCTCCAACCACCAAGCCGTCTAGGAGGTGGCAACCTCCAAGAGTAACAAGCTTGCAAGCTTGCAACACGAACACCTAGTGCCACACGATGCTATCTCTCAAAGCAATCGCACTAGAATCGCTCACTCACACTATCGAATGATCTCCTATCAAGCATATATGAGTTAGAGGGCTCCTAAGCACCACAAAGCAAGCCACCTGGGCCCTTGTGTGCTCAGCAACATCAAATGGCCGGCCACCCCTCTTATTTATAGCCCCCATGGGCTAAAGAACCATTACATTCAAATTCAGGTGGCATACCGGAACTTTCGGTGAAGCCCTGCCGGAACTTCTGATCAGAACAAACATAGCCGCTGTGAAAGATTCCCTAGAAAACACATACTTCGGACGCCTACCGGAACTTCTGGTCACCTAACCGGAACTTCCGGTCGTCCACGGAACTCCGTTTTCGATGATCTTGGACTCTATGGAAAGCTTATTCAGAGGGATACACAACCCACATAGCCACTTGATCCAAAACGCAAAGGATGAAAGTAGTTTTCCAATCCAAGAGCCATCAACTCTCTTTTTCAACGCAAGAGTTCGCGAAAACATCTCCAACACCTTCTCCTTTGCAAACGTGCCAACACCACCAAGTGTACATCACCATGTGCGTGTGTGTTAGCATTTTCACAATCGTTTTCAAAGGATTTTCTCTTAATCTCACAACGCGCGATCCTAGCATCGCAATGTTAGATCGCTCAAGTGGCACTAGATGACCGATATGCAAACTCGTTTTCCCCTCTTGATAGTACGGCCTATCAAGCCTAAATGCGGTCATCAACTTCTCTAAACACCTCATGACCGGTGAAATGAAATGCCCTAGCTTATACCTTTGCCTTGCATCTTCATTTCCACCGTCACCTCCAATGTGCCAATACACCGCGTGCATGACACGCTCAACAAATGATATGATTCAATTCACATCATCACATGACCGTCTTGATCCATCGATCTTGACTTCACTTGCTCTTCTCCGTTGCGTTGGTCCATCGGCGCCAAGTCTTGCCCAAGCTTCACCGTCGCACGGTCCTTCGCTTCAAAGCCTCAACTTGCCCTTCACACTTGCAACCGGTCCTTCGAGCCAAGCCTCATCTTGATCTTCACCATGCTTAGGTCACATGACTCCATGTCATGTCTCATATGCAATAAGATCCTTCAACATTCAACCCTCTATGTCCATCGATCCTTGACTTTACTTGCTCTTCACCGTTGGGGCAATTTATCAGCGCCAAGTCTTGATCTTCACCTCTTGGTCACATACAAGTACCTGTGGACTAATCCTGTTTATCTCAACCATATACATATTAGTCCACCTAAAGTTGTCACTCAATTACCAAAACCAAACATGGGACTTTCAATCTTCCCCTTTCAATCTTCCCCTTTTTGGTAATTGATGACAAATCTACAAAGATATGGAATTTAAGAATATTGGACTCTATGCCACTTATCCAACATTAAGCTCAATGTTATGATTTGGAGAAGTACCACAAAGTCAACTTGGTAGTGATAGCTCCCTCGACATGTGTGCTTCAATGATTTGAATTCAAGCTTACACACATGCATAAATATGAAAATTTTGGGAGAGTTAGCACTACTAAGTGATGCTAAGGTATATAGGATAAACCTTTGAAGCGTGATATAACAATCGCAGTTGCACCATTGAGTTCATCCTTAGCATCATGGTTAGCTAGATATCACATAAAACACACTAGATACCTCATGAGATCTATATTATAAACAAGGTTCTAGTACCACATGAAAGAACACATATCTAGCTATACCATCCTATGCATGCTAGTTATCAAATCATCAATCAAGTTCTATGACTAGCATACACCACACAAGCAATGCATATTGAATTTAAAAACTTATGCAAATGCAAGCAAGCACATGAATATGCACATGTCAAATGCAATCAACCAAGTTCATGAGCTTGCTCCCCCTGTTTGTGTGCTTTTCTTGTCCAAGAATTCTTGATCCCCTTCCATTATTCAATGTTGCTCCCTCTTGGTCCATGTCCATTGTCTTCTCTCCATCTTGATCCAATGTACATTTCTCTCCCTATTTCTAGAGTATGCCTCTTGCATATCTTTGTACATTTCTCTTCCCCTTTGTCATCAATTACCATAAAGGTATTTCAAAACACTTCAAAAATAAACTTCTTGATGCAAAGGGTTGGAACTAGGGGTTAATGGTTGATTCTTGAATCTTCAATTTTTGGTGGACACACCTGTTGGAATGACACCACTTGTAAATACCATATGTAGTTGCATGAAACCACTTAGAATTACCACATGTAGGTTACTTGAAAGATCTTTGACCTTGATACCAATGAGTTGGGGAAACTCCCCCTATGTCAAAGCATGGGTCAACTAATCTTATAGATGAGGGTAGTTTTTTTGATTGATCACTTAAAGTTGAGGATCACTTGTGGAACCATCTTCTTGATGTACTAGATACCACTTATATGAAGCCTTATATTCCATGGGTAGGTGATATTCTCGACATATATTGCAAGAACTAGCATTATGGTAACCACTTATTGAATTTGTCAATTATAACCAATTCTTGAACATTTGACATCTTTATGAGCTTCTTCATTATTGACTTTAACTAAAATATTTTGCCCATAAGCTTTCAAGTCCGGTTTGAACCAATGACAAGCTTCTTCACACCTCACTAGAAGGGTTATCTTGACAATGTTGTACTTGTCACTTATGTGCAATCCAAAATAGATCAAGTACTTGGGTTCACTAGCTCATGAACAAAACCATATTCGTACTACTAGATCAAATAACCAATCAAGCAATAGTGGTAGACTATAAATTATAAACATTTTATTTGTCATGCATGATCATAGTAAGCATGTACTATATGCACTAACCGCATACTAGTGAGGAATGAAATGATCATGCACATTACAATGATACCTTTGCTATGATGGAATAGAGGATAGTCATTTAGATTTCAATTTCATTACACCAATAGCAATGTGAAGTCCAGTTATAAGATTGATGAAGTCGATAGATACCGATTAGAATTTTATGCTTCATCCATATGAATTGAGAACCACTAATGATCAAGTGCACTCTTCTTGTGTGGTTGGCTTGCTTCTTCTTTTGGTCTTGATGCTTGCATGAGTGAATACCACTTGTAATATCACTTGATTTGTCATGTATTGCTCTCTGTTGGATGTTGCTTGCTTTCTTGATCAACCCTTTTGATTGCTTCAACTAAGCATCATCTCCAATAATCCTTAGATTACCACTTCCATATTAGCCTTCCAAGTATCCCACTTGGTTTACCCACTCATGGGCGGCATGCCCCTCGAGAAGAAGTGATCTCTCCAAGAACTATCCTTGATACTTACTTGAATTACCTTCGTTTGATTGATCATATACTCATCTTGATAAATAATATTCAATTCTTCTTTAAGTCCTTCTCTTTGTTGTTTAAGTTCTTTTCTTTCTTCCAAATGATCTTCAATTGTCACTAGAACTTAAACTTCCATCTTGCTCATGATCTTGATCTTGATCTTTAATTTGAGTACTAAATGTTCTAACAAATACTCTCTCTAATCAAATGACCTTGTACTCATTTCTTGTTATGCTTCTAGATTAGATCAAAACCAAACATAGGTTTCTCAACCACTTATAATCATGATTCCAACTTGAGGACCTTTCAATTTGAGTGACTTATGATTTATCTAAAGTTTATCACTTTTCTGGCAGATTCTGTACCCTTCAAAGAATGATCCATATCTCCCAAATTACAGATCCAAATGCCATGAAATTTGGTGGAGATGTGCAACACTAAGTCTTCTAGTAGTGGTAAAAATTTGAGCTTCATTAGCCTTCTAGGTTGCTACCAGATTTCACATCTTTCCATATTGCTACATGCTGAAAACTGCTCACTAAGCTGAAAAGATCTACTCCAAAACCAAAGTGATCCTTATCCAATTCTCATGAAATTTATACAACATAGTGTATCATAAGTGTAGAACATGTATACCAAATTTTAAGCCATTCCAAATAGATTTGATTCATCAATCATGGCTATCTTCATAGCTAGCTCAGATTTTGAATAATGAACATATTTAAGCAAATTTAGCTATGCTTTCTCAAAAGTGAATCAAACTTAATTTTAACTTGTTTGAATACCAACACAAGACATAGATCCATTTATATCACTCACTAAAAGTCATCTTGTGATCATATCCATCCAAATAAATCCAAATTTGACTACTAGGCATTTAATCCATTCAAACATCTCATAGCAAGCAACATGTGCATATATATCTAATTCAATCAACTCATATGCACCCAAAAGAACTAGATCAACTATGGATATACCTTGATAGATCATGATCATCCAAAGCAAGCTTCTACTCAAATATTTGCAGGCCATCAACTAAATCATCAAATCACCACAACTTGAATTATAGCACTTGTATATTGTAGCACATTTGGACTTCACTTATCATGACTTGGCATTGGATTGAGATAAGCACTAAGCTTAAATGCTTGACTCAATCAAATGATGAATGATATGAAATCAATTGAATCAAGTCTCTAATGCCATGGTACCTATAAATATTCAACCACTTTTTGATGGTACCCAAACTAGTTTGGGTCCTCTCAAGTTAGGAGCAACATACTTAGACAATGCCTTAGTATGAGTAGCGAGATGTTTTGCCATAGCAACCGTAGAGGTACCATCACCATCCTTCCTAAGCATATTATTTGCAAGAATTGAAATGGTCTTAGGAGTTTTACCTAGGGGACATTAATGAGCCATGTGTCCTATTTCCCGGCATGAGTAGCATCTTCTCTTTGGTTGATCCTTTTTGTCCTTACTCATGTGATGCTTCTCATTGCCTTGCCTCTCATGATTTGCTTGTGCCTTCTTCTCAAGCTTGGTAGGACACCCCGAGGCAAAGTGTCCCATATCTCCACATTCAAAGCACTTGATGTGAGCCAAATTCCTCTTCTCTTGACTCTTGCTCATCATCATCTTGTTGGCATCATGGATATGAGTTTGATGCCTTGCATAAGCTCTTCCACCCCTTCTTGTTTTCTTCTTCATCTTCAATTCATCAATTTTTCTTCATGGTTGATCTTGACTTGATCTTGGGGCTTCTTTTCTTGCTTAACTTGTGGCTTTTCTTGAGTTGGGAAAGCATTTGCAAGATGTCCTATTTCATGGCATAGATAGCACATGAAATAAGATACCTTTTCCTCTTCTCGCCTCTTTATCTTCAATGCCAACTTTCTTGCTCCTTTGGTCAACTTCTTCATTCCGTATCCAAGACCACTCTTGTCATTGAGGTTTCTTGGATTCTTCAATAATTTTCCAAAGAGGACCTTAGAGTTGTAACACCTCTCTAACTTGTTGCTCAACTTCTCCACTTTCTTTTTGAGCTCATTATTCTCCTTCAAAAGGTTAGTCTCACAAGACATAGAGGAATAACAAGCATCTAAATGTGAAGAACATGGCAAAGATAATATATCATCGCAAGAGGTGGATACATGCTTCTTCCCTACATCACAAGGGTTAGTAACAATATGTGATTGATCATTTGTCCCATGTGATGAGCTCTCACTAGTTTTAATATTATCATTGGAAAACTTCTTAGTGAGAAAAGCATGTAACAAATTATCATGAGCAACACTTAGTTCCTCATGAGCCAATTTTAGCACA
>CM041647.1:9416864-9463088 GCA_023333625.1 Bothriochloa decipiens
CGCAGGTCAGCGAGAACGCGCACTCCGACCAGTCATCCGCCGCCGCCGCCGCCGCCTCCACCGGCATCATCTCGTCACCAGTCACCACGCTTATATAGTCGATTAGTTATAGTGCACGTCGAGCAAAGCAAGAACCATGCGCGAGGGGCGAGAGCTCTGGAATATATGGTGCTATGGTGGTCGGCGGCGAGGTGGCGGCGGCGGAGGCGGCCGTGGAAGAGGCCGGAGTGATGGCGAGAGTGAGACGGCAACCGAAGCCTCCTCCTCCCCCTATTTAACTGCCTCTGGCTTTTTAACCGCTCTGTTTTTTTTTCTTTTTTTTGAAAAAACAACTGTGTGTGTTCCAAACTTCCAATGTTACCCTCTGCATTTCTGGACACTGACAGTTTTGGTAAAACCTTGCTTTGCGATGGTATAAACTTTGACAGTTTTTGGTAAAAAAAAGTTTTCACCTTGGGCTAAGAGTACTGTACTAGTACGGACTACGGAACTGTGAGGCACCATTCATGTCGTGCATCTGTCTCCGAATGATTATTCACGCTAAAGGTGAGCCAGATTACTGTTATGACCCATGCATTTGGAACTCTTAAAAAGAATATATGTGATACAAAAGGTTTGGAGATCCATGTAATAATCACACAGAGTCAAGATTACACTACTCTAAGGGCCTACATGGAGAGTTAGCTGCTCCATCTCTAAAAAAAAAATCAAACACTAGATTCATTTAGATCCATGATGGAACAGCTCTATTGTGCATCTGAGCTCCCGCAAACCTTGTCTGTGGCATCTCTGCCTCCAACATTTGTTCAAGTAGATAAACATATATACGCACTCATACACATCACACATATACATAAATTTTGGGTACCATTGGTAATTCGGGTAGTGGGATCAACACCCAAACTACCATAAGTAATTGACTTTTCCTATTTATACAATGACAGATTTTTTTTTAGTACTGAATTTGTCAAATTTATATATATGTTTGATTGTGCTTTAGGATTATGCTATAACTGTCACAATTTTTTATTGCGAAAATACAACTGTCAATATTAGGTTGCATTTTAAAAATGACTAGACACTCCCTATGTAATTTTGGGTACCTAGGGTTACTATCCAAAATTGCAATCTAGATTTCAGGTTGGGGTCTAGATAATTTGAGTTCATGGATTAAACGTTGGGTTTTATGCCCACCCCTCGAGGCGAGAGTGAGGAAAGCAGAGCGAGAGATCTACAGAGAAATTAACATTTGTAATATCAGATATAGAGGACTTGTAACCAGCCATAGGTCTTGATTTGGCATGATGACAAGATGTTTTAGTTTGCAACACAATCTAAAAGAAGAAAGAAGAAAAATTCTTAGTCATGAAACTTTATACCTGCTTTCTCTGTTACCCTTTATTTTTATAAATATCTTGTAGGGGGTTAAAACCTCTCATGTTTCATAAAAAAATAAAAAGAAAAATGCCTTATAGGATTTGTAACTAGCCATAGGGCTTAATTGGGCATCGATGCGAAATGTTCGAGTTTGTGACACCATTTCTAAGAAGGAAGAAGAGAAGCGCCCAATGATGCAGAGTATTATTTTGGAGTTTTAGTTCGTGGTTTTGGAAAGCTTTGAGATGTTTTGATGCAACAAATCTTGTAGTTTCTCAAACCATGGTATTGCTAAAACTACATTATATTTTAAGATTAAAAAACTGAACTCTACACGACTTTTTTGAGTTTCTCTCAAAAGTCAAAAGCTATGATATGTAAAAGGCCCCTAAGTGTTATCATATATAAGCAATCTTGTGCTCTGCATTCCTTCGGATATTTGATACATTGAAAATAATAATCCAAGGTAATTAATCTTGCAACTTCACCAGATTAAGAAAGAAGACCCCGTTCGCTGTATTTTTGCATAAGCTCTAACAGATCTTCTTTTCAATCAACATTCTCTTAAATCTCAATCTCTCCAAAATATTATCCTTGCAGTCATAGCTAGTAGAGCTGCTCTTGGCATATACATGCCCTTTTGGATCAAAGGGACTAATTACTATGATTAGTTGAACCCAAACAGCCAAATAGGTCTAGCTAACTGTTAACTAAATACCCGACTATTAACAATTATTTCACTAGTTGGACCAAACTAGCTAATAGTAAATATTAGTTGTGACTACCTAGCTGCCAAACAGGATCTAAGTAAGTGCGGCTTTAGGTTTCATGCGACAGGATCGTACACGCAAGATTTATAGGTTTAGCATGCAACAGTGTGCATCTAATTGTCCATATGCTCATTTCAAAGAGAGGAAAAAAAATAAAGCAAAACAATATCCACAAGCTCCAGCTGACAAGGCATGCTTACTCCTGAAATGTTTTTATTCAGATAAAGATTTATCTGTCGCGGGGAAGCCCTAGAAAATCTAGTGTGTGGAAAAGGCAGGCTGCAGGCTCTCTGTATAAAATATATGTACACAAAAGGATGGATTCGCTTGAGAGACCAATCACTAATCCCAACTACCTCCCAGCATCATCTGTCCCAGAAATTCTTAATGACACATCCAAAAAAATTCGAAAAAGAAACAAGATTGCAACGCTCCTCCTGCAGAAATGTACACGCGGTGAGACAAATCACCCGGTTTGGACACTAACCCGTGTGGGCCCCGCCCGGCGGCCACACACAAATCCAGAAAGCGAAGAGCCATCTGAAAGCGAGCAGACATAATAGAGACACAGCGTGGTATCTGCTCAGGAATCATGAGGCTAATCTATAGCATCTTGCCACACCACACAAAAATCCCATCACAAAATTTCAGAAGCTTTATTGTCGCAGCAAACACTTTTACAGACAGTCTAGTACTAAAGTTCAAACCTTGTGAAAAATGAGCTGGATCATTTTGACCGAAAAATGGTGAAATACCATGGAACTAAACCTTTGCAGTAGGTGTTCCAAATGTCCATTTGCATGATAAGAAGTATATAAATTTTCCATGCTCGTGAACTAGGGCACGCTGTCTGCAGAAGTCGCTATCATACTACATCCACAACAGCGGGGACATGCATGAGATATATATAATCACATAGATAGAGTAGATATATAGATACATATATGTTAATATATATATATATGTACAGTACATATATATGTTAATATATATATATGTACAGTACATATATGAGGTCACATGACAGAGGCTGAGGATGCAAAAATGGTGGGAAGGCAGTGAGCAAAACGCATGATTCAAGGGCCGGTGTTTTGGACTACCGCGGAGCAGTGCCAGTTCTACACGCATACATCGTCCAAGATGCGCCGATAGCTGCCATATATTCCAATACAAAATACGCTGAGGGAAGGTGCCAAGATTTGGCCAGAGCTCAGCTCACTGAGATCAAGGAGCCATGCATGGATTGGACCACCGCCCGCGTTTGGCGATCGATTCAGATAACAAGACGAGCGGGAATTCGCGCCTGAAAACGAAGGGTCGGTGCATGAGGTTCATCGGGAGTTCTGAAACCTGACCTGAATCCTTCGCTAGTCTGCTTTGGCCTCGGTTCTTCCGACGAACTCTGCAAAAAAAACAGAAACCATGAACAATTCAGGCTGTGTTTAGTTACTCAGAAATCATCTCAAAATTTACTATGCAAAATTTCTATCACCTATCACATTAAAATGCCGACACATGCATGGAGTACTAAATGTAGATAAAATTAAAAACTAATTACACGATTTTATTATACTTTACGAAACGAATATTTTGAGTCTAGTTACTCAAAGTTTGGATAATTTTTACTAAATACAAACAAAAGGCCACAGTGCGCTGAGGTGACACGAGATGACATTTCCTTTTAAAATTCGCGGAACTAAACACAGCCTCAGAGGAGATGCATCAATTTGAATGCTTTGCAGTCAATTGACCACGAAGAATCATCATCAGTATTTCAGCTTCACTGCTGCAGCAGCGTTGATCCACTGTGACCGACGGTCCTCCATGTGGAACCAGCACCCAGCACGCTGCATTAAAGATTGTAAAGGCACCCTGCACAACAATGTCGCCTGTGGCGGACAATTGTACTACATGAATGGTACAAAACAAACCTGCCACCGCTATTTGAATCCGAATTCATCGACACGCATTTATGGATCGCAAGCAAGCAGGTATGTGTCACGAATCAAGCAACCCACGATACATCTTGTCAAGTTTACTACAGCGCCCTGCATAGCCCAGCCCCTGAATTCAGGCTCCCCAGCCCCCACAGGGGCCACACTAGACAGAGAGAAAGCCGGGCAGCCGGCCATGTATGAATCCTACTATTCAGAAAACAATTCAAGGATCAAGCCACAAGTCACAAGAACCCGTCATCAGTCTTCCAAATCACTAGTATTAGGAAAACGTAATGCAGATCAGAGGTCTTCAATGTGTGCACCCTGCACCCACACCTACTTTGATGAAACAAGGTTCAGAAACTGCACTGATGCTATCTACTGTGCCACTTGCAGATTTTTTTCCCCCACTCACCAATGTTTTCTTTGACCAATGCTTCAAAGCTTTTGGATCAAAGCATGATGAAAAAAAAACAAACGAAAACCCAGGTTTGGTCATGTCAATGTCACAGACTCACATAGGGGGCCCTTGGCTTCTTGCCCCCATCCCCATATTTCAATGACAGCAGGGGGCTGCGCCAATCGCTAGGGGACACAATGGGCCTTTGCGTGTTACAATGAAGTAAGCTAAAGTGGGCACTGTGTGGATGGAGGCCTTGTAATAATAATAAACACACTAAAGTCACACGGTGCCTAAACTCTACAAGTGCACTCTACAAGTGCCAAACTTGAACATGCTACTTGTAGCATTTGCTTAGATTAGCCTTTTGAGTCACCATAACACCAATGATGATATAGTATGAACTGTTCAATATGAAAATCTAGGTAGTAGTAGAAGGAGCAAATCTGGTAGCCCTATAGTTTACCTTTTGCTTCCAGGCCTATTTGGGGTCAGTCAGTCTTGCTGGTTGCTGCCCAGACCCCAGAGACAAAACAATTGTCGATGATGCTGTTGATGCTGGTACACGCAGTACCACTGCACTGCAATGTCAAGGACAACAATACCTCAAGGATGGGTTGATTGGATAGCTCAGAACAGAGTGCCTGCCAGCCGACCCATGCTGCATAGATCCAGAGATTTTAAAGGAGTTCAAAAGTAATTTGAGTGGCAATTGCAAATAACTTTGATCCTTCAAAACAGGCAAAAAAAAAAAACAATGACTTATTAAGCTGGTGAAAAGAAATAGAAACCAAAGCAACCAACATCCTCACAGAGATTTATAGACCATTTTCATGGACTCTTAATCGATATCCGCATTGTTTATTCTTATACTCTGATGATTGAACAGCGAAGAACATTTGAAAGTTTTGTCAAACTCTGCCAGAATCCATCAACATCAGCTATCAACCGGGGGTAGTCGGTTTTATAAATTCTGTTCCAACCATCTAAAATGAAAGCCTTGTAGGCCCTTGGGGGGCTTTGTATGCATTTGTGTTGCCATCATTGATGAAAAGCTGGATAAGCCCTTGCACGTTGGCTAAGATTACTGGTCAGGCTTTATGCCAACCCAATCAGATTAAAGTGGCGCTCAAAAAAAAAAATCAGATTAAAGTGGCTAACCAAAAGGTCTAACCTTTACAAGCTTTAACCTAATTGCTTATATGATATAGGTTCCCAATGTTTGACCAGTGTATGGGCTCAGCAACACTGAGCAGTGCACATGGATGCGAGCACGCATGCGATGCACTTCACAGTTGTAACGTGGTAGCTACTAGCCATTAGATGAGACAATGCACTAGAATGCAGGGGAAAAGACAGCCAAAGGTATAGTATAAATGACTTACTGTACTCACTGGGATGAAATATAAGTTACATGATAATGCGGTGAAAAGCAAGTTGATAAGATAGTTGCACAAAGAAAAATGCAAGGGACCACTTATCTGCAGTGTCATTACCATTTTATTTCCTGCAACTGCATAGGTATTATACATTTGTGTCATGTGAATACGCTTTGCATTTTGCATTGAGAATAGGATGTGTATCCCTTCAGGCCTACAAGGGACAAAGATGCAGCACTTAAATGTATACGTCCCAAAAGCACCACTCGCATCGTATACAAAGGGGAAACTGATTATAACCACAGTACATATTATATAGAAAATGAATTTAGGGGGATAAATTCATCTTGTTACAATGTTTGCTGGCAGAATAGCTGGCACAGCAGAGGAGATGAGACCAATTGATAATCACATGTAAATGGGAAACATTCAGCACTCCAACCTGTGCTGTCTACATAAAATCAGTGGAAACTTGCTGGCAAGTAATGATTTGCCTCATCACTATACAGATCCCAGATGAGTTTGAGAATATCAGGAGCTGAACACACTAGTAACACTGGTTTCGTCAAGGGAAAAAAGGAAACACTGTTGTCCATGAGTTTGGCATGTTTCTGTGTTTGGTGCAATTAGAATTGGTATGTCTACTTGTACAACAAACAAAATACGGAGTATGTCAGTAGAAATCAGCATTCGGATATTCCATATGAATTAAACATCGTGACAACAAATTATGTCATGAAATCAGAGATTAATATCAGTTTTCATCATCTTCATCCAGCAGGTACTCCGCTATCTGATCTCTGAAATAAACAATTTACCATATCAGTGCACTTGAAAGAATGAACAGGACATAATATTAATAAATGAATAGTGCCCAACATACAGAAATACACCGAACATGTTTGCCTTAGTAAATCACTCATAACATGCACTGAATATTCCCAGACAATGAGGGCAGCCTGTAAAGAAAGATACATCAGCCTCACCTTAGTGAGCCATGGCTGGCAGATGCAGTGTCCACTTTCTCAGTCCAAAACTTCGGTAGTAGTGAAAAGAAATGTCCATGCATATCTGTAGCTGCTGGGAGAATCTGGAAATGGCAGCTTTGACAACAATGAGCAGTATACAGATCAATTTCCTTCTGAGCCTTGTGCTTTGTGTTTTCCAAATTCTGCAGTTCTGATTCACTGAACGGGCTTCCACATATCAGGCAAAGAATCTCAGGAAAAGTAGACTCGTTGGCATCAACGTTCTGAAACTTGGGACGAAGCCGTGATGGCAGGAAATCATGGTAGCCGTTTGCTGAGAACTTGTTAAAAGAGAATGGCTTAAGCTTTTGTGCAGTTCTCAAAATGGTATGCTCTCGAGAAGGGTTCTCTTCCTGTAAATAGAAATGAGAAAATGTTCAAAACTATGGCTTGTGCTGCCCCACAAAGAATTCATAAAAGTATTCATCAAACAAGAGTACAGCTTCAGCTCAAATACAGAATAGCTAAAACTTTTAAGTCGGTAAGAAAGTAACATGCAAAGAACAAGAGTCCCTACCCTTAGCCGTGAAACAAAGGAAGCAACTAAGCCGTTGATGCCACTACAAGGCCTATCCAGAAGTTGTGTCTTCAAACTGACCAGAGAACACATTATAAGAAAAACCACTGCAAGAACAACAGTCAAATACACTAGTAAGCGAGTGTTTTATCTTACCTATCAAGTTCACAGAGCAAGTTAAGCTCTTGGGCCAGGCAATCATGAAGTGGAAGAACCATGGGTATTTCCCACCGTGTGTCAACATACTGGACATCAGCTGGTAAAGCGTAGCCTTGCCCCTTCAAAAATTTGTAATACCATTATGCTCTCAGCGCTTTCTCATGTTCTTTTCAAGAAAGATCAAACATCACTGGATCAACTATATACCTTCACGGTTGCAGATAGCACATGGCATGCTATTCCAGAAGCACACGTTCCCATCATGATCTTGGTGTAACCATTTTCTAGCGCAATCTGAGCAAAATATCAGAAATGAAATGGTAATATCAACCAATATAAAGATAAAAACATGTGAAAACATAGACAAGCATTGTAGGGAAGCACCTTCTGCAGTGAAAGCATGCGCAGGCACCGAATAAAGTCGTCCCTACCCGTCTCATCATTGATCACACTGACCAGCTCCTTCAGCCTGGCCGCCTTGTCATCTGAATCAGACGAGATCACATCCTCAAGAGGGGCGACGTGCAATCGCTTATCCCCTGGTGACAAACTCGACACGATCGACTTGATATCTTCAATCGCTGTGTCGATTTCGTGCCCCGGCCTCACTGAAAGCACGCTCTCGTCGATGAATGCCACGCCAAGACTGAAGGCCGGCAGGGCCTGAGAGTTGCTCGTCTCCCAGCTTTGGATCGCCTTGGATTGCATCTCGTGTATGAATTGCAGAGCCACCCTATGTTTGTGCCGCAACATTTCAACTCAGTGGCTCATAACATAATCATTCTAGTGAATGGAGCAACATAAAAACAGCCTAACTGATTATCCTGCCACCCATTATTACTTTGTAAATCTTTGTAAATTGTAATATAGGTCGAACCTAATGCTGTATTGATCTTTTTCCTTTCGAACTGTTTTCTATTGATCTTTCGTTACTGAGCACAGGTTTGCCCAAATTACCCGTATATAAGTAATGAAGGGGGAAATAGGGAGGACTGGGGACCTGGAGGCGGGACCGCCGGAGAAGGCGAGGAGGACGGCGTCCGTGGGGCGCACCATGGCGTTGCTCGTGACGGCGAGCTTGAACTTGCCGAAGAGGTGCGCCCGGAAGCAGTCGGTGCACATGCCGACGCCCCCGGCCACCGCGACGGCCGCGCCGCCGCCGTCGCACTTGCCGCACGTGGCGGCGGCGGCCGCGGTGGAGATCGAAAGGCGTCCCATGCTCTCGGCCGGAGCATCCCCCTCGCCGCCTGCGGAGGAGGAGCACTGCGGGCCGCAGCCGGCGCCGCCGCTGGCTGAGGCGGCGGCTGCCATGGCGGGCGCGAGGAGAGGGAGACGTGGATCGGATTAGGGGTTTGGGGAATTTGGAACTGGAATTCCCTTCTCGCCTCACGTGCGTCGGTGCGTGTGCGAAATGTTTGTTGGGCTTATGCTAAAAAAACAACGTTTGTTGGGCTTAGTTTTGGGCTCATCTGGAGCTGGGATGGACAAATAAGGGCCAAAGTAAGCCCACAATGATAGACCTCCTGAGTCCTGAATTTTTTTTTATTCTCTAAGTCCTGAATTATTACCGTAGTGTGATTTTTCTCCTTATATAGCTGATCCTAACAGGTGGCTGGTGTGGGAATAAAGGAAGTTGGAACAACCCATAACTCTTTGCATGTCATGTCTCATATGCAAATAAGCTCCTTCATAATAATTATCTTTGGACTAATCCCTTATATATCTCATGTAACCACATATTAGTCTACCTAAGTTATCACTCAATTAATAGAACTAAACAAGGACCTTTCATTTGGAGTGGTAAATACTTCATATAGTTTTTAAGTCAAAAATATCCCAAAGCTTTTATAAATTATTAAAAATACAAAGATATATTAGAATACTCAAAATCCAAATAAAATATTTATAGCTCATAAAAATATCTCTAGATGCTTCAAAAATAATATATTTAGCTGTATGCAAATAGAAAGATATCTAAAAAATCTGATTTAGTAGTTCAAGGAGTAAAATCGTACTACAAAAATAGTTCAGGGAGGTATAATATAAACTTTGTCCATGATGATATGTTACCTATGTTACTTAATTTCTAGTACTGTAATCTGATTTTCCTCCTTAAACTACAAACTGCCTCTTATCTCTTGAACTCTCGAGATTGTTCAAATCACCTCAATGCCCCGTTTTGGAGTGGTTTTGTGATTTTAAGTTTAAAAAATCAATAAATACTTGATATGGTTTTTAAACCACAAAAATGTCTTTACACCTTAAGACATGAAAAAAATAGAGATAGATTGGGATATGAAAATCTAAATAAAAATATTAAAAGCTTGAGAAAATATCTGTAAATGCGCCAAAAAATATATTGAACTCTAGAACAATAAAACATCCAGGAACTATAGAAAAAAAATACCAAAACATTTTAATTGTGTGCAAATGTGTTCTAAAAATTTTGCAGCAAAAAATATGAGATGCAACATGCATTAATATCGAATGCATTCATGCTATGCGCTATGTTGGCTGCATGATATGTTTTATATGCAATAGTTCAGAAAGGTAGAATAGACTTTTCCTAATTCCTCTGGTCCAGGCCCATATCCCAGCATGACGATTCATGGCCAATGAATTGTTGATAAGTTGGGTGGAAATTTTGATACAAAATCAAGATGTCTCATATATTGTCAAGTTCAACAAATTTTTAAGAGATCCAACAAGGTCAACAAATGCATATCCTTTTTATCTATAGCTCTTCATTCAGCTATATGACCCTAAAAAAATGGCCCTTCGTTGTATGGCCCATTTTTGAACTTAGTTTTTTTTTGCGAGCATGAACTTAGTTGTTTATTAACAACCCTGAAATGAAATTTCATTGCCTCTATGTCTTCCGACCATTTTTATTACTTGATGGTGTTAAGTCAAGGTTAAAAAGACCATTTTACCCCTGATAAAAAAATAAAATGCAAAGTTTTGTTTTTTGTATATTTGGATTTTGGAACCATGCAAAGCTGGGGAAAGTGGGAGCTGCTATGTTACAGGCATCTGAGAATTGAGTTATTGCTCAGACCAATCTTGGACATCCGTTTCAGAACAAACGGGACATAGATCGTCTTCTTCCGGTCGCACTGGTGATATTATTCGGTCGCCAGGGAAGTAATCTAATTTCAGGCATCTGACCTTTAAGTGTGGGTAAAAATTGGATGACAGCTAGCTACTGGTGGTGCTTGAGCGAGAGAATGGTTTTGAAGAGTCCAGCAAGCACCCCAGCGATGGAGAACACCGCAACGATGGTCTTGTAGTTTCTGTAGAGGAATCTGTGGACGGCGATCCACACCCACCTCTCCTGCCTGTACTCGTGCAGGGTTTGGAACACCTCATAGTAGCGGTGACCGACGCGCAGGTCCGGTGCGGCGAACTTGAAGAACTGCAGCGTGCCCATGTCGCAGAAGGTGCTGTTGATGATGCCTTTGCCGCGCAGCTCCTTGACGTCTTCCTCCCGGTTGACGAGGCACGACAGGACGCAGACGTACGAGCTGACGGCGAAGTTGTCGGCCTGCGTCGCGCCCAGGCAAGCCTCGTACGCGGCCATGTTGACGAGCCAGCACGCGGTCAGGTTGTTGAGGACCATCGGTGCGAGGGAGAGCTGCCATGGCCATGGCCGCCACCGCTTCTCCACGCTCATGTCCCCGAACTTGGTCGTCTTGCTCGCCGTCATCTTGACGCCCATCTCTGCCAGCTCTACGGCGGTGGTGGAGTGGGACGACAGCCTGGGCACGCGGAGACTCTGCGTACGCGCCGCGCCCACCTGGCGGCGGTGGAAGAGGCCGAGGAGATGCGGCGGCGGCGGCGGGTCTCCGTGGCCATGGTTGTTTGATTCACCTCCACCTCCACTTGCACCCGACGACAAAGAAGATGCTTTGTCATCGTCGTCGTTGGCGACGTCGAAGGCGGAGGCCATGAGAGCGAGGAACCTGTCGACGGGCACGCCCGGCCTCATGTCCATGAGCGCCTGGAGCACAGCCCAGGGGATCTGGTTCTCGAACAGCATGACGTCCCTCGCGATGGCGTCGATGCGTGTGTGCACCTCCGCCCTGGACATGAGCGGGTCCTCCTCCGGCGGGGCGTCGGGGTCGTCGGGGCACATGGACACCATGAACTGCAACAGGAAGCAGCCGTCCAGGAACATCATGTCCGCCAGGGGTTTGTTGCTCATGCGATCGATCGTCCAGTCGCCAGCGTAGCACTTGCGAGCGGATCCCGCCAGCGAGAGCATCTTCTCACGGACTGCCGCCTCCACCTCCTCCACCTCCAGTGGCGGCTGGCTCTGGCTTGCCATCGCCACCCGACGACAAAACTCCTCCTTGGCGGTTCGCTTGGATTCTTCCATGGCCATGAGCTGTGGCGAGGCATGGTGATGATGATGGTATGGACCTATGGCCACGGCGGTCGGGGCGGCGATGCTCATGAGGTTGGCTCTTCTTGCCATGTTATTGTTCAGCAGACTTGACCATACCCTCTGTATCGTGGTGTCGCTGCTTCTCAGTGGCGTGTGATACGGATACGGATAATACGGGTATTTGACCTCCTCTGCTTTCTTCTTCTTCTCTTCTTCTTCATCTTTGCGTGGAGGCGGAGGCGGAGGTGGAGAATTTTTTGGACAAGATTCATCCACAGAAACTGAAACTGGAGTCGACACTCCACTAGAGCAGCAGGACAAGATTTCCTCATCTCCTCTTTCTGTTTCTGACATTGGTCGACGTCCTGATCGCAACTACATACAGAGATATATAGCCATTGCTGCAACCTGTAATGCAAGAAGATCGCAAAGTACATTGATATATATAGGCACAGACTCGAGTGGCCTTTCCTGTCACTGTCAGTCAAAGTTGGGGGGCTACAGCCTTCAAGTACACTGTTCCACTTCCACCAAATATCCAACTACGTAGCAATGAGTGAGATCTGAGGGTGACAGTCTCTGACCATGAAGACTCTCTGGTCAGCATACAAATTGAGATTATTGGCTACTTCTAACTTTGATGGACCAAACGCATTATTTTAATCTTGCTAGTTTTTTGTGGTTTATCTCTTGGCCGGCTACAAGAACCTTTCCTGAAAGAAAGAAGAGATCGATGGGGGTATCAGGCATCTAACATCACACACAAATCCATCGTAATTTTTTTTAAATTACACGTCAATGCAGACGTTCACGACACGCATTGTACATTCACCCCCAACAAACATATGTACGCAAACTCTACACCTAACACAGGCACAGATCCAGCATGGATGAAGCTATGTGGGCTCAACCAATCAAGCCCTCCTACCCACTAAACCTGTTGTTGAATTTTTTTATTAATAAATTTATTTTTTAAAAAAATTACAAAATTAGTCTACGTTTTTAAAAAATTACAGGATTAGGCGACCAGTCGCCCGTTGGAAGGGCGACTAGGCCAAGTTCGCCCGGCCAAAGGGCGACCGGGCCCAGGTCGCCCGGCCAAAGGGCGACCAGGCCCAGGTCGCCCGTCCAAATGGCGACCAGACTCAGGTCGTCCGGCCAAAGGGCGACCTGGTTTTTGGATTTTTTTTAAATAATATTTATTTATTTGGAAATTTTAGGAAAAATTTCGGTTTTTTAAATATTATTTATGTATTCGGAAATTTCAGAAAAAATATCGAAGTCAGAGAAATAGCAAAAATAATACGCAGTCATGCAATTGGCGTGCGAAAACGCTATTGTCGTGTGCTCGCCCAAGTTTAATAGATGAAAAAATACAACAGTGAAACATTAATTAAGTTCTAAAAACTAAAATAATATCAGTACAATATCATAGAAAACAACATCGGCGGCAAATCATACAAAACTAATATCGTCCACGCTTAGGTGCAACACCCCTAATCGTGCCAGGCTTTGGTGCTTTGCGGCCCGCTCGCACATGGCCGGCTGAGTAAGTAAGCGGCGAAGGAGGAACTGTAACACGTGCAGGACGGCCTCCAGCAGCAGGTGGTGTCGCGTACTCGTCCTGTGAGGGCTGTGTCTGTGGTGGTGCTTCACGTAGCTGCGATGACGCAAGTACGTCCGCCGGCTCCTGCTGCAGGTAACTCTCAAGGTCGAAGGTTGTCGGAGATCGCTGACGAAAAGTGTCAGCGTGCTCAGAGATGTCCGATCCCTCGTAGTCGTAACGGGTCGTCCCTAAACATATAAGACCAACGTTATGATAACGCTGATGGTAAAACTAATATATAACGTGTCGAACTCTTAAAAGTAGGTCATACCTGGAACCATGGGTACAGCGTGTGAAGAGGAACCTCCGAAATCGAACTGATGCCGCGAACCGTCAAAGTGCATACCTGACCATGCAGAGTGAATGTAATGTTACGAATAAAGCAGTATTAGATAATATAATTAAATTTCACCACTATATCGTACCTGTAGGCATGTGAGCAGGCTGCGAAGATGATCCAATGATATCGAACTCCGGACGCCAACCGGCAGAGTACGTAGGTGGACCTGAATAATGAAACTTATAAGTAACGAACAAGTTAGCATTACTACATACGAAGAAAATATAACTTACTCACCTGTTTGGTACGTAGGCCGCGGAGGTAGTGGCGCCGTCGGTCCGTCAGGCCTGTGTGTCACGTGTGAAGGTCGAGGGACGACATCCGGCTGTCGCCCGCAGGGCCGGCACGACGTCAACTTGACAATGTTTGCAGCAGAGTCGTACATCCTCTGGACCGCAGCGGTAAGCTCGTGGCTGGTCATCTGAATGCCCTCCCTCAACCGGTGCAAGAGCGATCCACCATCCACAGTGATACGGTGACCCATGTCGGCCTATTAACAAAACGAGAACATTGAAGTAATTACGATAAGAAAAATATTAAACGAAGTGGGTTGAAGTTCATAAAGATCGTACCGCCAACGACAACGCCTGATCTCTGTGCACAGGGTACGTGTCCGTCAACCTGGGGACGTGGGTCCGTGGCTCCGCTGGTGTATACGTGACTCTGATCCGTGTGCGAGGAATATACCAACGTAAGTAGTCCCCGTAAGCCTGCAAGGAAAACGGTCTGGGCTCGTAGGTCACATCATGTAGTGCGTTGGCCCACTCGTCGACCCACGGCTGTATACGAGAGGACCAAGTAACGCCTGCCGGTAGACCCCTCCGCACGTAACTATGGATTTCAAAACATATTAATTATCTTTCTATATATATTAAATACTCAATCAGAACGAATTAATTGTCTTATACTTACCCGTGCACGGAAAGAGGAACAATATGGGCAACCGGAAGTGGGAACGTCTGGTTACGACCAAACTGTCGCATCACTCTGTGAGGAGCGTAGTCCTCGACAAAGATGTCGAAAACGACAGCCTTACGTGTCATCCAGTACTCCTGATCCCTCGTGCAGAACGACGACAACCCATTAGGCGCTCGTACGATAATCTCCTCCATGCTGTAAGGTGTCCAGCGGACGTCGTCTGGCCTAATCCGGTCGAACGCCGCCATGTACTCAGGATAGGCTCTGTGAACCTGAATGTTTGCCCAAGTAGGCTGTATAGAAAATAATAGTAAGGTGCAATTTATTCAAAAATAAATAGAAACAGGTTCAACCGCGATATAGAAGACTTACCCGCCGCCGGACCCACAACGAACCCATCGTAGGGCCGTCCTCCTCCGTCTCCCCGTACAACCCTGCTCCGTAAGTCGAGAAATCCATGACTGGTCGTCCAATACTAAACCGCTCGTACGACCAGAGTTGAAGTAATAGTGGACAACCAGAGAGGATAGCTGACGGGTCGGTCTTTGTGCACGCATCACAAAGACCTCGGTACGTGGCTGCCAAGATAGCGGACGCCCAACTATACTGCGGCACGGCGTCGAGCGGTGCGTCCGCTATCTCGCGCGCGAAGTGGATCAAGTGCTTCGCGACAGAGTTCCCATGCGACGATGTGAACATTATCCAACCAAACAACCACAACAGATAGGCCTCCAAGTGCCTCGACACAGTGGCCTCATCCGCCGCAGGGTGGATATACTCGGCCTGAATTAGAAAACAGAAGTTCAAATTTCATTTAACATACATATGAATATTTGATGTTAATGAACTATATCATAGTGTTATCTATTTACCTGAAACTGCAAGAGCCAGGTCTTCGTAGGCCCGTGATGCTGGTTTTCAGCAAGAGTTTGATACTCTGGAGCGTCTGGTCGACGCACAACACCCTCGAAACGGACTAGAAGGTCCTCACGCCAAGTGGCCTCCACGTCTGGACGGCTGACGGCCTGTCCAGCAGTGGTGACACCAAGTAAGTAGGAGACGTCCTCGAGTGTGGGAGTCATCTCCCCGCAAGGAAAGTGGAACGTGTGCGTCTCAGGCCTCCAGCGGTCCACCAATGCCGCAAGTAAGGAACGGTCAAAGTTGAACCGTGTCACCGCATCGGCCGGGGCCTCAACAGCACTAGCCTGCACAAGCCTACACAGAGGCAGTAGACCAGCTGCTCGTAGCCTGTAGCAAATACAACATTTATATATAAATATATATTACCAAATCGTCTGTATGAGTAAAACAAATAAGTGAACGTGTTATCATGCATACCTCGGTATCCATCGCTCGTCGAGCCGCCACAACTCCTGAGGTACCCTAGGCCGTAGAACAGGTAGCTCAGCACCTGTCACAGCACTCAAGTAGGACCGGTGGCGCTGGTCCAACTGTGCGTCCAACAACTCCAAGTGTCCCTCATCCATCGCCATACCTAAAATATCTTAATAATGTAAAAAAATAATGCATAAATATAATTAATACTATGAAACAAAAAAATCAAAAAAAGCAGACATACTATTATTTTTAAAGAGCATTTTCGCCTTGATTCCGAAATCCACGACGTGCACGAGGGCGCCGGCCGTCTTGCGGATTCCCTGAAGGTCCTGCTTCTGCAGCTCCCTCTGTGGTGGTTGCACGCGTGCACTTTTTGTAAGTATGTCCTGTGCCATTGCACTTGGTGCACCGATGCTCCAGTCTTCCCACTTCTGAGTCATCCATATCATTTCTAATGCGCCGTGTCTTACGACGACCAGGCTTCTGTCTTAATTTGTCCTTATCGGGCCCCCGCAGGTAGTTACTTCCAGGATTGTTTGTAAAACTACCAAATATTGCGAAACCATAAATCTCTGCATTCCAGGTTGTCATGACTACCTCCTTCGTAAAATAATGTGAGACATACGGCTTCGGGGACAAATTAGTAAGTGAACAAGCTGCTATAACATGTGAGCACGGCCTGTGTAGAAGTTTCGGTTTCATGCACGAACAGCTGCATGAGTTATAACGAAGAACACACTCTTGTGCAATTCTCTCTCGATTGCCACCACGACGGCCCCGATCCCTACACAGAACTTCAAAGCGATTCTCTGCTGTGCCCATAGGATGTGCACGATGCAAGCTTGCCTTCTCCACCTTTTTTTTCATGTAATTTGTCATGAATGTTGAAAAAATCAATGTATTATCTGACATCGCATTAAAAGCAACCATATATCTTTCACGGAAGTACTTGCATGTTCCATGCAAAATACCCTCTACGATTGCTACAAGAGGTAATCCTCTCATGCCTCGAATGACCCAATTGTACACCTCCGCCAAATTTGTTGTCATTATTCCAAACCTCGCCCCATCTGTGTCATATAATAATGACCACTTCTCTTTTGGCTCATACTCAATCCAATCTGAGAAGCACCTGATTGATGACCCCGACCTCCGAACCACGTTCCTCAAGGCATCCGTTGGAAGGCCTGAAAGAGGAACAGACATATCATTCGGGTCTTGATTCGTACGAGTCGCTAACTCTTCTGTTTGCTTTGTTGTTAATTCATCAAGACGTTTCCACATTGTATTGAATTTTCTTTGTTGGTTCTGATTGCACAACCTCTTAAACATATTCATAAGGTGTTTATTTTTGAAATGGCTGAAAAAATTTGCACCCAAGTGCCTCATGCACCATCTTGATTGTATGTCCAACCATCGAGGAGGAAGATCACGCTCCACTGAACCATATTGCATATCCGTTATCGCCTTCAACAAACCGGCATGTCGGTCATGTATGACACAAACATTAGGTCGCCCTTGCACCACTGCTAACTTCACACACTCTAGAAACCAATACCAACTATCTGTGTTCTCACTTTCCACAAAAGCAAAAGCAACTGGTAGTACTTGATTATTCCCATCAACACCAATAGCAGTTAGAATCTGACCTTTATACTTTCCTGTTAGAAATGTACCATCCATGCATAAAACAGGTCTGCAATGACGAAATGCCATTATACATTGACCTAGTGCAAAAAAGGCTCGACGAAGTATTAACTTTCCGGCCTCTTTTGGATCAGACACATCCATGATATCATAATATGTACCAATATTTCTTTGTCTGATGGTTTCTAACAATCTTGGTAGGTTCTCATAAGATGCTTCGTATGAACCGAATCTCTTCTCAATGACCTTCTGTTTCGCTCGCCACGCCTTCGAATAGCTGATGGTGTATTTAAAATCTTCCTCTATAGTAGTCACTATAGATTTCGGCTCATACCTTAAATTATCAACAATTCAATTATACATGTACTCTGCAATGAAGCTCGATGTAAGAGCAGTATTGGACTTCTCTAATTCTTGTAACTCACATGTATGTTCTGTTACTATAGAGCACTTCCAAATTGTACTCCATTTTTGCTCATAAGCATGTACCCTAAATGGACAGTCCGAAAACACACATTTAACATCATATACTTTCTTGTTGGACTTCACAACTACAAAAGACCGCTTCATTGACAGAGACCAGTACTTCACGGCACTCATCACTTCATCTTTGCCTTTGTACATACCTCCCTCTACTAGTTCATTCTCATGATATTCCCACGGCACAGAATTTCCTTCGTTGATCATCAAATTCTTCGAACTGTTACTCTTCCACTCCAGTGGGACAGGAATTTCATTCTCATCTTCAGATGACTCAGTTTCAGATATATTCTCATTCTCCATATCTTCCATCGCCATCTCTTCAACTATATGTTCTATGCGCTCTCCTTCGTCCGCTTCACCCGTCGGTACCATAGATGACAGGTGATGATCACCCTCTTCATTATCTTCCTCATTATCATTGTCATTGTCATGGCTCGGACCTCCTTCTTCTTCTACACCGTGTACCTCATGAACCTCCTTCGTATATGCCTGAACAAGAAGGACTAGAGGCCACCCACGTTCTACAGCTTTGTTGACGTATTTTCTCTATGTTGATGTTGCATTAAGCGGTACTAACTCCCAAAAAGTGCCCTCCCGAGCACGACTAACGATACCCATGACCTTAACGTCATGTTGGTTGCTGTCAAGCCCAAATATTCGCATCAACCAATTCTGCACATCACTAATTGTTCTCTCATTTGCCCTAGACACCCATCTAGTTACTGAGGCAAATCCTGACAGATCAACCCCGTGTACACCTTGAATAATTTCTCCTTCTCCATAATAAATTTGAAATCCTAACTTCTCCGACATCTGTGTAATCTAAAAATTTCAGCTAAAATACCTTTTTAGTAATATATTACTAATATTATTTCAACTATAACTATTTAATTTAACAATATATATAAAATAAGAATATAAATAATACTACCGAAATATAATATTAATCGCTTAACTGCTAATTATATTATCTAACAATTAATATAACACACATTAAATAATTATATATAAAATTATTTTTTTACTTACCGAAAATTTTCCTCTTCTCCTCTTCCTCTTCCTCTTCTTCTCTTCTCTTCCTCTTCCTTTCTCTTCCTCTTCCTCTTCCTCTTTCTCTTCTCTTCTCTTCTCTTCTCCTCTCCTCTCCTCTCCTCTCCTGTTCTCTTCTCCCAGCCGGCAGCGGCCGGCCACGGCCGGCCGCGTTATATATAGCGGCGCCACGTCGCCCCGTGGCCGGGCGACATGGGCCAAGTCGCCCACTGGCCGGGCGACATGGGCCACGTCGCCCATCGTCCGGGCGACATGGGCCACGTCGCCCATCGTCCGGGCGACGTGGGGCCCACCCATGCCAGTGCACGGCCAAGTCGCCCACTGGTCGGGCGACATGGCCCTCTTCGCCCTTCCAACGGGCGACTGGTGGCCTATTCCTGCAATTTTTTAAAAATAGAGACTAATTTTGTAATTTTTAAAAAAAATAAATTTATTAATAAAAAAAATTCACCTGTTGTTACGCTTCCTGGGCCTCTGGCTGGTAACTGCGCTTGGGCCAGCCTTTCCTCCATCTCGTGTCCCCACTTCTCCAGCCGGTTTCCCGCCATCGGCATCACCAGTGCTCACAGGTCACATCCTAGCTGTTGGCTGTCATCTTCAGACTAGCTAATTGCATTCTATCATCAATACACGCTGTGCGCAGTTACAATAATCCGAGTTTATACATAATTGTATGTGGTAATACCTTGGGATGACGACCTGGATCAGGACAGAGGATAGATATTCATCAATGGCCAGGAAAAGGCAGTGAATCTTCAGACTACAGGAGGATTCCACAAGATTCATAACAACCTTTTTTTTTCAATTCAGTCCATATGACAACCTTTAAAACGTGCAAACCCGCAGGCAGCAAGAGGAGAGATTTGAGCAAAGCGTCAATTACAAGTTTTTTTTTGAGAGGGTACAACGAGGACGTCACGAACTCACACCACACACACTCACACCACACGCGCACACACATGTGCGCGTCCTCGTACACATACTAGGAAGGGATTGGGAGGTACAAAGCCTCCAGTGCGTGAGAAACGCGCAGTACCATTGAACGCGCACGCATGTATACACCCTAGTCTAAACCAGGTCCTAACCAGGAGACTACTGGGGAAAAACCCTGGTGGAAATCGCGGGTCGAGCAGAACTCGAACCCGCGACGGTCGGCCTCGCAACTGGAGTGCCTGACCAACGAGCTATCGCTCGCTTCCCGCGTCAATTACAAGTGTTGTCCCTGGTCCCAAGAGATCAGGTTTTGAGCCCATCTGGATCTAGGATGGCCCAAATAAGGGCCCGACCAAGCCCACGATGATATATGCCTACTTAATTTCGATGATCCTGCCCATGTCCCGTCATGATGATAAGTTGGATGGCAACTTTGCATAAAAATAAAAATCAGGGTCAACAATTTTTTAGAGCTCCAGCAAGGTCGGCACACACATCTCCGTTTATCGTACACGAAGTTATGAACACGTAGATTGCTCATTTTTCTCTTCCATGCACAACCATCAACAAGCTTTGAGACGTTTAAATAAAACCGCAGGCAGCAATATGAGAGAGATTCGAGCAAAGCGTCAATTACAAGTGTTGCCTCTGCTCCCAATGCAAGAGAACAATTTCAAAGTTGTACAAGTCTCAATGTCTTGTCAAAAGGTGTCTTTTCTTCTGAAAAGAAAAGACAAGAAAATATCCCGTCCAATTTTTGGACTA
This sequence comes from Bothriochloa decipiens, assembly GCA_023333625.1. NCBI lineage: Eukaryota > Viridiplantae > Streptophyta > Magnoliopsida > Poales > Poaceae > Bothriochloa > Bothriochloa decipiens. The sequence goes on from CM041647.1 coordinate 9,437,899, forward strand.
AAAAAAAACAGTTCCTCATGTAAGTGTCGCAGCAGGCAACTGGGCGTGCTACGACTTGTTGTTTATCTATCCAGTATGATCGATCCTTCAGCGACTGCTGACGAACCGCGCTGTGTAAAAACTTGCAGACTGATTGCAACAAGCAAGCATATTGATGAGTCAATCTCAGCCGTCAGGTAAGAGACGCGTCGATCGATACAAGCGAATGCTGCGACCGATGGATTATCTGTCCATCATGTTGAGGTCGATCCCGATGTTCATCCCGTTGTACGCGATGGGCGCATACATCCACGTGCCGTCAGAACTCAGGAGCTGCAGGATCATAACAACAACAAGGAGCTGTTAGCGTTGAAATTCAGATCATAACACTGCACGAGATGAGATGAAATTCAGATTCTGCACGCAGATCCTCCTCACCCTGATCTGGAGCTGCAGGAACTTGACGTAGTGGACTGCCTCCTCAAGCATGGTGCTGATGTCCACCTTGGTCCCGTTGGGCACCAGGTTCTGCAGGATCTTCAGCCTCTTGTTGATCCTTTCCCTCCTCTTCTGCAAAAACCAAAGAAAACAGCAGCATCAGTTCATGTAAGGTTCAGTTGCAAATAGGAGCGATCGATACATCATCATTTCGTTTCATCAATAGAGCAGGATGATGATCATATGGAGTATTTACCCTTGCATAGATGCTCTGGGGTTCAGTCGTCGCGCCACGGCCTGCTCGACCCTTGCCTTTCGGACGACGAGCATCGGCATCAGCATCGGCGTCTGCAGATTCCAGGGAGGCATTCGAATCGCTGTCAGAGGTGCAGCAGCTCATCGGGCTTCCATTCGGGATGGCCATGCTGGAGTCTTCGTCTCCACTCTTCTTGGCCTTCTTGGCTCGTTTAGCTTCACCAACGTTCCGCGCGCATTTCCGGCCCTGCATTTACATGATTCACAGCATCTCCATTAGAAATCTGAGAGCTTAGCTATCTATGATATGATACGAAGAACATCACTGGTCAAAAGGAAGCTGATCACCAAGACTTACTCTCGTTTGGGTTTGGCCATCGTGTTCTTCCACCATGTGCTTCCTCTTGCTCTTCTTGTTTGCAGCGGCGGTTGCTGAACCAAGCATACTGACGCTCACCGGATCATCCAGATCCTCACAGCTCGGATCACCATTACCATAACAGTTGAAGGAATGGTTTGCAGTCACATTCAGGTACTCAGCAGCACCATGCTCCTCCTGCATCGAGCTCAGGGCATCTGCTGGTGCAGTGCAGGAGCTGCTCCCAAGAGCCTCATTTGAGCTACCCAAAAAGTAGTAGCCCTCACATGCAGGTGGGATACTGTCACTGTATGCATTGGAAGCTTGATCAGGCCAATGCAGCAGCTCATGTGGACCTTCCTCGCCAGGGGAGGGGAAGGCACCGAGCAGCTGCGCCATCACCTCCGACTCCTCACCATGCGACAGTAAGTCGAACTCGGTCCAACCGACCTCGGCGATCAACCCTCCAGCCTCCATTGTGATGTGGAATGCGGCCCAGAGGTCAGAGGTGGCTGTGTAGTGTGTTGGTGGTGTCTGAGATGTTAGCTCGATGAGGACTACTGCACACAGTGCAGGTGCTTTTATACTGTTCAGGAACCAGAATTCAGAAATGTTGCTGGAGGCAGGAGCATAATATATCTTCAAATTTAAAAAATGTGACTATGATTAAAAAAATGCCGGTCCACGGTTGGGGGATGAAGTAGTTTATGGCCATACTTTAACGACGTCTCGAATCAATCAAGGTAAGGTATGTCATGGGGAATTTGAAGGTTAATTACAAGATCAGAAAGCTTCAACTGCTAGCTGGTAGACAAGACAGTGACTTATCCGAGATTACAGTGCCGCGTGGCCTGTCTGCTGTGAAGGAGGTTCAATGATTGGGTACACATCACTAATCATTGGCTCATCAAGGGCTGTGACAGGAAGTCTATGATCTCTGTATAGGGACAGGGTTTACCTCAAATTATAGAATAGAGTAAAAGAGTGATGCTGGTTTGGGAGATGGAATAAATAAAACAGGATATGCAAAGAGAGGCTTGCACGAACATGGTGGAGGGAATCTGAACATTCTTTACAAACTGAAGGAGATATGCTAACGCCTCTCTGCTGATATAGAAGAACGATACATTCATTCTTCAATGTCCTGCAATGTGGGGGACAAGGACTCCATCAAGGCTACATCTGAAACAAAGGGCCAATCCAGTGAAAATTTTCTGAACTAGACTTACATGGGGATAAACCTGTGCCTAGCTAGTCTCATTGCATGCAGTTATAGATGCAATTTAGACCATATCAGTATACAGGGGCAAAACTGAACAAACGCAAAGATGCTGTACAAAATGCCACCTTTGTAAAGGTTAAACAGGGCACCAGCTGCAGCAAGAATACCAAAGGCCTTCAGAAAACTCAATCAGATTATAAATTCAGATCATGGCACATTTTTGTGAATCGAAGAGCATGTGCAACATCAAAATGGAGGCTACAATTGCGATAACAAAAAAAATGGAGGCCACAATGTAGGTTTCCACATAAGGTGTCAGGTTTCCGCAATGCCCTACAAATCTGAATATGCTGGAGATGCGCTGCTGATATCCTCATCAGCAACAAGTGATCTGCATCCATCTAGCAATTAAGAGCTGCACATGACTCAGATCCACCATGGTGTACAAATCAACTGTACCTCTGGCATGTCCTCAAAAGGGACTTCTTGCCTCTCCTTGTCAAACAGCAACAGCTAAGATGCTGGGAAGGAAAATGATTCCAAGGGAACAAGAAGTTTGTTTATGGCCAGATTCTTACCCTTTAGCTGTACGAAAGAAGCGATGCCTCCAATGCTATGTGGCAAACTGCACGCGTATGCAATATAAAATACCTAAGCAACCAACAACATATCAATAATAATAGCATAGAAACGAAGAACATAATATATGATCATTGCCTAGTAAGCAAAGTTTATTTTCTGACTTCGCAAAGTTCAACTTCAAAAAGCACGGGAAGGCCAAATTGCTTGTGGAGATCCTAAAAGATATTCTGTTCGTAGCCTGTAAACTAATCGCTCAAACTGGCACCAATAAATTATGCCAGCCGATAGGCTTGCTCTGTTGTGCTTTCCTAAAGAACAGCTGTATTTTATGATGAGTACGCTTGCTTTCACGAAATAACTATATCGAGCTATGATATTTCAAACATTTTTTTGTCAGACATTATTTCGACTTCAAAAGATAAGATATGATGGCGAGGTAGGTTTGGGAAACTATGAAACAAACAAATATAAAAAGGACTGCAGTGAATTCTATAGCAAATAAACCAAGGAAATAGTTACTTAACATTACTATGCGAACTAAGATTTATTTCACGTTTGTTGACAACGTCAATGTGGAATTGTTTTTGGCTTTGATTATACCTATTGACTTACACAATCGTTAATATGTTATTATACTCAGAAGCCAAGTTCACATTCTTCCTAACTGAGACTTGAGAGAGAAAAACAGATGTAAAGTGCAGGGGCAAGAAAAAATGCACCTTACATTTAAATTGCAGGAACCAGAGCAAAGTCACATTAGTTCATAAAAACCACGTGTATAACTAGTCACACAGCCAAGTGAAGTCAACTACATGAAAGAATAGAACCATGCAGTTAAAAGTCTACCACACACCTATAGGTTCAGCTGGCCTTCTCATTAAAATGACATAAAAGAAGATATCCCCAAAAGATTCCTTTATATTTTAACTGATGGAGTCATGATGCTCAGAGAGTAAAAAGTGGGAATTTCTGCATGGTTTCACCAAATTGACACCATTTTGGTTACCAGTAGAAACACAAATGAAGAAGGGGACATACGTGGAGAGATTTCACGGGGATGGATATGCATTCAGAACCATAAAACAAAGAAATATCAATATTTGATCAACCTAATAATACAAACAGATAACACTCACCTCACTGATCTTAAATACAAAAAAAAAACCTACTTAGAACGAGCACCATCAGCTCATGCAAGGCAAAGAAGTCAAAGTAAACAGATTGACTATCAAAAGATAATGGAACAAAACTAGAAGTCAAAGATCATACAAATAAAGTTCATAGTCAAACATAAAGATAATAGATGATTGAGGAAACATTTCCTGAATTCATAACAATATTCATGTCAAATATGACTCAGGCAAAAGCATCACTAACCAGAATGTTCAGAAGAAAGCAACAACAATTAATTTATACAGACTAAAAGTTGGTAGGCAGATAGCATTGTTCTCTAAAGAGGTATAATCTAGTGAATGCAGTACTCTAGGGTTTACTTACGGAAATAATCATACTTTTTATAAAGCATACAAACTAATGGACCTATTTCAGGTCACCAAGCTATTAGCAGAGTCGTTGCCACACAAGTCCACCAAGGACACTTTCATACAGACATAGGCAGATGAGAACACTCAGTTGTAGCAATGATGCATAGGTAAGACAGCAAAAGTCGGCCAAATATTTCAGTGCCATGAAAGCATATGCATTGCCTAGAACAAAGTGCTTGAAGTAAATATAGTTAGTCAATATTCAAAATCCTTCTCAGTTATGCAACTAATTGTCTTCATGTGTTCAATTCTGTCTGAGGGATTCCAAAGGTTCAAGCAACAAAATGGTATAATCAAGAGTCAAGACTCAAGAAACCATGCTAAATGCCAGTGGAGATAAAGGAAATTGCAAAAGGTATACGGAGTATGTGTATCAAACTGCATAACAATCAATAGTCTGCGAAAATAGGGTTCATGTTCATCTGGAAAAATCCTGATTTAGAGCCCATGACCACCAGGGCCCTTAGCTTGCCGCCACCAGCAGCATGATCTCCCAAAATCTACTCAGAAGCTCATCTCCAGACACCAGCCATTATTCAGTTATTGTGATGGCAACTTTATTTCATCAATACTAGAACAAACAAGAAGCTCCAATCAGGATCATCCTTAATTGATATGAATAATTAGCACTGTTTTGAGAAATTATAAGCCATAGTTTACAAGGACCAGCAATCATGTCTACATTGACAAATCATTCAGGGGATCACAATTTGGAATAAAACTTTATTACGCGTCAGCCAGAAAATAGCCAACATGGTAACATGGGAAACTTTGTTGTTTTCAGAGAGGGAGCATCAACAGCGCCAACTCTAACTCTCTGACAAGTCCCAAGTTCCGCTCAAGCATCTGCTTCCACAAGGACAAAAACTGGCCTGTCCCCAAGCTTGTCTCGGCCCTGAATACATGTTGTAGTTAGAATAGTACACACCATAATTTCTCATGATAAGTAGTGTTAGATTTTTCCTAGTAGATTAGAATGATTGTTTATTTTTTTCGAAAACCTTAGAATGATTGTTTAGAGTGCAGTGTGATGACAGTGCCATTGATTGTACTTGAAATTTTTGATTAGCTGTTTTTTACCCTTTACTACTCACTGAAAAATTACAAAAACAAAGTTGTCTGGATCTATTTGGTTCCAAAAGAAATTCCTAACAAGAGCATGAACAAACTACACAATGATATATGCATAATATTTGTCTAAAGACGACCAGGTAAATTGATGTATCAGAGCAGAATATACCTTCAGTTCTGGCAATTCAATGACACAAGCACACTCAACAACCTTTGCTCCAACACGTTCTGAAAAGGGAAAGGATACAGATGAAGTAAATAAATTAGCATACAACAAATCACAGGAAAGTGATGTCAAATGATACTTAGAATGCCAGAAAGTACAATTCCTTGAAAGGCATATACTGTGGCCGAGCTTGCCAAAGAAATGAGGTGGGGTAGGACTTAAAACAAGATGGTTATGTTAGTGTATAATTAAGATTTAAGTAGTGCCACTAAGCATATTCTTCAGCAGCTTTTGGGGATTAGGGGTGGGTGGAGTGGCAGAGCTTGCCAAAGAAATGAGGTGGGGCAGGACTTAAAATAAGATGGTTGTGTTAGCATATAATTAAGATTTAAGTAGTGACACTAAGCATATCCTTCAATAGCAGAAGCTCCTGCCCTGTAACAACAAATTGAAGCTCGCCCTTCAAGTTTCTTCTTCTAAAGCATCCAGGTATTCATGCTATTTTTTTTTTTAATTTCATATCAGAATTTTTTTAAAAAAAATCGGTACAATGTTTACTAAAAACTAGAACTGTGAGAGAAGGGAACTGCCAAATATGCAACTTCAGAAAAATTAAAACATTGTTTAAAATGATTTTTTATGATAAAAAAGGATTTAGATAACTGCGGTAGGACATTGTATACTCAGTAAAGAAAATACAACACAAAATGAGCTCACCAATAAGTTTGACAGCTGCACAGAGTGTTCCACCAGTGGCAATAAGATCATCGACTACAAGAGCCTGATCGTTGGCCTGCACAGCTCCAACATGCATTTCTATCTTGTCAGTTCCATATTCCAAAGAATATTCTTCAGAGATCACCTCGCCTATTAGATAGATGAAAGAGTGTCAGCTATTTCATTCACCATGGGTTCGTTAGTAACGGTACAACAACAACAACAGAGCTACAAAGCTGATGGATATGCAGACCTGGCAACTTCTTAGGCTTTCTCAAAGGAACAAATTTTGCACCGATGGCTAAAGCAATAGGAGGACCGAAAATGAACCCTCTAGCTTCAACACCTGTTTTAACATGGCACCAAAAACAAGGAAATGAGAAACACAGAGCATACAAGGCTACCCATATCATTATTATACTATTGTAGAGTTTTCTATTGAAAGCTCCTATAGTCAGTGTCCAGAAAGAAAGGAATGACTGTAACTATACATTACCAGCAACTACTGTGATCCCTTTGTCCTTGTACCGCTCAACGAAGAGGTCGATGGTGTCACTGAACGCCTTGGGGTCGAGCAGCAACGTCGTGATGTCCTGGAACATGATCCCTTTACAGAAAGAAAGCAGCCCATAATCAATTAGAACGAAAAGGCACTGTAATTATCCGCACACAGTGCAATGCTTTACAAGACCGAGCGGTGGTAACTAAATAGCGTGTTGAACTGTCGTGTCAAAGGTGCTAGTACTTGTTTGTAACAGGGCATCAGAGATGTTTGTACTAGAGCCCCCAGTGTGCAAGAATCGAAGTGTGAGTAGAGCATCACGCGAAGGCAAATAAACCCCAAGAGAAGTGCTACTCTAGTCCTACAGTTTTACTAGAAATGTACAGTACGCAGTGACGCGAGTTTATCAGTTTACTCAGTTATTAAATAACAAGAAAAGTACTGCCGTACACTTGTGTTCAGTTATTAACGCAAACTCCGAAATCCCCGAATTAATACGACGAAGCTGACGGATCGAATCGACTCAGCACCGATCCAGCGACCCGTCCACCCACGCGAGCGGCGATCCAGCAGGAGGGCTTAGGGTACGGGAGCGGGGGGATGAACCAACCAACCCACCTGGCTTGGGGAAGTCGGGGATGACGCGGATGGAGGAGGCGATCCCCGCCAAGCGCGCGTCGGCCGACGCCATCGCCACCACCGCCCGCCGCCCTCGCCTCCCGCCGCCGCCGGTGACGCGCGCGCTCAGCGGAGCCGCCGCTACCGCGACGCTGACGCGGGGACGAAAAAGCGGCGCCGACGCGGACGGGGACTGCTGGCAGTGAAGGAAGAGCATGCTCTGCTCCGCTCCGGCGCTCCGCTTGTTCTTTTATTTTATATATATATATATATATATATATATATATGGGCCTTCCCACGGGCCGCGCCGGCTCTTGTCGGGCGACTGTCCCTGACACACGGGGCCAAGCAGGCTGTTCGGGCCCACCGCGTGACGGCGTGACTGCGTGAGGGAGAGAGGGAATCGAAGGCCGGGCCTTTGCTTTCGGTAGGCGTGTTTTGTGGGTCCCACTCGGCGTTGGAGTGGGGCCGGGGGCGGCGCGGTTCGTGCCTCCGGCGGCGGCACCAACCGGCAAACCGGTCCGGGGGCCGGAGCGACGACACGCGCGCGTGGCCGGCGTGGGGTTTGTTGGCCGGATGACATGTGGGGCCGGCAGGGTCCCGCGACGCCAAGCGGCTCGTCTCATGCGGCGGCCGGAAGAGCCAGCGGTGCTGCTTGGCCATTGTGGCAGCACCATCGTCAACTCACGACGCTAGACCTGCGTCACACGTATATATATACGTACTACTTCCATCCAAAAAAAAAAAAAACCTAAAAGGATTTGGACATTGGCATCCACATGACATCATTGACAGCTATAAACTGAGAAACTAGGCGTTCGGGCTGCACGGGCTGTTTCGATGCACTTGTGACGATGTGAAGTACGGGTTGTAAACTGAAACAGATACAAGTACATGCAGACAATCTGGCCTGGTCAGCTAAAAAAGGGTGGATAAACATTGTTGCATGGGTAGAAACTACATTCCAATTTCCACATCTTCCTTTACATTAGAAAAAAGAAAGAAAGACAGACAAATATTCGATTGAACAACATCGAGCAGTATATACATACACAGTAGATTGTACAGATGGTACAGCATATATAAGATCAGCAAAAGAGATTGTTGGACTGAAATGGGTCCTAATCCACCCTAAGCAGTTCCGAGACTAGCAAGAGATGCATGAGACTTGCACGTTGCTGTTAGCTGACGGCTAACTAGTTACACAGAATGTGTTATGTTATGTATGTTTCACTTGTTTGGCTGACATGTCAGTCCGCTGTGTCATCGGAAGGATGAAATGCTTGGCGATGTGTCCGGGCTGGGTGATGTCAAACTGTCCTTTGCCCCTGTGCTCAAAGACGATGAGTTGCTCCGGAGCTCAGACAGGCGGGCTTTTTCACGCAATAGCTTGCACTGCGTTGCAGTTGTAAAGGAATCAGTCTCATGAAAACATAGAGGTAACATATGAGATTGGTTCTAGGCTTCAAAGTGAATATACATATGGCTGTGTGTTATATCAAGTGATATAAACCAGGCAAAGAGAAAAAGAGTTGATGTGTTCTTTTCAGGACCAAAATACTCCAGTAATGAAGACCACATCATCATTACCTTTAAATTTAGATCCTCAACTTCACCTTCCAAAGAAGCGATACGGCACTGGAGCTGATTTAAGCATTCCAATGCTTTCAGAAGACTAGCGTCGGATTCAGAGTTCGTAGCTCCAGCAACCTGTACAACAGCAGGATTAGTGTTTGGCCTTGTAAATCCACCAAACCAGTATCAGGTGCATACCTTCTTAAGTTCCTAGTAAGATATTCATGCATACCTTCAGAATACTGGAGCATAAATTTGTTAGATTTTCGGCAAGCTGACTCCTTTCTTGTTCACTCTCCTGTTCACAATCAGACTGTTTGTCAGTGCCCTCAGTCTTCACACCTTTTTTGCATAACTATTTGACAAATAAAAAGAAAGCAGACACACATCTAATTTCTTCCTCAGAAGCTCTTCCTCTTCTATCTGTTCGTGTGGATCTTTTCCATCTGAAACCCTGTAGCGGGCAAGCTCTTCCTTTGTACGGGTTAGGATGCCCCCCAGCTGTTTCAGCTTTCCAGTTAGCTCTTCATTCTGCCTTTTCAGCAGGATATTCTCTTCCTGTTCCAGTGGTGTGAAGATGCATAAGATGATTACACAGGGAAACGCCAATGTTCACAAAAGCCAAATTAAGTACCAAAAATAATCATTACCTTTGTTTTGGCATGGTGATTTATTCGATGCTGAAGATTCTGTTGTCTGGAAAGGTTCTTCACATCAGCTTCAAGATTAAGGATGATAGTTTTGTAGTTTGAATTCTCAGCCTACAAATTACCAACCAACAGTAATTACAAAATATACCATAAGGAGAGAGAGTAATAAGAATGGTCCTTTTGCAATAGAAAAGTGACTGATGTACCTTTAACAACTCGATTTCAGCTACCATAAAGTGTTCTCGTTGCCTTAATTTCTCTATAGTAATGCAGGCAGTTCCAAGTTCTGATTGTTTCTGGTTTATTTCGTCAAGCCAACTGTATCATAAAATCAAAATGTCGTCAGCATGACCTATTATTGAGATGCTAAGAGGTCACAGATGGTGAAGTATCTACCTCTGTCTCTCTTCAATTAATTCATCAAGCTGCTTCTTCAACTTCATCAGCTCATTGGACTGCTGAACATATAAGTTAAAATAAATGCTAAGGAAGATTACTTGACAAAAACAATTATGCAGAACTTACTTCTTTACTTTCCTGTGTTTGAGAAGTAATCGGCTCTTTTGTCTCCAGCTTTTGCTGGTTGTCAGCTAGAGCCTACAACATAATTGGTTTAGATGCATAACTGAAAATACTTTATGATGAATGAGGTACACAAATCCATATACCTACCGCCCAAGTTGTCATGTTCATTTTAAGCCCAAGCATATCACGAATCACATCGTGTGTCATGCTCTCTGTCGTCGCTAATTTCGCGTTCAACATGAATATCTTCAAACAAAATAACAAATATAGGTTGGCAAAATAATAAAAAGTAGAAAAAAGGTGAAAAGCTAAGAGTAACCTCACCTCTCTTTGTCTACTAGCTGCAATGCCCTCGAGTTCCACAATACGTTGCTTTGCAGCGCTAAGCTCTTCATCTTTCTCAGAATTCATTTGCTGTACAAGGCCGATGCCAATACATTTAAATGGAGAACCTGAACCCCGAGGTTTTGAGTTAATCTTCTCTTGTCTCCCAGAGCAAGCATGTGCTGAGGAATTGTCTGTCTTAACCTGTTGTGCCATGACCTCCAGCTCCATCAACTAACCAGATCATTTTTCATTAGTTTTATTTTTATTATTAATAAGTTGGGTTCTTCAAAATAAACAGACACAAAGTGCTTACCTTGCGCTTGTATTCTTGTGCTGCTGCCTCAGCATGAATGTTTAGCTCTGAAATATGTGCCTTGCACTGAGCAATCTATAAAGACAAAAAAGAAGTCCTGAAATCTATGACAAGGACTACACTTTACAGCAGTAAAACGAATGCATGTTTGACTAATAACGCCTCGCAATTGAGCTGGTTAATAATTAATGAATCTGTGATTACCTCTGATTCCTTCTCAGAAACCTCCTTTCCAAGTATTCTAATAGTCTCCTGAGCACAGAGAAGCTCGTTATGTATATCTGTTGGGTGCCTGCAAAAGAGTCAGGTTGAGTGGTGAGTGGTGACTGTTTCTCTTACAACTGTAAATACAAATATATGTAGCTTGTAATAGAACTTATAACCATACAAACCTGGATGAGTCAGCTAAATCAACCATTCCATCTTCCATATATCTCCTTGCTTTCCCAGAGGGTGGAACAGCTAGCATTTGTTGCCTAACTTTCTGCAGCTCCAATTCTAGTTCTTCTCGCTGCATTCTTTGCCTCTCTGCTTCCCCCTTGACAATGTCCACCTTAGGAGAAATAGCCAAAATTAGTGTTGAGAAAGAATAAACATTCAAAATGATGACAAACAAAATTGAGTGGTTAATCAACACTTAAATAAAAAGAAGCAGCGCAACTTACCTCTCTTTCTAAAGTACATACAGTGTTCTCAAGTACTTCAATTGACTTCTCCAATACCTTTACTTCTTCATCCTTCCCTTCAGCATATGCCTTATGTTCCTCAGCTATCTGTAATTTCAATGGAATTGGGACAATTATATTCACAGAAACAAGAATTTAAAACCATTTCAATGAATACACATCAATTTAATAATAATCAAATAAGTTCTAAGCACCTGCCGAGATTCTGTAGCAATTGCTTCACTTTCTTCTGCAAGTGCTTGAGCCATCTCCAGCTTTTCTTTCAAGATAAGCAACTTAGTGTCACATGATGCCTTTTCATCTGAGAGTTTGGAGAAATCATTTTGCAAGCTCTGAAGACAGACATCCCTTTCAGCGATTAAAGTTCTCAGTTCAATCAACTTTTCTTCAAGTCCTCCAATGACTTCTTGTTTATCAGCTAACTCCTCCATAGTGCAACTATTCTCTTCAATATACTGGAGCTGTGATTTTAGTTCAGCATTCTCCATAGAAACCATGTTTAATTCATCAAACTTCTTTCCCAGTTCCTCCTCTAAGGCAGCAACAGTTTCATTACACTTCAAGATTCTTGCTTCTAATTGTTGCCTATCAGAAACAACATCATCAAGTTCAAGCGACTTACATGCAAGCTCTTGTTCCAAAGATTTTATTACTTTTCTCAACTCTGTAATCTTGGCTGCCTGATCTTTTGCAACAGATGCAGACTCTTGTAACAGGCTAAGATCAAATGATAAGCCCTTTGTTAATTCCTTTTCCCTGATTAATTCAGATTCAAGAAGAGAATTCTGGGTGCTTAATTCCTGAGCTGATACTTCAATGATGTCTAACTCATTTGATAACCTGTTCACCATGTTAATTTGCTCAGAAATGTAATCATGCACATGATCAGTAACAACTTCCAAGCGGTTTTCGATGGTGACAAATAACTTATCAGCTTCAATCTTGGCTATTAATTCAACCATGCGCTGATCCTTGCACAAAATATTTCGAACTTCCTGCTTCAACATTGCATTTTGAGAACTGAAATAATTTTCTCTAGTACTTACGCAATTCATAGCATCAGTTTTCAGTTCCAGTTCCCTACATATGGTTGCATGAGAGCATTCCAACTCCATCAAAGCCTTGTTTTTTGCATCCAAATTTGTTTGGAAGTATGTGATCCTAGATTCTAAGGAGGCAATTGAACATTTAAGTTTTGTGTTTTCCTCGTTCATGGCATGCAGAATTTTCATAGATTCTTCACCATTTTGCTTCAGGTTCTCCAAATCGACCATTGCCTCATTGTTCTCCTCATGTAAAGTGCAGATCGCAATATTCTCCAAATGCTGGTCCACTTTCCATAAAGTTGCTTCTGCCATCAATTCTTCAAGGAGATCAGTAAATATAACTCTTTGTTCTTGCAGCTGTAGTTTGAGTTGCTTCAGTTCCCAAGCCAAAACAGTAGACTCAATATCCTTTGCCATAATACTGGTCATCACCAAATCACTTCGATAATCTGCAAGTGAATTGCACAGCTCAAATTCATTGCAGCCTTTAATATTATTTAAAGCTATGTAGTTATCTGTTTGAAGCAGATTCAACTCTACAAGCATTTTATCCTTCAACATTTCACTGAGAAGCAAAGCTTCATCCAGTTGGTGGCGCAGTTCTTCTTTTTCTTTGGATTCAGCTTCCAACTCACTTTTATTTGTCGCATCAATCTCTTCAATCAAAATGGAAAGATCACTGTGCATGGAATTTGACCGTGCCATCATTTCTTCTTCTTGTGCTTGCAAATGCAGAATCTTGTTCTCAAAAGAATCTAATCTTGAGTTCAACTCGGTTGCTTCTTCTTCCTTCTTTGCAATACGACTAAGACTATGGTTGATGTCAAGCAATAACTTCCCTTTGAGAACACTGCACATTTCTAGTTCATTCTTGGCTTTGTTGTTGTGCTCTCGCAGTTTAGATATCAAAGAATTAGACTCACACAGACCGTGCTGGAGGAAACCATTTTCTGCATTCAACCCAGTGATTCTCTCCAAAAGAATCCCCATGTGACAGAGGTGCAACACAGAAATAGCACAATCTTTGCCAATTATCTCCAGCCAATTCTCCTCTAACCATTTTCTGGTCAACTCTGCAAACTGCTGGACCCTTTCCTTCATCCATTCAACATCAGAAGAAACAAACTCAAGTTTCTGTAGTAATAAATTCTGTAGCGGTCTAATGCCATCTTCCAGCTCAAGAGCTAGCTCATTTGCTTCAAGCAAGCCTGACTGAAATTTCTTTTCTATAAGCTTGTAACTTTGCTCTTTCATATCCAGCAGCCTCTTCAGACTATTAATTTCACTTAACGTGCCTTCCCTTTCAGCAATAAACAAAGTTTCCCTCTCTTGATACTTTTCTGCTTCGAGTTTTGCCTTTTCGTTCGCTTCAACCAGTGCCTTGACCGTAGAGTTTGCATCACTTATAGTCGCTTGCGCTTCTTCAAACTTGGCTATAAGAGTTGCAGACTCAAAAGATTTTTGGGCCACAACAAGTTTTGCCTCAGAAACCTCAATTTCAAGTGCCTGAAAAATTATGATGTGTGGATATGATCACAGAGGAAGTGAGGAATCCAGATCAACTAACTCAAGGAAAGATAAAACAAGCCTTCATCATCAAACGCAGACCTATAACTGTGTCTGATAGAGCCAACAAGCATTGTAGTGCACAAATATTTTTTTTGAGAAAATGGTACAGCAGCAGAAGCCCCCACTGTAATAGAAAAACATAAGCTGTACAAGACACAGTTGTACAAGTCGACAACGAACAGCAGAATCTAGAAGCCTAAGAGAGGCAAAGAAACTAGGCTAGTGAATCTATACAGAATAAGAAAGCAGGACACTTAGCATCACAGATCCTATTGACCTGAAGAAACTAGGCTAGTGCATAAATATACATATTCAACATCAGATAACATTTGAAAGTTTGCAATTTAGGTCACAACAGTATGCCATATGTACCCTTGAGTTCTTTAATTAACACTTCTGTTAATAAAACATGGGTGAGTGATGATGTTATAAACCAATGCGGCAAACCCCAAAGGAGCTATTTTACTAAAAATTCCATAAAGCATCATAAATCATTCTACTTTTAACTGTTACTTGTTGCACATTATTACATTCTACATGCCAAACATACACTATACAGCACAGAAGAATTCTTTTACTGGAGAAAAGGTGAGAGGGAGAGGAGAGGGAGACAGGGGTACTTTTGCAAGGAAGAAAAAAGGCTAAATATGATAAATTACTACACTAACTGAAAGGAAAGATATTATTCATCAAACCACAAAGCTTTTTAGTAACAAAATACTTTTATGGACAGAGCATGATGTCTTTTCAATCATTACCTCTTTTTCTTCATTCCACGAAATAAATGATGCATCCTGTTCTTGGATCTTTGTATTCAGCTCTTTCAATTTAGCTTCATAGGATCTTTCTTTTTCAATTATTTGTGAATTCAATCTAAGGACCTCACTACTTAGATCTTTAATTCTCTTTTGACTCTCCAAATGAAATTCTTTCACATTTTCTTTTTCTTGAAGAAGTTTAGCCATTTGAGACTGCATTATCTGCATTCCTAGAACTGCAAGCTCCATTTCCTTGCTAAGTTGGCCAAGAACCTCAACATTTTGTCGCTCCACAGATTGGGACGCTTCATTGATCCTAAGGTCGACCTACAACATGGATTAAAGAATGCCAGTCTTAATTGACATAAATTGATCAATGTGAGGAACTTACTGACATATAACAGTGGATTGTATTGTTCACCTTGATTACCAAATAACAAGAGCATTAGCTTACCCGATCCTCCAAGTTCAAGTCTGAATTTTGACAGGTGATCTCTTCAGGGCTCAAAGAAAGGCTTGACTGCAATGTATTGAATCCAATTCGAAGATCACGTACAATACCATTTGCCTTCAGAACTTCTGACATCAGTCTTAACAAAACATTGAACTCTTCATTTTTCAGCTTCCCAATAGACTGTTCCTTGTCCTGCGTCTGACTCAATAAATGAGCAAAATGTATCTTTGACTGGTCTAATTGTGACTCCAGTTGATGAATCTCTTCTCCCATTGCCTTTTGTAAAGAAACATAGTTCTGCTCCAGAACCTCCTTCTGCACAATTGTCTCAATTGATTCATCCAACAAAAGGTTTACTCTGTGAATTTCTTCTAATTGGTGATCATTCGCAAGTCCTTGTTCCGATATTTGTGATCTTAGAAGATATATTTCTTTTTCTTGATAACATTTTTCCTGCTGATGTTCTTCATTTACAGCCTTCATTGCTCCTTTTAAAGACCTTAACTTCAAGTCTAAGTCACATCTTATATTATCTGCTTCTTTCAACCTGTTCTGAAGCTCTTCAAGTAGCTCATCTCTTTCAGATATACCACTACACATCTTCTGAACTTGTTTCTCGATCCATTTTCTTTGAGATAAATAGTTGGAAATCAAGGCGGCCTGATCAGAAGCTTCATCCAAAGCTGTATTTCCATCCACAAGACAGCTTCCAATGTCACCAGCTAACCTGTTCCAGTCATTGGTCAATAGTTCAATTTGCTTTTCTTTTTCCTTGATCACAGAAGAAAGTATTCCGTTCTCTTTCAACACCTCAAGTAACTTATCATTCAGCTGCTTTGTTTCTAGATGAAGTTCATTTATTCTTTGTTTGGCTAACAAGTCATTTTCGATGCTTGCATTTAGTTGCTGTTGGAGTAATACCAGATCTTGTTCTAAGCATTCAATCACCCTAGCTGTTTCAGTTTCCACCTGTCTACGAACTTCATCCATTTCTTTCTCAGCAAAACAGTGTGATACCTGATCTATTTGGTGCCTTGTATTTAAATTCCGTGCCTTCTCAAGTGAAGCTTGTATTCTTTTAATCTTTCTCTGCAAAGGTGAATCTTCTTTATCAACACACTTAAGAAATCTTGCTCTGGGATCCTCTTTGGTCAAGTAATCCTGTCTATGGTCAAGGTCAAGTTCATTGTTCAAACTTGAGATTTCGACACACCTCTTCTTCTTAAGTTCATCTATTTCATTTATCAACATAATCTGCTCTGATTCAAGAGCTTCAGTAACAGATCTCAACTCATTCAATTCCCTTTCCATGGTCTCACAATGTTTACACGATTGGAGGGTAAGTATATTTGCTTCTTGCAATTTATCACCTAAACCAGCTGATTTTTCCTCAACTTCAGCACAGGCTGTTCTCTCTTCCACAAGATCAGCTATTTCCCTGTGAAGTGATTTTACTTGCTTCAATAACAGAAATTCCAACCAAGAACCTTTTTTTTTCGAATATGCGATTACCTTGTTAGTGCTCTGTTTGACTCTAAGGAAGCTTGCAAGTCGCGTCTACATGTTTCTAGTTCTTCGCTAGTCCTTTTCAACTGGACATAAAAACAGAGATTTAAAAAGGTAATCTGTTAATACATCACAGGGAACAGTAGATTTTAATCGATACAACTAGAAAGAAACAATTCAGTGCTCCTCTCGAGGGCAAAAGAATACCTGCATATGCAATATTTCAGCATCACTTGCTGGAGCTAGACCAGTGCAATGCTGTTCGCTGTCCTAAAATTGTTAAAAAGAAGAAAAAAAAACTTTGAGTAAACTTGTAGGGAGAATAAATGTGCACTGAGAACTAAATACGATAACCTTGGTTTTGTCAGAAAAGATATTTTGTTGCTCAGTTTCTATCCTCTCTTCAAGTACTTGTGAAACCTGTCCGGACAAGGAAAGTTGAGTAGCATAAACAGTAGAGTGCACCTATTAGAATTATAAAATAAGGTTTAATAAAGACCTGATTTCGAAGCTCAGAAATTTCATTCAATAGAAGCTCCCTCTCCCCTTCATCGGAGAAGTGCTGGGACCTATAAATACACCAAAATATTTACTCCAGTGCAATATTTTTTTGTCTGCATGCAAAATCATGTGCTTAAAGTGTAACATAATTATATGTGCATACTGCATACTTCTTCAGTTGGCTTGAGAGACGAATATTCTCTAGTGCAAAACGAGTTAGTTCTGGATTTTTATCAATTCTTGCCCTAAGAAGTTCAACTTCTTGTGACAAGGTTTTGTTTTCTTGCAGTAGATATGATTCTGCTGGCAATTTGTTGTTCACAAGAGCATCCATTCTATGAATCTTCTCATCTCGAAACTTAAGCATCATCTTAGCCGATCTTGTGTCATCCTCTCTTTGTTTAACCTTTGGACACATCCCAAAAAAACATAATCATGTCACCTTACAAATTTTTATCGGTTGGTATTGCAAAAAGTATTTCGTTGTCATTAGAAATTACCAATTCATTCAACTGCTCAATTTGAAGTTCAAGTTCCCTTATAGTATTTTCTGCAGTTGATTCTCTCCGCAATGCTCCAGCTAGTGCTTCTTTCAGTGACCTCACCTGCAATAAATTTATGTATATATAAGCGAACAAATTTCTACTTTGATCGATTTTCCAGAGTAAAAAGAACAAGACCATGTAACTAGAGATGTATTTGCTTGTTTATGCTCAATAATGTTAAAAACCTCGTGAAGATCAAAATAAATGGTCAACTCTAACAACCAATCAGCATGTAAAACTAAGTCATGAGATCCAATGGACAAATATCAAATGAACACAGCTTACCTGCTTATTTGAAAATCGTCTCTCTTTTGAAAAGTGTCCGTTGCAGGCATCATTATCATTCTTATCATCCACACTCATGTTTTCACTACCATCATCAATATCACCTTCACAAACATCAGCAGAGAAGGATAAAGATCTAGTGACATGTTGACGCTTGAGGACAGCAAGCTCCTCCTGATAGAAGGACATTCTTTTAGTTTAGGATCATGACATATGGAACAAAAGGAAGATCTAAAATTCTCCATACATCACCTTTAGGAGACGTATCTGATGTTGCAAAGCTAACATATCTCCTGAAGCGTCTTCGTTAACAACCGCCTTAAAATTTGAATGGGAAAGATTTGCTTGTGGTTAGTAACCTAAGATGTATAAGAAGATAAACATACTGAAATGGCATATACTAACATTGTTCTGAATGAGCCTTGCACGCTGAGCAAACTTCAGGGTACTGAGTGTTTCATTAGCAGAACTATATGAACACACAAAAAGGAGATATCACAATATTT
Organism: Bothriochloa decipiens; assembly: GCA_023333625.1. Taxonomy (NCBI): domain Eukaryota; kingdom Viridiplantae; phylum Streptophyta; class Magnoliopsida; order Poales; family Poaceae; genus Bothriochloa; species Bothriochloa decipiens. The sequence goes on from CM041647.1 coordinate 9,456,597, forward strand.
AGCAAGTTCACATACATTTGAAATTATACCAGTCATAAGAATCATTACCATACTGAAGGGCTGACATTTGCAATGATCATAGTTTTCGAGTTCCCTCCAAGTGAATCCTGCATATTGTAAACAAAATAAAATAATTTCAGAGATCAAGGGAATTCAGATATGTTGAAACTTAACGTGATGTGTCAAGATTGTTACTTGGAGAAGAAATGTCAATCTTGAGTCCCTATATGGAATGTGTCTTTGTTTGCCATGCGCTAGATCAACTAAACCCATTATCACAAGACTGCAATGAAAATTCATGACAACACTTGTAGCTGAGCGATCGAAGAACAGCTTGTCATGCCATAGAATATTATTCATCTAAAAGTTTGAGTGGCAAGTACAAACCCAAGTGTTGATAATGATTTGTTAATATTAACAGCTTCCTTCAGCCGCTCACCTTCTGCTCCAGATGACCTCTGCCTGTTTCAAGTGGATTAACAACCATGATTGAACTGAGCACAATATACTGCGACACAATTGACAGAATAGTCTCCTACCTTTCAGACCCAGCAAGATCAACAAGATTTAGTCTTGCAAACCGTAAGTTAGATGTTGAATCCTTCTCCCACCTACTCTCAATGATACAGGTGAAAACACTGTGCGAGCGGCTACTCTCATGGTTCATATTTGTAGCAGCCACTCTTCTGTTTGCAGAACCCTGAAGCAGGTTTTGGCCAAGCACAATATTTTGAACATGGTCAGTTTACCAGATATTCACAAGAAAAAAATATCAAAAAGTAAACATACTTACCTGCATCAGGAGTTTTATTATATCACTGACACAATCAACTTCGAATTCAGTCAAATTTTCGACGTACACTCCCTTCCTTATATCTTCTCGGAGCTGCACATAAAAAAAATAGTACATATCATGGTGTCATATTGAGAGCTCATGTCAACTTGAAGCGACAATATGAAAGCTTACTGGGAGATTTGTAGCAGAAGGATCAAGAAGATCTGTAATTTGTTCATTATATATCTCAAGGAAAGAGCATTTGCAACTGTATTTGAGCTTCTCATCTCTCCTGCTCTCTTCTTCCTATCATTTTTAGATTCACATAACAAAGCAATGATTATATCACATATGATACTTTCCTTTACGCAAAACTGCAAGAGAGTTCCCCACAGTTCCTTTTCATATGTATTATAAAAACAAGGCAAGGTGAAAAGTGGTACATCCGTACATGAGATATATGACCACCTAATCAGTAATAGCTAATGAACTATGTATCTTTGAAACTACCAAAGAGATAAAAAAAACAACTTTATAATATTACCGCTTTAATTCTGGCAAATAAGAACTCAAATATGCGTGGTGTCATTCCTCGGTCTGGACTAGGTCTCACTTCCAGATCGCTTATTTCACCAAGCATTGTATATGTTTTTCCGCTTCCAGTCTGCAAACAACTGAAAATTTAAAGGAGAGAAAGCACTCCTTTGGCCATGAATAAATCAGAAATAAATTTGGTAGAGACCTGTCCATAAGCAAACACACAGCTGTTGTATCCAGCCATACAGTTCTCAACCATTGGTAAACCAGCAACTCTGAAGAGCACCTCCTGGAAAGCAAACTCAGCAGTTAACCACAAACCGAGAATGATAACCCAATCACAAGTCAAATTGGATCCTAGCGAACCTGATCCACTGCTTCACAAGCAACATGGTCAAATGTAAAACGAGTTTCGGGCTGCCCAATCCAAGTGATAGTCTGTGCACTTTCTTGTTTCAAGCATCGATAATAACTGTGCAGGTTCTTCTCATTGTTATTTAGCGGGCGCACACGGATGACAACCTGGAAAATGAACCACACGTTAAGAGTGTTTGCTGAAGTTGACTCTCCAACATATTACATATGCACGTTTAAAATTCAAAGATCAAAGAGAAATGAGAGGTAAATAAAACCAAGCCAATTCATCTTTAGGATGCCACAACACAATCAGTAATCAAGGGACATTTATACTACTCTACACAAGTATACAACCATAACCAAATCAGTGCAAGTGCTAGTGTCTGTCCATTGGATGCATCACCATTCTGTGTATTATACGTCAAATACCAAAATAGACAGTCTCTACATTCCATCAATTGTGTAATTTGGGAACCAATATATACACAGGCATAAAAAACGGACTTCACGAAAAATCATGAATTTCCCAAGATAGCAGCAAGAAATGTGCAGTAGATGTATTTCACCTGCACATTGTTGTCCATCCAGAAGGAGGGGTCCTCTCGGAGCTCGAAATGAGGCACCTCCGCGGAATTCACCACCGTGGGCGGGCAAAGTGACATCGGCGTCCCCCTCCCCGCCATGGTGAACCCCAGGCCGCCAAACCCTGCACCCCTGGGCCCGCCACCACCGCTCATGGGCGGCCTGGACCCGCTTATCCCAACGCCGTGCGGCGGCTTGGCGACGCTCTTGGTGGGCGTGCTGTGCGTGGACCCGCCCTCGGATGCCGCCGGCGCCGCCACCGCCTTGCCGCGATGCGCACGGGGCGTGGTCATCGGGCTGTGCGGGGTGGCCCCCACGCCGGCCCGCATCGGGGCCTCGTCGGCCCGGGGCGGCGGGACCCAGCCGAACCGGCTCCGCCCGGCGGCCGCGGCCTTCTCGGGGGTCCGGACAGGGAGCTTGGAGGAGGGCGTCGGCGCCGGCGACTCCGGCGGCTTCCGCTTCAGGCCCGACGCCGGCGGCTGGATGGCGAGCAGCGGAGGGCGGCCGGGGTCCGCGGTGGCAATGGCGACGGCCGCCACATCTGGCGCGTCGACCGCCGCGTTCTCGTCGTTGCTGCTTCCGGCTTCCGAGGCGGAAGCCTTCGCCGGAGTTCGGCGCAGCGCGGCGGCGGCGTGATCCCTCACCATTCTGCTGCGGCAGCGCCAAACTTATAGTAAGAGTTAGCACTAAGAGGGGTGATAATAATACGTAGTAATTGTAAGAAATTCCACCCGCCCGAAACACAATCGGAGCAAGCTGTTGCCAAATGCTGGGAGGATGAGGCAGCGGAGGTACCTGAGCGGCGCGGCGGAGCAGGCGGAGGCGGAGGCGGTGACCAGGAGGATGGCGAGGCGGCGAATCGTGCTCTCTGTCGGCGGGCTGCCGCCGCGGCCGCCTGCTGGAAGCTGACGGAGCGGGAGGAGGAGGAGGAGATCCGCGTCCGAGGAGCAGGAGATTTCAAATTTTGGGTGGGTGGAGAAATTCAGATCGCGCCGCACTCGATTCGAACCGCTTCGTGGAGTGGAGGAAGGGCGGAACGACGGCGCCGCAGAAGGCGGATTGGCGGAGGTAGAACAATGGGAGCTCGGAGCTGGCCCTGGCAAGGAGTAGCCCCCTTCTAGAAGGTTCTAGAACCCTCCCTCCCTCCTCTCCCTCCCCCCGTCTGCTGCGCGAAGAAGGGACTTGGACTGAGGAGAAGAACAGTGGAGAACGGCGCAGTGTATTATTCGGCGGTGCCTTTGCCCGTCGAGACGGGTCCCGAGTGGGGCCCGCTGGGAGGGGCCGACGGGATTTGAATCGAGGCGGAGGCATTCGAAACCGACGGCCGAGATCTTGTCCCCGCAGGCGGAGGACGGCTCAGATGGGATCACGCCGTGGGCCGTGCCCCGCGAGGAGGGTTCGAATTTGGAGGTCGATCAGATCAGCCCGGAGACAATCAGACAAATGAGAAATCTTTGTTTAAATTGACAGTGTTTACCATGTTTGTTAAATTAAATTATTATTATGTCCCGTCTGATCGAAATTAGGGGGCTCGATGGGTAGTGAAAAAAATGTTTACCCGTCGTATTACAGTTCAGAAGCATATATGGCAAAGTTTACATGCTGCTAATAACATTAATTTTATCGTTGTCTATATATATGGCTTCATCAAACGATAGAACTTCGGCCACACGCGTACACAGATAAATATATACACATGCAGAATATAGCAAATCTATACACTCATAAACTATATTTTTAGATCCTTAATGAACTTTTCAAATGATTCACTGCAAGTCCATACTTCTTTTATGTTCCTATTTTATAAAAACCTCCCTCTGTTTCTTTTTCTTTTCACATGGTGTGAGCTGATCACTAAAGCCGCCGCGGAGCTCCATTTTCTGGGTTCTCATTTTAAGGTCGTGGTTGTTCACATGCTTCATAGGGCACACCTACTTCGACGAGCTCGCGCAGAACAAGCGCACCTTCGCCGCCACCTCGTCGTAAAGGACAAGGGCCTCCAGGTGGCCCCGCAAGCTTCTACCTCCGTCGATGGCGCCGACAAACTCTTCATTAGCGTCACCAGTCGCCTCGACAAGCCTTGTGGGTTGGCTCTAACGCCGGGTGGTGAAGGTCAGGGGCGGAGACAAGGGGGCGGGCAGGGGCACATGCCCCCTATGAATGTGAAGTTTCCATAGAAAAATTTTAAATCCAAACAAATTTTAAAAATTCAATATTGTTGGCCTTTCCTAACATTTAAAAAATAAGCTTTCTAGTTCCACCCCTAGTGAGGGGTGCCATGCATTACTAGCTCCATCGTTTTATCGATTTGGTCCGGTTTAATCCTTGACGGCGATATACATGGTTAACATAGTAATATGTTTATGGCAGTATACTCCCTCCATATTGAATTTAGAAGTTGTTTACGACAGTGACACGATCTCCAAAACACAACTTTGACATCTTGTTTTTATATAAATATTTATAAAAAAATGATATATGTATACTTTTATGAAAGTGTTTTTCAAAATAAATCTATTCATATAATTTTCACATTTGTAAACTCGACAATTTAAAAGTTATTGATGATGTATATTTTCAATATTTGACCTAAACCTTGTCCAAAACGACTTCTACCTAAACCTTGTCCAAAACGACTTCTAAATCTGATACGGAGGGAGTATGCATATATCTGACACGCATCTCAGCTGGGCCCTAGGAAGAATGAGATATGACACATGCATGCATTGTACTTATAACATAGGTAAACCGTCATTTATAGGCTAAACTACATTTTCCAATCTTCAAGCACCATGTCACCAAACAAATGGCTAAGGGCCTGTTTGCTTCACGGGAATAACATAGGAAAAATGGAGGAACTCAATTCCTATAGTATTTTTCACTGTAGAGGTGTTTGGAACACGGGAATGAGCATCAAACTTTCCTACGGAACAGTGAAGAAGCCTGTACTTTTGGAGGAATGAAAAACTCCGCTCAAAGCTGATGGAAATTTTCCTGCGGTGCTTGCGCGTGTGTGGCTGTGTGCTGGAGCACTAATCAAGCTTTTTCCGTTATCTCTTGCGTGTAAGTGGCTGCGTGCTCGAGCACTAGTCAAGCTGGTAGAGTTGTTCCCCAAAGCTGCAGTCTTCAGCTAGTAGTGGAGCCCACTTTAGTGCTTAATTATTTGATATATACGTACCAGCTTTGTATAAAGGGAAAATATGTACTATTAATTCTAAGTTAAAGATTGAGTTTTCAAGATTCCTATGTCAGTTATATTCCTGCGTTCCAAACACCAATTCCTACAAAATTCCTATGTTTTTTAATCCTCTGTTTTACGTCTTCATTCCTTTTCTATTCCTCCGTTTTCTTCTGTTCCTGTGTTTTTCGTTCCTTTGTTCCAAACAGACCCTAATCGAGAGCCACCAATCAATATAATATCTACCAAGTGAGGATACCTGTTCAGCTGATGTGTACGAGTGATAAAGTGGGCTGATGCTATTTGGTTATGAGAGAAAACAGTGATGAGCTAGGACGATAAGTTCAACGGCTGTAGTTTAATCTCAGTGACTAGAGTTTTTTTTTTTTTTTTGACAATGGGTGACTAGATTTGAGTACATAGCAATAGAGTACTAGAGTTGAGTATACTAACGGATCAGTAACGTCACAAATTAATGGTACAGAACTAGAGTTTTTCTTAATCTCGGTTGAGTACATAACAAACAGTAGAGTACTAGAGTTGAGTATCTTTGATCCCATATCTTGATGATCGGTCTTGACAGGCTTCATAAATACGTGAAAATGAGCCAACACAAGAGGCGACGCAGCTGCCACTAAGCACATCGTCACGTACGCGTCCTCCTGTGCGTGCGAGCGTGTCACAGGAGAAGGTGCGGGGCGGCGCCGTGGTGCAGCTCGCCGGCCTCCACCACCGGCACCGCCTCGGCGAGCTCCTGCCACGTCGTGCCGGCCGGCGGGAAGGGGAACACGCTGCTGCCGGCTTTCCACGTCGTTGTCTCCGCGCGGTCGCCCTCTAAGATCGCCGCTGTCGCTGCGGGCCACAGAAGCGGCCCGGCGCCCAGCGGCAGCTGGTGGTTGTGAGACATGTCGGCAGCTGTCCCTTGGGCGGTGCCGCCTAGCGCTGCGTCCCCGAGGCCGAGGTCGAAGCCGAGCCGGCCTTCCAGTAACGGCGCTGCGCCGAGCGTGAGCAGCGGTGACGCCGACGCCGACGCCGACGCCGACGCCGACGCCGACGCCGACGC